>JACEEZ010015535.1:0-13886 GCA_016584305.1 Chionoecetes opilio | reverse complement strand
ACACACAACACACACACCACACACACACACACACCCACACACACACAAACCACACCACACACACACACACACACACACACACACACACACAACACACAACACACACACACACACACACACACACACACACACACACACCACACACACACACACACACACCACACACACACAACACACACACACACCACACACACCACTAACACACACCCTCATGAAACAAAGGAACACCCGATGATCAAAAACACACAAAAAACGAGAACAAAAGTCTCATTACAGCAAAACAAACACCATAAAAAAAGACCACAAACAAACAAACAAAACAACAGGGATATATGAGAAAAGGTGAGACAGCGATACAGGTGAATATATGAGGGGAGAAAAAAATGGAAACAAAACTAAAACACATCCAGAAATAAAGATAGATAGCTATTGGTTAATAATAAAAATAATTAATCATGGGGAACACTCGTTGGAAGGAGCGCCGAATCGCCAATCCTGAAGAGCATCCTACCATCCTACTCCGACCTGTATAGTCTACTACTCCTAAAAGTTCAAATATGGGGGACCAATAATGGCCCAGATCTAACTCCAAGCTGTACAACTCTTAAAAGTTCCAAGATGAATGACCAAACCATGGTCCAGATCTAACTCAAGCTCTATTACCGTAAAAGTTCCAAGATGATTGACCAACCACATCTAAGGATCTTACTCCAAGCTGTTATACCCTTAAAAAGTTGCAAGATAATGACGGACCAAATATGGACCAGATTCCAATATGATGCACCTATCAATGACCAGATCCAACTCCCACATATTGTTTTATTACTGGAGGATAATAATTCTTATCCCTGAAACTGCGGGAGCAAATCAATTTTTAGTGCCACAGTGCGGGAATGTGAGAGAAAACAGTGATCATTACAGAATTGGATGCAAATACATCAACATCAAGGTTGTAGAAATTGCATCCGGCATTATATCTAATTTTAAACCCAAACGTATGGGTTGAGGTATGGTTGTGGTTGGGAGTTGAAATAGCTGGGGCGAAGGGCAGCAAGTCGCTTGCGAGAGACGGTTGAGGTGAATCAAGGGGCCACACATTGGGATTTTCCCAAGATTTAGACGGGATTATTCATGTATTTATGCAGTCGTTTATCTGAAGGAAGCATAGGTTCCGTTGTACCGTACCTTGATATAAACCACTGAATAAATACGTGAATAATCCCTTCAAAAGTCCCAAGATAGACACAAAATATCCCAACGCCAAGACCTAATCCCAAGATCTTTTGGCAAATAACCAAAGGATTGGTAAATATCTGCGTACATCGTATGAGGCAGATGGTGGTGTGTGTTATCGAGAGCTGACATCAAGGCGTATATGTGACACAATAAGTAGACTTTTACGAATGTCGGCCTGGTTTTTGTATGCAATTGAAAACTGCGGTTTCGGTTTCGCAGTAGTCAGCAGAGCCTTCAGGAAAGGCTTGCCACAGCCCACGGGTTAACTGGATGGACTATGACAAGGAATTCCTGAAAAGAAATTGAAGAAGGTTAGTCTATAAGAGTGTGGACAAGAAAATTAAGAAGGGCGTGGAATGAATCAATTTAAGGACCAATACAAGAAATAAAAGATTATAAAGAATATAAAAGACGCCGGTATACAAAAGATGGAAACGTGGATATAGAAAGATATATTATAAAGAAATAATCAGTATTAAGATTACACATTATTCAGGAGGGAAACTGCATACATGGAAATGAATAAGGGAAGCAAGGAAGGAGGAAAAGAACCATGGAGGAAGAGAAACACACAAACACATATCAACAAAAATATAATTATAAAACACAACCTAAAACACACACAACCACCCAACACACAAATACACACACACCGACACACAACAAACACAACACCAAAAAAACCATCATCGCACAAAACACACACACACACACCACACACACAAACAACACACACACACACACACGTACCACGCACACACACACACACACACACTTACAACACAAACACACACACACACATACACACACGACACACACAACACACCACACACCACAACACAACCACACACACACACACACACACACACACACAAACTAACACACACACACCACACCAACAACACACACACAAACACACCACACACACACCACACACACACACACAACACACAACACACACACACACACACACACACACACACACACACAACACACACACACACACACACACACCACTAACACCACACCCTCATGGAAAACAAAGGAACACCGATGATCAAAAAAACACAAAAAACGAGAACAAAGTCTCATTTACAGCAAAACAAACACCATAAAAAAAGACCACAAACAAAACCAAAACAACAGGGATATATGAGAAAGGTGGGACAGCGATACAGGTGAATATATGAGGGGAGAAAAAATGGGACACAAAACTTAAAAAACATCCAGAAATAAAGATAGATAGCTATGTGATTAAAAATAATAATTAAATCATTGGGGAACACTCGTTGGAAGGGAGAGCCGAATCGCCAATCTGAAGAGCATCTACATCCTTACTCCGACCTGTGTCTAGTATACTACTCCTAAAAGTTCAATATGGGGGACCATAATGGCCAAGATCTAACTCAACGTGTTACAACTCTTAAAAGTTCCAAGATGAATGACCAACCATGGTCCAGATCTAACTCAAGCTCTATACCCGTAAAGTTACAAAGATGATTGCCAACCACCTCTAAGGATCATAGTCCAAGCTGTTCAGCCCCTTAAAGTGCAAGAAATGACGGACCACAAATATGGACCAGATCGAATATGATGCACCTACAATGACAGATCCAACTCCCACATATTGTTTATACTGGAGGATAATAATTCTATATCCCTGAAAACTGCGGTGAGCAAAGACAATTTTTAGTGCACCACGTGCAGGAATGGAGAAAAACAGTGATCATTACAGAATGGATGCAATACAATCAACATCAAGGTTGGGAAATTGCATCCGGCATTATATATCATTTTAACCAAAAAGTATTGGGTTGGGTTTGGTTGTTTTGGGAGTGAATAGCTGGAGCTAAGGGTAGCAAGTCGCTTGCGAGAGACGGTGAGGTGAATTTCAAGGGGTGCCCACACATTGGGATTTTGTCCCAGATTAGACGGGTTATTTCATGTATTTATGCAAGTCGGTTATCTGAAGGTTAGCATAAGGTTCGTTGTACCGTACCTTGATAAAACACTGAATAAATACTGAATTAACCCTTCAAAGTCCAGCATAGAACCAAAAATATCAGCCAAGACCTACATCCCAAGATCTTTTTGGCAAATAACCAAGGATTGGTAATATCGCGTTACATCGTAATGAGGCAGTGGTGGTGTGTTATCGAGAGCTGACAATCAAGGCGTATATGTGACACAATAAGAGACTTACGAATGTCGGCCTGGTTGTAAATTTGCAATGAAAACTGCGTTTTCCGGTTTCGCAGTTAGCTCAGCAGAGCCTTCAGGAAGGCTTGCCACAGCCACGGGTTAATGGATGGACTAGACAGAATTCCTGAATAAGAATGAAGAAGGTGTCTAGAAAGAGTGTTGACCAAGAAATTAATGAAGGGCGTGGAATGAAATCAAATTAAGGAACATCTACAAGAAAATTAAGATAAAAAATAATAAAAGAGGAGTATACAAAAGATGGGAAACGTGAATAGAAAGATACATATAATAGAAAATAATTCAGTATTAAGATACACATCATTCAGGAGGAAACGCATACATGGAAATTAATAAGGTAAAAAGAAGGAGGAAAAAAACCATGAGGGGACAGAGAAACACAAAAACACAAATCAACAAAATTTAATTATAAAGCACAACAAAAACACACACCCACCACACACAACACACACACACAGACACCACACTAAACAACATACACAAACACACACCATGGGCACACAGCACACACACACACACACACACACACAAACACAACAACACAAACCGTAACACACACACACACACACACACTAAAACCCCAAACAAACAAACACACACACACAACGTATACAACACCACACAACACACACACACACACACAACACACAACCAACACCACACACACACACACACACACACACACCCCACACACACACACACCACAACACACACACACACACAACTCACAAACACACACACACACACACACTCACACACCACACACACACACACACACACACCACACACACAACACACACACCACACACAACACCACACACACACACACACATCACCGCACACACACACACACCACACACACTAACACACACGCATGAAACAAAGGAACACCCGATGATCAAAAACACACAAAACGAGAACACACGTCTCATAAGCAAAACAAACACCCCATAAAAAAAAGACCACAACTACAAGAAAAACAAACAAGGGATAATGAGAAAGGTGAGACAGCGATACAGGGAATATAGAGGGGAGAAAAAAAAATGCGAAAACAAAACAAAACACCTCCAGAAATAAAGATAGATAGCTATTGGTAATTAATAAAGATTAATTAATCATGGGGAACACTCGTGAGGAGCGCCGAATCGCCAATCCTGTGAAGAGGATCCTACCATCCTACACCGACATGTATAGCTACTACTCTTAAAAGTTCAAATTAGGGAGGACCAATAATGGCCCAGATCGAACTCCAAGCTGTACACTCTTAAAAGTTCCAACATGAATGACCAACCATGGCTCCAGATCTAACTCCAAGCTCTTATACCGTAAAAGTTCCAAGATGATTGACCAACCATATCTAAGGTATCTACCCAAGCTGTTCTACCATTAAAGTTTATGCAAGATAATGCACGGACCAAATATGGACCAGATTCCAATATGATGCACATCATCAATGACCAGATCAAACTCCTCACATATGTTTTATACTGGAAGGATAATAATTTGATCCCTGAAACTGCGGGAGCAAATCAATTTTAGTGCCACCAGTGCGGGCAGTGAGGAAAAACAGTCGATCATTACAGAATTTGGAATGCAAATTAACATCAACATCAAGGTTTGTAGAAATTTGCATCCGGCATTATATCTAAAATTAACCCAAAACGTATTGGTTGAGTATCGGTGGTGGTGGGAGTTTGGAAATAGCTGGGCGAGGGTAGCAAGTCGCTTGCGAGAGCACGTTGAGGTGAATCAAGGGTGCCACCACATTGGGATTTTGTCCCAAGATTAGACGGGATATTCAATGTATTTATGCAGTCGGTTATCCTGAAGGTAAGCATAGTTCCGGTTTGTACCGTAACCTTGAATAAAACATGAATAAATACTTGAATAATCCCTTCAAAAGTCCCAAGAAGACACAAAATATCCAACGCAAGACCTACATCCCCGATCTTTGCAAATAACCAAGGATTGGTAAATATCTGCGTACATCGTAATGAGGCAAGATGGTGGTGTGTGTATTCGAGATCGACATCAAGGCGTAAATGTGACACAATAAGTAGAATTTTACAAAAGGTCGCTGGTTTGTATGCATTTGAAAACTGCGGTTTCGGTTTCGCAGTAGCTAAGCCGAGCCTTAGGAAGGCTTGCCACAGCCCACGGGTTAACGGGATGGACTATCGACAAGGAATTCCTGAATAAGAATTGAAGAAGTAGTCTATAAAGAGTGTTGACAAGAAATAATGAAGGGCGTGGAATGAAATCAAATTTAAGGAACATCTATAAGAATAAAGATTTATAAATATATAAAAAGACGACGTATACAAAAGGATGGAAAAGTGATATAGAAAGGCATATATTATAATAGAAACTATACCGTATTAAGATTACAATCATTCAGGAGGAAAATGCATACATGAAATGAATAAGGTAAACAAGAAAAGAGCGAAAAGAACCATGAGTGACAGAGAAACACAACAACACAAAATCAACAAATTAATTAGAAAAAACAACTAAAAACACACCCAACCCATCCCACACACAAACACACACACACAGACACACACACAAAAACACATACACAACACACACATAGCACACAGCACACACAACACACACACACACCACACACACACACACCGTACACGCACACACACCACACACACATTACACACAACAAACACACTCACACACATAAACACACCACACACACACACACACACACACACACACACACACACACAACAACTCACACACACACACAACACAACACACAAAAACACACACACACACACACACAACACACCCACACACACACACACACACAAACCACACACACACACACACACACACACACACACACACACACATAACACACACCCTCATGAAACAATAGGAAACCCGATGATCAAAAACACACAAAAACGAGAACAAAAGTTTCATTACAGCAAAACAAACACTAATAACAAAAAAGACCACAACACAACAAAACAACAGGGAGATATGAGAAAGGTGAGACAGCGATACAGGTGAAATATGGAGGGAGAGAAAAATGGAAACAAAACTAAAAACATCCAGAAATAAGAATAGCTAGCTAATGGTTAATTAATAAATAATTAATTAATCATGGGAACACTCGTGGAGGAGCGCCGCATCGACAATCCTGAAAAATAGACATCCTACCATCCTACTCCGACCTGTATAGGTATATACTCTTAAAAGTCAAATAGGGGACCCAATAATGGCCCAGATCTAACTCCAGCTGCTACAAACTCTTAAAGTTCCAAGAGAATGACCAACCCATGGTCCAGATCTAACTCAGCTATATTACCGTAAAATGTTCCAAGATGATTGACCAACCCCATCCAAGGATTTATCCAGCTGCTTACCTTAAAAGTGCAAGATAATGGACGACAATATGGACCAGATTCAATATGAGTTTTTACACCTATAAATGACCCAGATCCAACTCCCACATATTTGTTTTATATGGATGATAAAAACGCGTATCCCTGAAACTGCGGGAGCAATATCAATTTGTAGTGCCACCAGTGCGGGAATGTGAGAAAACATGATCATTAAGAATTTGGTATGCAAATCACATCAACATCCAGGTGGTAGAACTCTGCATCCGTCATTATACAATTTTAACCAAAACGTCATTGGGTTGAGGTTCATGGTGTGGTTGGGAGTTGAAATAGCTGGGGCGAAGGGCAGAAGTCGCTGCAGTGAGACGGTTGAGGTGAATCAAGGGGTGCCACACATGGGGGATTTTGTCCCAAGATTTAGACGGGATATCATGTATTTATGCAGTCGTTTATATAAAGTAAGCATAGGTTCGTTGTACGTATCTTGGATAAAACCACTGATAAATACTTGAATAATCCCTCAAAAGTCCAAGAGAGACACAAAAATGATCCCAACGCAAGACTACATCCCAGATCTTTTGGCAAATCAACCAAGGATTGTGTAAAATATCTGCGTACATCGTAATGAGGTAGATGGTGGTGTGTGTTATCGAGAGCTGAATCAAGGCGTATATGTGCAACCATAAGTAGACTTTACGAATGCGGCCTGGTTTGTATGCAATTGAAAAACCTGCGGTTCGGCTTTCGCAGTAGCTCAGCAGCGCCTTCAGGAGGCTTGTCACAGCCCACGGGTAAACTGATTGACTAGACAAGGATCTTTTTTTAATAAGAATGAAGAAGGTAGTCGATAAAGAGTGTTGACCAAGAATTAAGAAGGGCGTGAATGATCAAATTAGAAAACATCTACAAGAATAAAGATTTATAAATATATATAAAAGACGACGTATACAAAAGATGAAACGTGATATAGAACGATATATTATAATAGAAATAATCAGTATTAAGATACCACATCATTCAAGAGGAACGGCAACATGGAAATGATAAGGTAAACAAGAGGAAGAAAGAACCATGAGTGACAGAGCCCCCACAACACAAACAACAAAAATAATATAAACCACACCTAAAAACACACACACACCACACACAACACACACAACAGACACACCACACAAACACGACACAAACACACAAATAGTAAGCCACAACACACCACACACACACACACACACACACAACACACGAACAACGCACACACACACAACACACACTTACACACAAAAACACACACACACACATACACACAACATACACAACACACCACACACACACACACAACACACACACACAACACACAACTCACACACACACACTCACACACACAACACTACACACACACACACACACACACACACACCCACAGACACACACAACCACAACACACACACACACACACACACACACCATCACACACACACACACACACCCAAACACACACACCACACACACAAACACACACCTCATGAAACAAAGGAACACCGTATGATCAAAAAAACACACAAAAAAACGAGAACAAAAGGTAACATTGACAGCAAAACAAACACATAAAAAAAAGACCACAACAACAACAAACAAAGGTAATATGAGAAAGGTGTAGACAGCGATACAGGTGAATATAGAGGGGAAAAAAGAACCAAAACTAAAACAAAATCCAGAAAATAAAGATAGAGAGCTAAAATGGTTAATAATAAATAATGAATTAATCAGGGGATACACTGTTGGAGGAGGCGCCGCACGCCAAATCCTGAAGACATCAGACCATCCTACTCCGACCTGTATAGTCTACATCTAAAGATCAAATATGGGGGACCAATATGGCCCAGATCTAACTCCAAGCTGTACACTCTTAAAAAGTCCAAGAGAATGACCAACCCATGGTCCAGATCTAACTCCAAGCTAATTACCGTAAAAGTTCCAAGATGAAGACCAACCACATCTAAGGATCTTACTCCAAGCTGCTCTACCCTTAAAAGTTGCAAGATAATGACGGACCAAATATGGACCAGATTCCAATATGATGCACCTATCAATGACCAGATCCAACTCCCACATATTTGTTTTATACTGGAGGATAATAATTCTTATCCCTGAAACTGCGGGAGCAAATAATTTTTAGTGCCACCAGTGCGGGAATGTGAGAAAAACGATGATCATTACAGAATTGGATGCAAATCACATCAACATCAAGGTTGTAGAAATTTGCATCCGGCATTATATCTAATATTAACCCAAACGTATTGGGTTGAGGTATGGTTGTGGTTGGGAGTTGAAATAGCTGGGGCGAAGGGTAGCAAGTCGCTTGCGAGAGACGGTTGAGGTGAATTCAAGGGTGCCACACATTGGGATTTTGTCCCAAGATTTAGACGGGATTATTCATGTATTTATGCAGTCGTTTATCTGAAGGTAAGCATAGGTTCCGTTGTACCGTACCTTGATATAAACCACTGAATAAATACTTGAATAATCCCTTCAAAAGTCCCAAGATAGACACAAAATATCCCAACGCCAAGACCTACATCCCAAGATCTTTTGGCAAATAACCAAGGATTGGTAAATATCTGCGTACATCGTAATGAGGCAGATGGTGGTGTGTGTTATCGAGAGCTGACATCAAGGCGTATATGTGACACAATAAGTAGACTTTTACGAATGTCGGCCTGGTTTTTGTATGCAATTGAAAACTGCGGTTTCGGTTTCGCAGTAGCTCAGCAGAGCCTTCAGGAAGGCTTGCCACAGCCCACGGGTTAACTGGATGGACTATGACAAGGAATTCCTGAATAAGAATTGAAGAAGGTAGTCTATAAAGAGTGTTGACCAAGAAATTAATGAAGGGCGTGGAATGAAATCAAATTTAAGGAACATCTACAAGAAATAAAGATTTATAAATATATACAAAAGACGACGTATACAAAGATGGAAACGTGATATAGAAAGATATATTATAATAGAAAATAATCGTATTAAGATACACATCATTCAGGAGGAAACTGCATACATGGAAATGAATAAGGTAAGCAAGAAGGAGGAAAAGAACCGTGAGTGACAGAGAAACACAAAAACACAAATCAACAAAATATAATTATAAAACACAACTAAAACACACACACCCACCCACACACAAACACACACACACAGACACACACACAAACACATACACAAACACACACATCGCACACAACACCACACACACACACACACACACACACACACACACACACACGTACAGCACACCACACACACACACACTTACACACACAAACACACACACACACATACACACACACAACACACAACACACACACACACACACACACACACACACACACACACACACACACACACAACCACACACACACACACCACACACACACACACACACACACACACACACACACACACACACACACACACACACACAACACACACACACACACACACACACACACACACACACACACACACACACACACACACAACACAACACACACACTAAACACACACCCTCATGAAACAAAGGAACACCCGATGATCAAAAACACACAAAAACGAGAACAAAAGTCTCATTACAGCAAAACAAACACCATAAAAAAAAGACCACAACAACAACAAAAAAACAGGGATATATGAGAAAGGTGAGACAGCGATACAGGTGAATATATGAGGGGAGAAAAAAATGGAAACAAAACTAAAACACATCCAGAAATAAAGATAGATAGCTATGGTTAATTAATAAATAATTAATTAATCATGGGAAACACTCGTTGGAAGGAGCGCCGAATCGCCAATCCTGAAGAGCATCCTACCATCCTACTCCGACCTGTATAGTCTACTACTCTTAAAAGTTCAAATATGGGGGACCAATAATGGCCCAGATCTAACTCCAAGCTGTACAACTCTTAAAAGTTCCAAGATGAATGACCAACCATGGTCCAGATCTAACTCCAAGCTCTATTACCCGTAAAAGTTCCAAGATGATTGACCAACCACATCTAAGGATCTTACTCCAAGCTGTTCTACCCTTAAAAGTTGCAAGATAATGACGGACCAAATATGGACCAGATTCCAATATGATGCACCTAATCAATGACAGATCCAACTCCCACATATTTGTTTTATACTGGAGGATAATAATTTTTATCCCTGAAACTGCGGGAGCAAATCAATTTTTAGTGCCACCAGTGCGGGAATGTGAGAAAAACAGTGATCATTACAGAATTGGATGCAAATCACATCAACATCAAGGTTGTAGAAATCTGCATTCGGCATTATATCTAATTTTAACCCAAACGTATTGAGTTGAGGTATGGTTGTGGTTGGGAGTTGAAATAGCTGGGGCGAAGGGTAGCAAGTCGCTTGCGAGAGACGGTTGAGGTGAATTCAAGGGTGCCACACATTGGGATTTTGTCCCAAGATTTAGACGGGATTATTCATGTATTAATGCAGTCGTTTATCTGAAGGTAAGCATAGGTTCCGTTGTACCGTACCTTGATATAAACCACTGAATAAATACTTGAATAATCCCTTCAAAAGTCCCAAGATAGACACAAAATATCCCAACGCCAAGACCTACATCCCAAGATCTTTTGGCAAATAACCAAGGATTGGTAAATATCTGCGTACATCGTAGTTAGGCAGATGGTGGTGTGTGTTATCGAGAGCTGCCATCAAGGCGTATATGTGACACAATAAGTAGACTTTTACGAATGTCGTCCTGGTTTTTGTATGCAATTGAAAACTGCGGTTTCGGTTTCGCAGTAGCTCAGCAGAGCCTTCAGGAAGGCTTGCCACAGCCCATGGGTTAACTGGATGGACTGTGACAAGGAATTCCTGAATAAGAATTGAAGAAGGTAGTCTATAAAGAGTGTTGACCAAGAAATTAATGAAGGGCGTGGAATGAAATCAAATTTACGGAACATCTACTAGAAATAAAGATTTATAAATATATATAAAAGACGACGTATACAAAAGATGGCAACGTGATATAAAAAAATATATTATAATAGAAAATAATCAGTATTAAGATACACATCATTCAGGAGGAAACTGTATACATGGAAATGAATAAGGTAAACAAGAAGGAGGAAAAGAACCATGAGTGACAGAGAAACACAAAAACACAAATCAACAAAATATAATTATAAAACACAACTAAAACACACACCCACCCACACACAAACACACACACACAAACACACACACAAACACATACACAAACACACACCTCGCACACAACACACACACACACACACACACACACACACACACACACACACACACACACACACACACGTACACACACACACACACACACACACTTACACACACACACACACACACACACACACATACACACACCACACACACACACACACACACACACACACAACACACACACACACACACACACACACACACACAACTCACACACACACACTCACACACACACACACACACACACATACACACACACACACACACACACACACACACACACACACACACACACACACACACACACACACACACACACACACACACACACACACACACACACTAACACACACCCTCATGAAACAAAGGAACACCCGATGATCAAAAACAAACAAAAACGAGAACAAAAGTCTCATTACAGCAAAACAAACACCATAAAAAAAAGACCACAACAACAACAAAACAACAGGGATATATGAGAAAGGTGAGACAGCGATACAGGTGAATATATGAGGGGAGAAAAAAATGGAAACAAAACTAAAACACATCCAGAAATAAAGATAGATAGCTAATGGTTAATTAATAAATAATTAATTAATCATGGGGAACACTCGTTGGAGGGAGCGCCGCATCGCCAATCCTGAAGAGCATCCTACCATCCTATTCCGAACTGTATAGTCTACTACTCTTAAAAGTTCAAATATGGGGGACCAATAATGGCCCAGATCTAACTCCAAGCTGTACAACTCTTAAAAGTTCCAAGATGAATGACCAACCATGGTCCAGATCTAACTCCAAGCTCTATTACCCGTAAAAGTTCCAAGATGATTGACCAACCACATCTAAGGATCTTACTCCAAGCTGTTCTACCCTTAAAAGTTGCAAGATAATGACGGACCAAATATGGACCAGATTCCTATATGATGCACCTATCAATGACCAGATCCAACTCCCACATATTTGTTTTATTTATATCGGAGGATAATAATTATTATCCCTGAAACTGCGGGAGCAAATCAATTTTTAGTGCCACCAGTGCGGGAATGTGAGAAAAACAGTGATCATTACTGAATTGGATGCAAATCACATCAACATCAAGGTTGTAGAAATCTGCATCCGGCATTATATCTAATTTTAACCCAAACGTATTGGGTTGAGGTATGGTTGTGGTTGGGAGTTGAAATAGCTGGGGCGAAGGGCAGCAAGTCGCTTGCGAGAGACGGTTGAGGTGAATTCAAGGGTGCCACACATTGGGAGTTGTCCCAAGATTTAGACGGGATTATTCATGTATTTATGCAGTCGTTTATCTGAAGGTAGGCATAGGTTCCGTTGTACCGTACCTTGATATAAACGACTGAATAAATACTTGAATAATCCCTTCAAAAGTCCCAAGATAGACACAAAATATCCCAACGCCAAGACCTACATCCCAAGATCTTCTGGCAAATAACCAAGGATTGGTAAATATATGCGTACATCGTAGTTAGGCAGATGGTGGTGTGTGTTATCGAGAGCTGACATCAAGGCGTATATGTGACACAATAAGTAGACTTTTACGAATGTCGGCCTGGTTTTTGTATGCAATTGAAAACTGCGGTTTCGGTTTCGCAGTAGCTCAGCAGAGCCTTCAGGAAGGCTTGCCACAGCCCACGGGTTAACTGGATGGACTATGACAAGGAATTCCTGTATAAGAATTGAAGAAGGTAGTCTATAAAGAGTGTTGACCAAGAAATTAATGAAGGCGTGTTCGGAATTGAAAAAGATTATAAAATTTAAGGGAACATAAAGTATATA
>JACEEZ010015534.1:0-32077 GCA_016584305.1 Chionoecetes opilio | reverse complement strand
GGAAAAAATGCTAATAAGTCATAACTACTGGCATATTAATGCTATGCCTTAAGGTAAGACACTTCTGTCATGCCCACATGGATATATACAATCTAATATGGCAATATATGGAGCCATGATGACTCGCCTCTACTGACTGGTTATGTTTAGCAACCACTTTGAAGGACACTATACCCTTGGTAAAGTACTTTCTTTATGTTTAATAGGTACGGTATTGAGCCTTATACATTTGAAATGTACTTTAATTAGGAAATAATGCAAAATTTATGTATTTTTTCAAGAAAAACAGTGTATATTTGTGCGGTGTACAAAACAAGACCGTGGTACTTCCTTGAATAATGCGGCAATGGGAATGTTATTCTACGATAAATATAGTCAATAAAGAAAGTCTAGATGTTAACTATACCTAGGCAGTCCTATTTTCCATTTATTTTTTAGTATCAATTAGATGGAAAGCCTGAAAGTGCAATGAGTTGACGTGTGAAATTGTAATGTTTTGAGTCAATCTCCCCGCATTGGGGCGGGGCGAGCGGTTTCACCCGATAACACAGGGAATGCGCAGCATGCCGCTGTTATGCAAAATCCCTGTCGAGTTAGCCTTCTGTGCATGAGCGGCGCCGCGTCAACACAGCAGCAATGACCGTCAGGGAAGGTAAAGGTCAGGTTAGGTTACCGTAGTTATACAGAAAAAGTTAAAAGGTCGTTAGATTAGGTTAGGTATACAGAAACACAGGTAAAAGCTTATTAGCCTAACTTAACCTGACCTTTACTTAACCTAACAGTCCCTGCTGACTGTTAAGTTAGGTTAGGTAAGGTATACAGCAACGGGTAAAAGCTTTGGTATTATTCTAGTGTTTGCCCAGACTCCTCCCTCCCCCAAAACAAGCTTGGGAACCTTGGGGGAATGCGGATATTTTGGCTGGGTACCAAAATATGCCTTGCAACCACATACTTTTTGAGTTAGGGCTGTTGTAAAAATTCACTAGATCTAGGGAAAGTGGATTGGATTTCTTCTAGTCCAGAGATGTGTGAACCTGATGATCCTCACAAACACGGATGTTACCCCCCCCCCCCCAACGTCTCCCTGGTAAGAGGTTAGGTAAAATTTTGTTAGGTTGAGGAGGGCGGAACCATATTAAATTTGGTTAGATTAGATTATCGGGGGGGTGGAGCCCCCTCCCTAGGAGGTTAGGTTAGATTATATTACCGGGGGCCCCCCCGCTAGTAGGTTTTGGTTAATAACTTTCCCTAAAACATAGGGAATTTTGACTCCCCTACAAAATTCCCAAAAAAAGACGTGTTTCAGACACTTTTTTTGTTCCCCACCCGAAAATCCCGCTTTCCCCACAGGTCCCTAAGCTTGTTTGGGGAAGGGAAGAGTATGGGCAAACGCTAAAAATTTTACCAAGCTTTTTAGCCTAACTAACCTGACCTAACGGTCACTCCCTGATGTGTTGACTCGGCGCCGCCCATAAGACCAACTCAACAGGGATCTCGCATAGCACCGCCTCCTCCTTTATAACCTTGGCTGCGACGCATATTTTATACCCCAGCTAAATATCTCGCATTCCACCAGGTCCCCAGGCTTGTTTTGGGGGAGAGGGGGGAGTATGGGCAAACACTAGAAAAACATAAATGGTACATTTCTATTTGTTTGCCCATACTCTCCCCCTTTCCCCAAACAAGCATGGGGACCTGTGGGAATCTGGAGTTTTTGGGTGGGGAACAAATAATTTGTCGGGAACACGCATTTTTGGATTTATGTAGGAAAGCCAAAAATCCCTAGATCTAGAGTAATTTTCCTAGATGTAGGAAAATTTAACCTAATCTCCTAGCGGAGGGAGTCCATCCCCCTCGACCTCCCGGTTATCAACCGAACCTAAAACAAATTTAACCTAACCTAGCAGGGGCTTTGCCCTCCTCGACCCCCCGATAATCTAAAACTAACCGAACCTCTTAAAGTAATCGTCCAGACCCAATTTTTTTTGCCGAATTATGTTGAATGTACATTCAAACACCTAATCCACCAAAAATAATTGATTTCCAGGCCTTATTTCCGTAAAAACACGACTTGTGTAAAAAGCGCGGGGAAAAAAAAATTCCTCCACAGGGCTAAAGACTGTTTATTGATGACGTCAGAACAGGGCCCCCCGCAGACACCCCTGTCTACAAACCCGTCGGCAAATGTTATGATGAGCGATTGTACTTCGATGTCAGACAGTAAATCTGTGATCCTATATGTTTGAGCCCGAGTACGAGGTGGATGAACAGGTGTTAGCAGAGCCTGAGGTTCAGCAGGAGGACCTGGCACTTCTCCAAAACATGGATTGGTAAATAAGGTTAAACCATGTGTGTGTGAGAATCACATGAAGGTACTTTCGAGAAAATCCTATGGTTAATTTTGGAAAGCCACAGTCAAACGTCATTACTCGGAAACCACATACTAGCATTAACTACAGCATAGAGTTGGAAAATATGCGGGCGGGGAAGGCAGAAAGTGTGACAGCCACACCACCACAGGGCACGCCCACTCCACAACTGGTTTACGCCTTGTTAAGAGGCAAAGCCTCACAGTCGTGGTGGTCCACCGCTGCTGCCAGTCCTGGCGTCCCTGTCTAACAGGGCCACCTGGTCTGGTATGGTGTTGGTCTGAGTCACTGTCTTACGGGGGGGGGGGGGGGGGGTCCGCCGCCCTTGTACAGCACACCCGTGTACACAGGCTCACCTCACACTCGTCGTCCCAACCCACACACTGGGTAGGCGACTAGTCGCGCTGTACACTCTCACCCAGTCTTTCACCCGAAGTGTACCCTCACTGCACACTGTTTCTCAACACAACTGCTCGCCCCAACACACTATAGGCGTGTATCACCCTACACACGCCACTCCTTTCCGTGTGCAAACTTTTCTCGAAAGGCACCTCTTACTGCACCCATAAAGGATGCACGCATGTGGCATATAGCAAAATTAATCCATCAGAAACATCCAAATATCTTCAAGTACTATATTTATCTCTGTGTTTACGTGCCTCTCTGATCAGCGCGGGAAGATGAGCCTCCCTGATGCTACGTCACCGAGCCTGAGCGTCTGCAAACCTTGAGAGCGTTTTGAAAACTCGGGGAATTTGCAGATTTTGATTGCGGATTATTTAAAAACGGCTGACTGGATACAAAAAGTGACGACGTGTTGTTGATATACTCGTTAATGGCTATGATTTTATTGCATTAAATCAATAATGATGAAATGGTCTGGACGATTACTTTAACTTAACCAAATTTAACCTAACCTAGCAACAATCACCCGCTAATCTAACCTTACCTAATTTAACCTAACCTTCTAATGCGGGGGCTCCGCCCCCCCTAGACCTAACAAATGTTTTTATAAAATAATTAACTTATAATTAATATAATTATTATATATAATGTACAATTAATATAATTATTATATATAATGTACAATTAATATAATTAATTAATTAAAATAATGAAAAGTTACAATAAGCGGTAACCTAACAAAATTTTACCTTACCTCTATGTGGGAGGGGTGGGTGGAGGCTCATCACTCTGGACTAGACGACGACGTCTCTAGACTTAGAAGAAATCTAATAAATTTTTCCTAGATCTAGGGAATTTTTACAACACCCCTAACTCAAAAACTATGCGGTTCCGACGCATATTTAGTACCCCAGCAAAATATCCTGCTTCGCTCATGTCCCCAAGCTTGTTTTGGGGAAGAGGGGGGAGTATGGGCACACTAGAATAATACTTTTATGTGCCACTGGAGATGATACACAGTAGTTTATATCTTGACTGTATAATTTACCCTGATTCAGTGTTGTTTTATGCTTTGTATCTGAAAGTATATACAGTTTCAAATTTCGCTACTCGTTTTTTTTTCGGGCGACGACGACGGCGGAGAGACGGATACAGTTGAATCAGCCGCTTATATTAAATGCATACCAAGCAGACAGGGCGGTGCGCACCGCCCTAAGCTTTAATGAAACCTAACCTAACCTGAACCTTACCTTACCTTACCTTTAACCTCCTAACTGGGTCCAATAATAAAAGTTTAATAAAATACCAAACAAAAGCGATGCAGGTCACAAGAAGAGGAAGAGGGAGGCATTTTGTATACAAAGAGACGTATTCCTCCTCTCACCTAAAATGTTCTATATCTCCGAAACTATTGATTTGCGACGGAAAGCTCAGAGAAAATGTCTCTTAGAATACAATAAGGTAAACAAAAACCATGCTCCCAATTGTGTAGGGAAGTTTGGTGCTGTCGTAAAATAATACCGGCGATCTAAGTGCAGGTCGCCACTCGGTTGATATTTTGGTAATTTGTTCATTTATAGCCATAATATGACAGATGAAGACACAAAATGACACAGACTCTCCAGATAGCCACTTCTAACTTTCCTGAAATCATGGATGTAGAAATGTAAGTATTAACGCCACCAGACTGTCTGTAAATCGAAAAAAACGTTGTCCTGGCGAATTTAGTGTTATCTACGGTAACCAAGATAACCACACCTCATACAGCTGCTCAGAGTAACCACACGCCTTCCTCACCTTGGTTACGTTCAGCTATGGGTCCTGCCGCCATCGCGATGACAATTTACACACAAAACACAACCACAAATCCCTGCCATGCCCCGGCCAGCCAGAGCCTCAGTGTGTAAACAACTCTGCACACACACTGTCACACACACATGACATACCCGAAGGTTCTTTTCTAGGTAGATCTTGATCTTGATATTACGGTCAGTGCTGTCGGCCTCCCGTGCTGTCGGCCGCCCACCCTTCTGCGGCGCCCATATGGCCGCTACGCCCATATGGCCGCTACGCCCATAGCCGCCCCTGGATGATGGACGCCCCACCTGATATACATCTATATATTGTTGCATGCCGTGTCATTATTTACCTTTTCGTGACTTATTTCTGGTTTATGCATTTCTTTAAAGTATACTACCGTACAACTTCCCCTCAGTGGAAGCTCTGATACCCATAACTTGTAACTCATTTCTATATATCTACACTGCCTGGGGGGAGGCCGGCAGGCACCGACCTCTTACCCTTGTTGTACATCCAACAATAAACCATTCAATTCAATTCAATTCAATTTTCCTGCCTGTTGGAGTTTAAAGTAATCGTCCAGACCCATTTTTTCTTTGCATAATTATGTTGAATGGTCATTCAAAATACCTAATCCACAAAAAATAATTCATTTCCACGCCTTATTTCCCTAAAAACATGACTTTTGTAAAAAGCGCGGGAAAAACAACAGCCACATTCCAGGGGCCGGATTCAGCAAACTTACCAGCGATACCCTGTTACGAGGTCGAAGTTACTAGACCGCTACGAGAGATGGCAAAACTGTATTCGGCAACGATATTGTAAGCACCTATTAATAGCGCATTTTCGTGACGTTCACCGCCCTGGTTCAGTCCAGTCCGGACCGGGTCAGGGTGGATTGATGGTTGCGAAAATACATCGAGACTGGCCCCGTCCCATTCGTCGTTCCTATTGGCTGGGGGATCGAGTGGGCGGTACTGAACTGAACTGTGGAGGCGGCAGGCGTCCATCTTTTCAATATCCTTTTTGTCGTCCGCCTTTTAACCTGTGCTGAAGACTTTACAACTACCACGCCTGTGATACTATAGTCTTATGGTCGGCCATCATGGTGTTTCATGTCTTATCAGCAGCACGAGAAGCTCCTGGTCGCCTTCCCCGCTGACTGTAGTGCGCATGCGCCAGTTCTCCCCACACTGGTCCAAGGTGGTCCTGGTATGTGGGTCGGACCGGACTGGACTGGGCTAGCCCGTTCTAGACTGCCTCGCAAAAACAGTGACCGCCCGGGACTAGCCCAGTCCAGACCGGGCCAGAGCGGTCGCGAAAATACGCTATAAGCTACGAGGTCCATTGCCGCTGGTAGCCACCAGAGGGTTCTGGTGTCGCGCAACAGCCAATCCTCTCCAAGCTTACATGAGGCGTGTTAGACTTACACGTGCTTTCCTTTCTTCTCTCTCTCTCTCTCTCTCTCCTCTCTCTCTCTCTCTCTCTCTCTCCTCTCTCTCCTCTCTCTCTCTCTCTCTCTCTCTCTCTCTCTCTCCTTCTCTCCCTCTCCTCTCTCTCTCTTCCTTTCCCTCTCTCTCTCTCCTTCCTTCTTCCCTCTCTCTCTCTCTTCTCTCTCTCTCTCTCTCTCTCTCTCTCTCTCCTCTCTCTCTCTCTTCTCTCTCTCTCTCTCTTCTCTCTCTCTCTCTCTCTCTCTCTCTCTCCTCTCTCTCTCTCTCTCCTCTCTCTCTCTCTCTCTCTCTCTCTCTCTCTCTCTCTCTCTCTCTCTCTCTCTCTCTCTCTTCTCTCTCTCTCTCTCTCCCTTTCTTCTTTTTCATCTACTATTTCTTCTCCCTCCTCCTCCTCTTCCTTCTCCCTCTTCATCCTCCACACGATGAAAATATTCACGATAATATCACATACTGGCTATGATGTGTGTGTGTGTATGTATGTGTGTGTGTGTGTGTGTATGTAGATTATTGTAGACACACACACACAATATATATAATTTTTATATAAAAAGCCTAATATAAAAACCCCATCATAGCCATTTATGTGTATTATCTTGAATTTTTTTTCATCGTGGGGGAGGATGAAGAGGGAAAAGGGGAAAGGGGGAGGAGGACGGAGAAAATATTTGGGATGAAAAAAAAAGAAAAGGAGAGAAAAGGAGGGGGAGAGAGAGAGAGGAGAGAGAGAGAAAAGGGGAAGGGGAGAGAGAGGGAGAATTTTCCTTTCCCTTTTTCCGCCTTTCCCTTTTCCCCTCCCCTCTCTCTTTTCTCTCTCCCCCTCTATCTCTCTCCCTCTCTCCCCCTTCTCTCTCTCTCTCTCTTTTTTTTCTTTCCCTCTCTCTCTCTTCTCTCCCCTTCCCTTCCTTTCCCTTCTCTCTCTCTCCCTTTCTTTTTGTGTTGGGGAAAATTGGGGGTTTGGTAGGGGGGTTTTTATGACGGGGGTAAAGGGTACTTGAAGATATTATTTGGGGATGTTTTTGATAAAAGATTACAACGGAATGAAGGTTTAAAATTTAGTCTTCGATTTCACTATCTGATTGTGGTGTGACCCTTCTAAATACGGAGGAAATGAAAAAGGGGGTTTATATTTTGGGGGAAAAGGAAAATAAGGTTTAGGTTAGGGATTGCTCCCCACCAGCCCCGGCGAGTAGTTCATTTGGATTCCTCCCTGGGCACGTTTTTGATTAATTTAAAATATTGGGATTGATCTTGGTATTCCGTGTTTGGTACGGGGAAAATTATCCCGAGAAAGGCGGAACTTTTTTTGGAAGTGTGGGGAATTTTTTTTTTTCCCTAATACAGAAAAAACCCCTTTGGGTTTTTATAAAAAACCACAAAAAACCATTTTTGAAAAATTACCTATTTATTCCCTAAAAACTTTTATTGCTGTTGGGGGACCGTAGACACATACATAAACTCTAATCGGGAAGGGCAAGCTAAAAATTTAACCCAAAATTTCCCCCTTCCAGAATCATTCTTAAAATTTACCATTTAAATATACCCATCGCCTGAGAAATAAAAGGTATCCCTTAAATTATATAAAATATATGGGAAAGGGAAAATTTTGAGAATAAGGAGTTGGAGGTGTGGATACACAAGACCTTTGGTGTTTTTGAGAGGAAGGCGTGGGACGCCTCCCGCTGAACCCTCCCAAAGGTGGGGGAGGGAGGGAAAGACTTTTTTTAAAATACTTAAAAATGGAAGGGTTTGCACCCCCTGTACGTTAACTTTCCCACAAAACCCTAGATCCCCATTTTTGAAAATATAGATAACAAAAATGATAAAAAAGGGAAAAAGGGGGGGGGGGGGGCAAGGGGGAAATTTGTTACCCTTCCCAGGGGGGAAGGCCCGGATGGGGGATGAGGTTTTTTTTTTTTTCCACGAAAAAGGGTTTTTTTTTGTCTCCCCAAAGGGGGAATTTTTTGAAGGGTCCCACCGTGACCACAAATGAAAAGCAAATAATCCCGAAAAAAAAATTTTTTAAGAAATGAAATTTGGGCGTATTAAAAACTGTGGCTTAAAATATAAACCTTTTTTTACTTTGATACTGGAAAATTTAAATATCCTATCAAAAAAACCAAGACGGGAAAAAAATTTGGGGGCCCAAATTTCCCTACCGGGAAACACATTTTTGGGGAGTGAGAGGGGTGAAATTGACCCCTAAAAATTTTGGGTTTAGGTTTTCATTTTTAGGGGTGTATCTTTCCACCCAGCCCTTATATGCCAAAACCCGGGAAAAACGATAGGGATTTTTAAAGCCCCTTTTAAGGGACCTGGGAGAGTTTTTTTGGTTTTAACCAGTTTGGCTGGGCAAAAGATAAAAGGGGAAATCTGACATCATTAGTTTTACTGCCGCAGAAAAATTTACCCCTACGGTTTGGGGTGCCCATACGGAAATTTTCGGGGGGGGAATGGAAGCCCGAGGAAAAAATGGCGGGGTTGAAAAACGAAAGAAGATAAACAAAAGGGGCTTTCTGGAGGGCCCAAAAACTGAGACAAAAAGGGTTTGGCGGAAAAAAAGAAAACGTGATCATTTTGAAACTGGGGAAAAAAATTCCCTTCCCAAGACAAAAAACTCGGGAATTTTTTAAAAAAAAATCCCTCATACTATCCCCTCCCAAAATAATGGGCTTTACACGCGTCATTCTCCGGGAAAAATTAAATTCTATGGTATAAAAGAAAATATTTACGGTTTCGGGTTTTTCCTTTTTTAAAACTGCGTAAGGGGAAATGTGTAGAAAATTTAGATAAAATTTAAATGGAAAATTTTTCGGGTTTTTTTTTTTTTAAAAACGGGGTTTTTTTGTGTTTTAGATTACACGAAAACCCAAATTTCAAGGAAGTACCCCCAGTCAACCTGCCCCCTTTGGGTAATAAAACGTGACCGTAAACCTTGACTTAGTCCGAAATTCCCTCGGGGAAAGAGATATATCCCAAGGCCCCGCACCCCCAAGCTTAACCCCTCTGGTAAATGAAAAGGGAGCCCCCCCCAACCCCCTGAAATGTCCGCAACCCGAAAAAGGGGTTTGACTGTAAGGTGAGAAGCGTAGTACTACTATCTCAAAATTAAAAAAATCCTCCCCAAGGAACCGGGCTTCGCCCGTGGGGAAATCAGACGCTCCGCTTCTAGACATGAGAAATCTCCTGACCAAATTTTTTTCATCTAGTCTGACACTACCCCTCCCCTCGGGCCCTCACAAAAAGGGTTACATTGAACACTTTTCGCTTAATCTCACCTGAATATACCTGGTCGTGTTGATTGTAACTAGAATTAAAATACCTTGAAGATTTTACCGAAAACCCGACTTAGTCTGTTTAAAGAAAAAATTTACCGGGGGACTTTGGTTTTCCCAAAAAAACCTCTTACCTGGATATAAATTTCGAAAATTTTCTGACCCTTTAATTTTTTTTGAAACCTTGTCAATTTTTTACATTTACCATTTTCTATTTGATTTCCAAAAGGGGTAAATAACCGGGGGGGACGCTTACAAATACCCTAACCAGAGTAGGTATTAAAATTTCAAAATTTTATAAAATAAAAAAAACAAGTTTAATTTAAAAAAAAAATTTTCCCCTGTTCATGTTCAAAAAAATTCTTTCCTTTTATTTTCTAAAATTTTAAAACTAAATTTTGGGTACCCAACCCTTTCCCTCCCGGTTTTGGATGGTGCACAGGGTCTTTTTTGCGCCCGGGACTTCCCTTAAAGGCCCCTTTGCTCTTTCCCTACGTTTCAGGAAAATCTTGTAAGGGGTTTTTGGAAGCTAAGGTGTGCCCATTCCGAGGGTTTTCGCTGCAAAACCCCCGTCTCCGTAGCTGTTTTTGGGGCAAACCCCTGTTGTTCTTCTGGTTGTTGCAGGACACGGCGGCGGGGACGGCGGTTTTGACCCCCTTTTTATTCCCTGCACGGGAATTATGTACAAGGGTTTTTTCGGCGGCCTTTTTGTCGCCCCAGCCCTGTCGGTGACGGGGTTTGGGCCGAGGGGAAAACCCCGGACTTCCCTCCCGACGAGGCCCTTTACGTCCTCTCTCTGCCATGGGGGGTTGGGAGGTAAGGGGGGTTGTAGTGGCTAGGAACGGGTGCTAAAAGGCGGTGAAAGCGCTGCATCGAAAGGGGGGAGCGGGGGGGCGGGGAGCATTGAACGTGGCTGCTAGCTGAGGCGGGCCCGGGGACGAGGCGGGGGTGATGTTTTAAGGGGCGGGCGGGGCTTTAAGGGGGCGGCATTTTGAAGGGCGCGCGGGAAAGCTCCCGGGGTGTCGGGTAGGGGTTTGGGGGCTGGCGGCTGTCCCGGGGGTGGCGGAGTTGCCCGGCAAAGGGCGGCTACGGCTTTCTTCTTTTCGCTCACGGGTTTACATGGGCCCTGGTTCATGTAGTATTTGGTTTGGTTTTTGGGGGTTTAAAATTGGGGGGGGGGGGGGGAGACTTATAAGCCTACTTTTAAAAGATCGATTACATATGAAAATTTACTGAAATTTTTACTAATTTTTGTTTTTATTTTTCCCCGGTGCGGGTTCGTTCTGTTTTTTTTAGGAAATAATTCCCCCCCGCTGTAACCCGTGGGGTTTCGGAAATTTGGGGGGGGTTTTATTTTTTATGGGGTTTTATGCTGGTCCAAAAGGTACCCTTTAATGATATTATTTGGGGATGATTTTATAAAAGATTACAAATTGAATGAAGGGTTTAAATTAGTCTTCTGACTTTTACTATCGATTGTAGTTTTGACCACTTCCCACTACGGGAGTACTGGGAAAAAGGGGGGATACTTAAGGGGGAAAGGGTAATAAGGTTTTTGGTTAGGGATTAGCTGCCCCCAGCCCCCGGGGGATAGTTCACTGGGTTACTCCCTGGGCACGTTTGTTTAAAATTAAAATTAGATTGATCTTGGTAGTCGTGAAATTTGGTACGTGGAAAATTTTAAAAATAAGGGGGAAAATTTTTGGAAAGGGGGGGAATTAATTTTCCTAAAACAGAAAATCCCCGGGTTTTTTTAATAAACCAAAAAACATATTTTAAACATTTTTCCTATTTATTCGCCATGAAACATTATTGCTGGGTTTGGGGACCGTAACAAATACATAAACTCTAATCTGGAAAGGGAAAACTAAATAGAGGGAAATTTTTCCCCTTTCCCGAAAACATTCTTAGAATTACCATTATATACCCCTCGACCCGAGTACAAATTTTACCTTTAAAAATATATATATAGGAAAGAGATGTGAGGAATAAGGGGTTTTGGGTGTGGGGGAAAACACAAGACCATGTGTTCTTTAGAGGAAGGGGTGGGGGCGCCTCCCCCTGAAACCTCTCCCTTTGGTTTGGGGACGGGTGGGACTCTTGTTTAATAATACTTTTAAGGATGGGTGCACCTCCTGTACTTTAAGTAAAAAAAACATAGATACCCATATTGAAAATATAGAAAAACAATAATGAAAAACGGAAAAGGGGGGGGGGGGGGGAAGAAAAAAGGAATTTTTTTACCTCTTACCCCGGTGGGGGGACGGATGGGGGGAAAAACGGGGCGTCCCCCACGAAAGTTTTTTGGTGGGCTCGCCCAAAAAGGGGAAATTTTTTGAATGGGCCCACGTTTAAACCCCAAAAAGAAAAACCCAAATAAGCCCGAAATAAAATATTTAAGTTAAAGAAACTTGCGTATATAAAAACCCTTTTGGCCTTTTTTTAAAATAAACCTGTTTTACTTTGTTTTCTGGGGAATTTAAAATGCCTATTTTAATAACCAAAAACAGGTATTAAATTTTTGGGCCCGATTTCTATCCCCAACACATTTTTTTGGAGGGGAAGAAAAGGGTGAAATATGGGAAACCAGAAATTTTGGGAGGGTTTTTATTTTAGCGTTATCTTTTCTACCCCGTCCCAAAATTTTGGGCCAAAAAAACGATTAAAAGTAGGATTTTTTTGAAAGCCCTTAAGACTTGGGAGAGTTTTTTCTTTGGGTTAAAAAACCCGATGGGTGGCCCAAAAAATAAAAGGAATTTTGGGCATCAAAAAGTTATTACTGAAACGCAGAATAATTATTCCCACGGGTTTTTGTCTCGCATACGGGGATAAACGGGGGGGGGAATGGAAGACGGGAGAAAAAAAAAATGGGGGGGTGAAAAAAGAACGAAGAAGATAAAACAAAAAAGGCCCTCTAGGGTGGCCCCAAAATGGGGCGAAAAGATGGGGGAAAAAAAGAAATACGTGAAATCATTTAAAACTGGGGAAAAAAAAAATTTCTGAAAAAGAAAATAACTCCGGGAATTTTTTAAAAAATAATACCCCATCTATCATCTCCCAATAAAGGGGAAATTAAAACCCCCTCCTCTCATCCTCTGTCCCTCTCCCCTCTCTCCAACCCCTCCCCTCTCAACCCCTCTCTCTTTTCTCTCCCCTCTTTTCTCTCTCTCTCTCTCTCTCCTCTCTCTCTCCTTTTCCCCTTTTTTTTTTTCTTCCTTTTAAACTCTCTTCTCTCTCTCTCTCCTCTCCCTCTCCCATCTCTCTCTCCTTTTCTCTCTCTCTCTCTCTCTCCTCTCTTCTCCTTCTCTTCTCCCTCTTTTCCTCTTTCATTTTTCCGCTTCCCTTTTTTTTCTCCCCACTCCCCCGTATTCTCTTTCCTTTAAATTTTTTTCTCCCCTTTCCCCTCTCCTCTCTCTCTCTCTCTCTCTCTCCCCTCTTCTCTCTTCTCTCTCCCCTCCCCTCCTTTTCTCTCCCCTCTCTCTTTTCCTCTCTCCATCTCTCCCCTTTCCCCTCCCCTCTTTTCTCTCTCTCCTCATTTTTCCCCCTCTTTCCCCCTAATTTTTTCTCTCTCTCTCTCTCTCTCTCCTTTTTCTCTCTCTCTCTCTCCCTCTCTTCTCTCTCTCCCCCTCTTCTCTTCTCTCCCCTCTCTCTCTCTCTCCTCCCTCTCTTTTCCCCTCTCTCTCCCTTTCCTTTTCTTTTCACTATTTTTTTCTCCCCCCTCCTCCTCTTCCCCTTTTCCCCCCTTTAAACCCCACACGATGAAAATATTTACGTAATATCACATACTGGCTTTTGATGTTTTGGGGTTTTGTTTTATTTTTAATTTTTGGTGGGGGTGTTGGGGTGTGTGTAGATTTAAATTAAGACACACACCCCCAAAAAAAAATATATAAAATATTATATATATTATATATATATATATATATATATATTATATTCTAAATTTTATATAAAATATATACCCACATATATACACATCATAGCCATAGTGATATTATCGTGATATTTTCATGTGTGGAGGATGGGGGAAGGGAAAAGGGGGAGGGGGGGAAGGGGGGGAAAAAGGGAAATAGTAAATGAGGAAAAAAAAGGAGGAGAGAGAGAGAGAGGGAAGGGGATGGGGAGAGGGGGAGAAGAGAGAGAGAGGAGAGAGGAAGAAGAGAGATCCTTCCTTCCCCTTTTCCCCTTTTCTCTCTCTCTTCTCTTTCTCCTCTCCTTCCTTTCCCTTTCTCCCCTCCCCCTTCCCTTTCCCTTCATCTCTTCTCTCTCTCTCTCTCTCTCTCTCTCTCTCCCCTCTCTCCTTCCCCATCTCTCTTCCCTCTCCTCTCCCCTCTCTCTCCTCTCTCTCTCCTCCCCCTTTTCTCCCCCCCCTCCCTCCCTCCTCCTTTCTCTCGCTCACTCCTGTATTTTCTCTCCTTTATTTTCTCTCCCCTTTTTTCTCTCTCTCTCTCTCTCTCTCTCTCCTCTCTCCCCTCTCTCTCTTCTCTCTCTCTTCCCCTCTCTCTCCTCTCTCTCTTTTCTCTCTTTCCTTTCTTTTTTTTCTTTTTTTACTATTTCTTTTCCCTCCTCCCCCTCTTTCCCTTTTCCCCCTTCATTCCACACGAGAAAATATTACGATAAAAATCACTACTGGCTTTTGGTGTGTTGTTTGTAGGATGTATGTTTTGGGGGTTGTAGATTTTTTTGTAACACACCACATATTATATAATATTATAATATATAAAATATTTAGCCTACATATATAACATCAAGCCAGTATGTGATATTATCGTGAATATTTTCCCTCGGGGGGGGGGGGGGGGGAGGATGAAAAGGGAGAAGGAAGAGGGGAGAGGAGGGGGAAAAAAAGTAGATAGAGAGAGAGAGAAGGGGAGAGAGAGAAAGAAAAGAGAAGAGAGAAGGGGAGAGAGAGAGAAACCGTGTTCCTTCCCGCTAAAAAAATCTGGTAAATCTTCTGGTAACCGCTACTAGACACGAGGACCCCTCGTAGGTTTCAAAGGGTATTTACAAATTTGTAAGTTTTTGCTGAATAGGGGCGTGCATGGTGCGGGGGTCCCAGGAAATTTTTCCAGAGTTTTAACCCCGTAAATGGTTTGTGAATCCCGCCCCAGCTTGGCGCGAAACTTTCTGGCGACGTCACGTCAGGGGGGGAAGCCTCCCGCCCCGCCCGACACAGAAAACACGGAGATCAGAGAAAAAAAACAGTACCCCAAAAAAATCTCGGGGGGCTTCTGAATTTTTTTTTTGGGGCGACACGTACGGCACATTTTGCAAACTGTATGGGACAGCAAAAAAAGCTGTGCCCCTTTCCCGGGGAACTTAGCCCCCATTCACAACCCCCCACGGCGACGAATAATGTGTGCAAAAGTGTCAAAAAGGCGGGGGGGGGGGGGTTTGTGCGTGGGCCACCAGATGATAAAGGGCCCGGTGGATCGCCCCGGGGACGCACCCCCCCTAAGGGTACCACCCGCCCCCGCCCCCCCGTACAAAATTTAACCTTTCCTTTAAATGTTTTTTTCAGCATAAAAGATATACGTTATCTTCCCGGAAAAAAGTTTTTTTCTATAATATTAAATAAAAAAAATAAAACACCAAAAAAAAGGCCATTATGGACTTTCAAAAAAATATGCCCCTTAACTTAAACCTTTTCCCCCATTTAAATTTTTGCTCGCAAACATTTTCATGGAGAATATCAAAAGAAGCGGAGTTTAAATTTGCTTTTCCCTTGATAAAATTTCGTTTAGGGGATAAATGAATTAAACGGCATGCCCTAAATTAGCGGTTTAAATATTTTAAAAAATCATGAAATCGTATAAATTTTTTTAAATAATATAGTTTAAACAGTATTTAAAAAATTCCCGTTTATCTTCGGGAAAAGTTTGTTTTTATAATATTATCAAATAAAAAAAACCGAAAACACACTAAAGAAATTTCCTTAGAGACTTTCAAGAAATAGCATTGGGAAAAAACTTTTTTGCCATTTAAAATTTTGGTGAAAAAACTTTTTAAATTGGGGAATATCAAAGAAGCGGAAATTTTAATTTGCTTTTCCCTTGATATATTTTCCTTTTTTGATTTAAAATTTAAATTTGAAAACCCTGCATAAATTAGCGTTTTAAATAAAAAAAAATAACATCAAAGAAATCGGGAAATTTTCCCCCTTTTTGGTTATTTATTTTGTTAAAGCAATTTATGCATAGTTTTAATTTATTTACAGAAAAAAAAATATATCAATGGAAAGCTAATTTAAACTGTTCAATTTGTATTTTTAAGTTTGGGGGAAAAATTAAAGCAAATTTTAAGTTTAGCTTTTTCTTGAAATTTTCCAAGGACTTTGGGGGTTTTAGGTTTTTTATTTGAAAAATTTAAGAACAACATTTGAAGAAACTAATTTTTAAGAAAAAATTTTTGGGAAAACTTGTAGGGGAGCGGAGGGGTGGTATTTTTTACGTCAGGGCACCAAGGGCCCCTTTCTCCGGGGGCCGGTTAGCCCCCCACCTCGGGGAGAGAAGAGAGAGAGAGAGAGAGGGGGAGAGAGAGAGGAAGAGAGAGAGAGAGAGAGAGAGAGGAAGAGAAGAGAGAAGGGGAGAAGAGAGAAAAGGGGAGAGGAGAGAAGAGAAGAGAGAGAGAGAGAGAGAGGAAGAGAAGAAAGAGGAAAAGAGGAGAGAGGAGAGAGAAAAGAGGAGAGGAGGAGGAGAGGAGGGGAGAGAGAGGGGGAGGGAGCAATTTTTTTTATTTAACCTTAATTTTTGCATGGTATATTGTATTATCAGAAACAAAATATGTCAATGGAAGCAATTAAAAATTTGCTTGTTTTGATTCGCCACTTTAAGCTGCCAAAAAAAAAAGTTATACATACGCGAGTTTTAGTAAATTTTTAAGTTTCATCTATTTTTCAGAGTCTTAATGACCTTTATTTAATGTTTTTTTTCTATGTTTTTGTGAAACTTATGAACAACTTTTCCGAAGATAACAGTCTATCTTTTATACTTATAACATGATATACTGCGGGGGGAAAGCCTTGAGAACTTTCCCCCCTTTGGGTGAAGAGGAGGGCCTTGGGACCAGATGGCGCCCACAAAATCGAGTTTTCGTACTCTAATAATCATTGTCGCCTCCGTGGTGCAGTGGCTAGCGTGCCCCGGGTACGAAACTGCGGGGGCCCGGTTCGATCCCCGGGGCCCGGGCGTCGGACCCGCCTACCCCGTGTTTTTACTTCCTTTCGGGGTTGATAAATGGGTACCTGGGGTAACCTGTGGAAGGTAACTGTGGTAACCCGGGAGTCACACTAGCCCTGTGTCCCGGGGTAACGGGTCCTCACCCACCACAGGCTCTAAGGGCTAATGCCACGGAGATGAGCACCGCATGCCACGCGCAGCTTAGCGTATGCTCCCATCTTTACCTTTACCTTTATATAATACAGGTACTCTACCCGCTACTACCCGTCGCTCCCCGAAGCTCGACACGTCTGCACACATATATCATTGCCGCACAGGTTGCAAATGGGTGCTAATTTAAGCTCTCGGGAAAGGCACAGCGCCCCCGCTGCACCCACACAGGATATGCAAGTACATGCCACATCGTACAAAAAAAATATCAGAAACACCCAAAATTCCCAAAGTACTACATTTTTCTCCGAGTCTCCGCGCATCTGTATCAGGCAGGGCTGGGAGGCTTCCTGCTGTGACGTCGCCGAGCCGTGGTGCGTCGTCTGCTGGTCGCTCGGGGAGCTCGGGGAATTTACAGATTTTGAATGCGGATCATTTAAAATCGGGTTACTGGATGCAAAAAGTGATAACATATTGTTGATATACTCAATCATGGCTATATTTTGACTGCATTAAATCAGGAGTGATGAAATGGTCTGGACGATTACTTTAAAGGAACATTTTATGTGTTGCGGGGACATCCCGTTGGAAGCGTGGAGTTTCCCACCAGCGGGGCTGCGTCTTGGCTCCGCGTCTGGGACCGGATGTTCGAACGTTCGTAACGCGTCTCTAAGATCATCTTTGCACTTAGATTGATCTTGGAACGTGGAACGTTCGTAACGCGTTTAGAGGTATTTTCAAACGATCTTTGCGAACATCCATCCGCCATATTTGTTATAGTTTTTCCACCATATTTGTTCATATATATATATATATATATATATATATATATATATAGTGCTAAGGTTGCTGAAGAGCACTCGCACATTGTTCGTATAGGGTCGCATGATGAAGGTTTTTCTAATATACAAGCCATATAAAGTTATGTTATTAGTTGTTTATTTCATGTTGAGTTGTTTATGGTTGGTCAGGACGCTGTAGGGGGAATGTGAATTAAAATAAAGGGTGCAATGAATGGTATGCTGCCGAATGCCTATAGGTGACTGGAATGAGTGAAGTGCAAATAAAAAAGAAATGTGTCTTGTGCTAGAAGTGTATAGAGAAGATGATATGGGAGAGGAAGATGCGGGAAGTGAAGGAGGCGAATAGGAGACAAGGATGAGATGGAGAGAATGAGTCAAGTGAAGGATACAGATGGCGGTGGCATAAAGTGAGATTGGAACGAACGAAGGGTGGGTACGCAAGGTGTATGAAGAATGGATAGAGAAGCAGATTAAGTAAAATGAGTGCTGGAACGGCAGATAAACTAGGTAACCTTGATGTGTGTGTTTAGGGGAGGAAAGGACTAGCAATATGGGGAGTTTCGTACACAAGTTGTTTCGTACCCAGGTTTTGTTAGTTGTTTCGTACACTGATTTTGAGATTTTTCGTACATACCTGGTGTGTCGTTTCGTAACTCTAGTCATCAAGTTAAACTCTGAGCTGAGTGTACGTACGAAACGACTATAGTTTCATATAGACTACGAAACAACTTTTAGGTGTACGAATGATCGAATCTACTGGTGTACGAAACAACTTGTGTACGAACTGACTGCATCCTCCTCTCATCAATGCTACGGAGAGGCAAAGATAAGAGACATTCGAGCACCGGTGTACTAGTGCGTGGAATGCATGTATACTGTAGGTGGAAAAGTGAAATACATAAAGGTATAAGTGCAGTTTAGACCAATACAATACAACACAACCAATCGGTGGTGTTAAGTATCCTGAACGTTTCGTTCTTATTATAAGGAGTATTTCTAACCCACACAAAAGCTGTCGGAAATGAAAAAATAACACATGGGGATCTGTGGGGGCGAAACCACCCCCAGTGAGGTTAGGTTACGTAATCAATGCCCGGGTTATATTAGTAACTAGTAGGGGGTCTTGGGGGGCGTAGCCCCCCAGTTATGTCAGAAGAGTATTGGTCAAAAGGGAGTATTGGTTGAAACTGCATATTTACCTAAAAGAGTGTGTAGAGGATAAAGGAATGTGTGATTGGTGGGCAAGGATGTCTGAGAAGAGTAGGTACACTTGAATGGTAGAGTATTGGTCAATAGGGAGTATTGGTTGAAACTGCATATTTACCTAAAAGAGTATGTAGAGGATAAAGGAATGTGTGATTGGTGGGCAAGGATGTCTGAGAAGAGTAGGTACACTTGAATGGTAGAGTATTGGTCAATAGGGAGTATTGGTTGAAACTGCATATTTACCTAAAAGAGTATGTAGAGGATAAAGGAATGTGTGATTGGTGGGCAAGGATATCTGAGAAGAGTACGTACACTCTACTCCAACTCTAGGAGATGGTATGTGAGTAAAGCGAAAGTATTGAATGAATAGTTCAATGATGGGAGCTGGGGTAGTGAGATGTTATTATAGGCAAGTTCACGAGCACTGAAATTGTGGGGTTAAAGCACATAAAAATCACTAGAATGCAGGCTTTCATTTCAACCTAACCCATCTACTGTAATATGTCAAGTCGGTATTATTTCGGTGCTGAGCTAGGGGGGAATCACCCCCGCTCAATCACTAACCTAACCTAGACATATAGTCAACTGGCCAACCTAACCTAACCTAACTGTTTAGGCTATTGCTGGTATTTAATCCCTGAATTCAGAAACACGGTTAAAATAGGAACACTCGCCGACGAAAAAAATAGGAACGTCGGCGAGAATTCCTATCGGCGACAGTTCCAGGTATTGTCTAGTTACTTGGATAATGTATCCCATTAATAATACCCACCCTAAAATGGGTGGGTATTAGTTTGGTAGTGGGCTTTCAAAAGTCCTAGGATTCTTACCTACATCATCGTGTAGATCAGGAAAACTAAGTTTCGGCCTCGAAATCGTTGTAAGCCCACTACCGAAATTTTACTAATTGGGTGTAAGTAGCAGCTATTAATCATTCAATTCATATATAATAATTCGCGCTGGATAAAATGGTAAAATTATAATCCTTTCCCGCCCGGTTACCGGTCATTTCGCCCACACGTCAATTCGCCCACAAGACATATTTCGCCCACATGTAAGAGTCAATTCGCCCACTTTAAAGTCAATTCGCCCACACGATCCATGTCACGGAGTCATGTAATTATATCTTCCTCTGGCAGAAATGGAATGAACCACCTACCAGCAGATAACCTGTAGGGCGAATGACGGTAAATCGAACGGCTTTGGAGTATGAAAAGCCTTTTTTGGGTCCCGGACAGAGCAGTGCACTAAGCTATAGGATAGGAAAGTCGACACCCAGGGCAAAACGGGTATACAGGCAACCAACACCCACATCTGGTTAGGAACACAGGGTACACTCAGATCTAAAAGAAAAAGAAAACACACGTCTGGCAACGCGTGCCAACCCTGCTGAGGCCGGTGGGTCCGCACAGGCCGGACCGGAGCTATATAACCATCCCAAAATAATCCCGGGGAGAGAGAGGGGCTGAAAACTTGGTGGGGAAGGAAGGGGGGGAGGCTGAAGGCCGTGCTACTAGCTCTGTCAGGGACCAAAAAATAGGGCTTTTCATACTGCAAAAGCCGTCATTTTTAGGTCCCTTTAGAGTAGTGCAACTAAGCACCTGCCACTTGGATAACGTGGGCCAAGAGCCCCCGACCCCGCGGGAGGCAAAAGGAGCAACTGCACAAGAACATAAATGTAATACACTAGTATACTAACCCGAATCAAGCGGAGGACCGTCAATGGGAGGCCCGGCGTTCAACACCCCAGCCCTCCGGACGGAGGGAGTCCCGGGCAACACAGGGGAAGTCCACGACGGAGTGGGGAACAGGTAACGAGCCCACGAAGCACGAGGTTCGTTACTCCACCTGTCCACCTTCCGTACCCTTCCAAGGAATGGGTGCGGAGAGGGAAGGACAGAGCACGCAGCAAACACCCGGACGTCATGGGCGCGAGGGGCGTGGACCCGGATCCGCCGACTCGATGACGCCCCGGAGCGGAGCGCAACCCCATTGGTGTGAGGGGACGACCAGTGACAGGATCGGGAACAGGAACTGCAGGTCGCCACGCCCAGGGCCGGACGCATCCAGGTAACTCCGGAGCGCCGAAATCGGGCACAAGGGGGTTGTGCCGGCGTCCCCAGAGAACCAAGCCGGACGACGGACCGGTTGGAGACGGTGTGGTCCTTGCGCCTCGTTCTTACCCAGCAACCTTGGGCGAGAGGGAGTAGGGAGACAGCGGAGCCGTCCCGCGAGAAGGTCGTCACTGGAGGGGAAACGGTCAGCGGCCCTCAAGCTGAGAGCCCGAAAACCTCGTAGCAGGGCCAACCAGGAAAAGGCCTTTTGAAGGAGGCGAGGTACGCAGCGTCTGACCACAAACTGGTCGCCATGCAGGAACCGGAGAAACCTTCTCCAGGGACCAGAAGGGACCAGGACGACGGAAGGTGGGTTTTGGTGGAAACAAAACCCCTCTTCAACAGGGTCACAGAAGCCGGTCCAGGGACAACCCCAACCGCTATTGAGGGGGTCAGCAAGGGCCGCCAGGTGAGTGGAGAGAGTAGCGGAGGACCTTCCCACGGTCTTGGTTAGCCAGGAAGGAGAGGAAACCAGGACGACCGATTTCAGAGACGTCGTCGGGGCCCTTGAGTGTAACGGAACGACTGAAAGCCTTCCAGTGAGGACCTATACTGTCCGTAGAGGACGGGCGAAGTGCCGCAACATGTCTCCGCTACGCGTCCGAGACCATCCGACGGAGGAGAGGACGGAGGAAAACTCCAGGCGTGTAGCTTCACGGTGGAAAGAAGCCTGGACGGGAGCTCCTCCAAACAAAGCGAGGGCCCAGAGGAACAGGGGAGGGACACAGGCCATTCATCGGAGAACCACGGTTGCGCCGGCCAGAGAGAAGCCACCAATGGTCCCCTTGCCCCTGTAGGAACACGCAGTTGTGTTGCATCCTTCAGGAGGACACTGGTGCAGGGAGGCGGAGGAAACAGGTAAACATTGGCGCCAACTGTTCGTAAATTCGTGAGGGCGTCGGGCCTCCCGCCCAGCGTCGGTCCCCCCTCGTCAAAAAAGGCCCTGTAGTGGGCAGAAGCGGCGGGACGCGAAGAAGAGGAGGTTCCACCTCCGGAGTGCCCCACCGCCGACCAGAGAGCCGCACCAAAGCGCTACGGGGAAGCTGCCACTCCACCGACGAGCCCCCGGAAGCGAGACAGGGAGTCGGCCCACACATTCTCCACTCCCGCAGGAAACTGGCAGACAGGATGAAGGTGGAAACGGGCCGCCAGCCGAAGATCTGCTCCAAAAAGGGACACAGAAGGGCGGATTTGGATGTCCCTTGGCCGGGCGAGACATTGGACCGCGGCCATGTTGACCATTCGAAGCGAGAGCGTCCCTTCTGGGATCGGGTCGATCGGAGGAAGAGAAGAGGGAACCAGGAGTCCTTGACGTTGATGTGGAGTCTGCGCTCCACCCCGGGACCACCCGCCGAAACCCACTGCCGGCCGTCGGAGGATTGGTAGCCCCATCCGAACGTCAGCCGAATCCGACATCCATCCCTCTCCCGAAGCACCGTAGGGGGCGGAGGCAGACACCCGGGTCCACGCGGAGAAACCGCCCCGTCCACCAAAACACTCGTCCAGTAGTGTGAGGGCAAGGGGAGGGACCGGGCCGGAGCAAAGTCGCGGGGGTCGCACCGGACACGGCTGGTTCACCACCCGGACAAGGCGACGGAGACGAAGGCGGGCTAGGGAGAAGAAACCTATGCGGGAAGTTGAGCGACAGCCAGGAGAATGGGGACTCCAAAGCCCCTGACAAAAAAAAACGGGACACCGAGGGCCCGGAAGAGGTCGGTGATGAAGATTGGCCGCCATTTTCCCCGAGATGCGGACCCGCAGCCGCAACGGGAGGTCCCATTGCATGGCCCAGCCAGTAATGCGAGGAGAGATGGTGGGTAAGTCAAGGATTTCCCTTGTGACTAGGAACCCCATCTCCTCTTGCCACCGCCAAAGCTCGGTACAGCATGCGAACCGCTTCCTCCTGAGATGGGTTCGGACACCAGCCCAATCGCCAAATACATGGAGGCAATTCACCCTGCAGACACCATCGCTGAGGCACCACCTGGTGAAGCCGCGTAAAAACCCTCGATCGATGGGAGGCCGAAAGGTAGTCTGGTGAACTGCCACGTGTCCGATCCCACCTGGAAGGGCCAGAAGCGCCGAAACGAGGAGATATGGGACATGCCAGTAGGCGTCCTGAGATCGAGGGCCGCCATCCAGTCCCCTTGGGGGGCCTCCAGCCGAGGCGGACCTGGGCACAAAGGTCAGCATACGGAAAACCGGTGTGCGACAAATCGTTTAGGCGGCGGAGGTCCCAGATTAAGCGCCCCCTCAAGAGTCCTTCTTGGGTACGATGAAAAATGCAGGGAAAGAAAGACCTTTCCCCGCCGCATTTACACTACCCCGGAGGAGGCATGTCCGACACGTGGGCGGCGAGCACTGTGGAGCCGGCGTCCCAGTATTTTTAGTTGTTAGGTCGCAGATTATGGGCACAATCGTAGGGACAACACAAGAGAGGCGCACACCAGCAAGAGCAAACGATCGTTTCGGACCTCCAAACCATGGCAAGGCTCAAAGCCATGCACCCACATACTATGCCGGGCAACAAGCGCCTGCCCACGATATTAGGTCAAAGCGTCAGGGACAGGAAGCTCAAGGCACCTGGAAAGGAGGCGAAATCAGAGAGCACGGACGCGGACGCCGAAAGCCACATGCGATCTCACTTGGCTAGGTGGAAGGTTACCTCATAGTGTAGAACCCAAAAGTAGCGCGAGTCCCCCACTGCCTGACGATAAGGGTTTCCGAGACCCAGAGCCCCTGAACCGTAAGGGCCCACACCGACTGGCACGGACGAGGATCCTGGGGGCCATCCACACGGGGGTGTATGCACTCACGGGAACACGCCCCCGACGAAAGAAGAGCCCACACGACGTAAACACTAGAGCTGGACCCCCCTCCCAGCGAAATACCACGCCCCCGTCACGAGTACATGTTCTGCGGTGGCCGTGAGTAGACAATCACACGAGTGCAAGGTATACGAAAACGGCGTGCGCGTGTGTGTGTGTTGTCTCTGGTGGTTGCTTCAGATTCCATTCTGACGAGTCCTACACGTGCTTAATAGTTCCTAACCGTCTCCATCCCGGTACCAATGTCCCTCCTCCCGCACAATATGGTGAAATTATATCCTATAAATCATGGATGGAAATTGTATTGGTACTTTCTACAACTGATCTCCGCTGCCCATGTCCTTTCCTACCACCTTACACATATTTCTCATCGATGCCTGCCTCAAGCTCCATAAAAGCTGGCATTCGTGTACACCGACCCCGTTCAATTTCACTTTGCTTCTTACACTATCTGTCCGTATGATTCTCAACCTGCCGCATTCACGTTCAGTACTTGTGTCTTCTCCTCCCTCGCTCCTGATATGACCACAACATCACCTCAATTTACACCTCTTTCCTGCGACCCTTCACAGTCTATTCTCCCACACACCTGTGTAGTCTAAGTTCACAGACATACATCCAACTTTATTCTTTTATAGTTACTCAGTGTGATCCACGGGCGGAGGGAGGAGAGGCCAGTCCGCCAGCTGACCGAAGAACGGCCAACAGCAGATGGTCAACAGGGAGGCGTTGTTGCCGCTCCTGAAAGTCCCGGGAAAAAAGCTCCTCCTTCACCGGTTGCGCCCGCCACGGGAGGTCATTGGCAGAAAGCACCGGGACACCCGGATTGGAAATTCAGCCATCACCACGTGGAAAGCCAACAGAGGCCGGGAGAGAACCGGGATCGGGGCCCAGGACGGAGGAAGGGACCCGGTCACACTGAGTGTACCCGGCTCTCCATCGTCGGCAGGGCCAGGCCGGCATTCACCAGGGCAACCGTTTCTGGACCCCCGAGAGAGAAAAGCCACCTGGATCCTGGCTTCCCTCCCACGCACGGGAAGCCATCCCTGACCAAACTAGGCTCAGCCAGTAAGGAGGCCAGAACATCACAAAGCTGGCCGCGAAGAAACCGCAGGCTCTTCGAGGGAGCGTCCAGGCGAGAAGAAAGGGAATCCGGCGGTAGAGGTAGGGACTCCTGTCCCCGTCACAACCGGGAGCGACGCACCTCCTAAGTCCGGAACTGGGCCCCACGAGAGCCGTCCTACAGGACGACCGATCGGCAGCAAGCCGCCCCCGTCAACCGTCTCTCACAAGCCAATCGACGGCGGCATCGGTGCCCAGTAAACAGGACGGAGGGAAAGAGGAGGGAGTCCCAAAGGCATCCCCGCAGCGGGGACGAGGGGGAAGTGCACCTAGAGGCACCCAGAAGAAAGAGGCACGGCAGGAATAGAGCGTACCGCACGACGGACAGGAATCCGGGGCGGAAGTCCCCGAACCGTCGTAGACTGCACTTGGGCATACGGGTAGGGCAGCAATCCTCTTCCCCGGCTCGATCTGGTGAAGCACAACCCAAGCGATAGATGCATCCTCGAACTACAACAGACTCAGAAAGGAATTAGGCACCGGTGAGAGGAAGAACAGATGAGTGAGGAGGGACCCTGCGCAGCGCATCGGCGTCGGAAGCTAAAACGGGACCCAGAAGTAAGGGTGACCTACACACATATAGCCAAATGCGCCCCAAAAATGAAAGGGAGTTCAACCTGAGATTGCACCAAGCACGGACAACACCCGGAGGGTAACCCCGGACAACAGGATGCCCCCGCAGAGAATTCACGTCGAGCACGTGAGAGGGAAGGCTCCAGGAGACCGCAGATCTGACCACTGCAAGGCCCAGCTGATGCGCACGGCCCGAACTAAAGACCCACGGCAAGTCTCGACCGAGAGGAGTTCGCACACGGGGTCAATAGGTGATGAGGAGGGGAAGGGTATAGTGAGGAGAATCACCGGCCAGGAGACCGCTCCACACAGTCACGAAGGACACAGATCGGGGCAATGCCGAGCTCATGGGAGGAAGCAAGAGGGCCAGGAGAGGTCGGGAAAGTGCGAAGGACGACGGAGGAGATGGACGACTGGCGGAGACACAGGCCGGCATAAGGAACCCAAGAAGCCAGGTCCCACACAGGGAGACAGACGGAAATGCGAGGCTGCGTTGGGCGAGATATCACAAAAAAGAGCTTCGAGCCACCACTCCCTTTGAGGTCAGCATAGGTCGCCGGTTAAAGCAGGGCACCACCCCGCTCAAGGAGGATGAAGCCGCAGCCAATACAACACAGCGGATACCGGGCAATCGGCGGGAACGACAGAGGTCGACAGAAGGCGACCACGGGGCGCGATGCGAGAGAGCAGAGTTGTCGGACCGTCGGGACCAAAAAGACACCTGAAAGCAGATCCTGAGGGCCTCACACCAACATGGCCACACGGCTGGAAAAGAAGGGTAAAACCGACGGGAGTAGGGGAAAGGATCGTCTAGATACCCGCAACACACAGAACACAGCCCCTATAATAAACCTCCCCACACTGACAAATCAATCGCACACTATCCACAGCACTGTGACCCCGACCACCAGGAAAGTGGATGGTATCGGGGACCGGGGGCGGGGCGACATATGGACAGCTTCAGGGAGACCGCACTATCCACCATTGACCTTCAACGCTAACGGCCACTACTAGGTAGAGGGTCCCAGGAGAACGGGAGAGAGATCTGCGGGGTGGTTAGGGCACCAGCAAGATGCGGACTCTCTAGCATCCGCCATCTCCAAGCGCCACACGTGGGCCACGGCACACGGGGGAACTATCAAACACACCGTACGGCCCCTGGGTGGGGCGTGGTGGGTGAAAGACAGTAAACATCCGCCGATCTCAGCTCACAGTGGGCAGAACCAGGAACCACCAAACCCCCGCACCAGCCCTTGGGAGTGTCCGGGGGGGGGTGGGGCGTGGCTGGTGAACGACGTAACCATTCCGCCCATCTCAGCTCCACATGTGCGCAGACCCAGGGAACCAACACCAAACACGAACCACACATACGGCAACCCAGCCATTGGCGGGAGGATCGACCGGGCGGGGAGGGCTGGCGGCGTGGAAAGTACCTGTTGAACGACTCACCAAGCTAAACCTCCACACCATATTACAGCCCACACGTGGTGACAGTGACAGAACAATCAAAACCCCCCCAGCACAGGGGCGGGGGAGGGGCCCCCTTGGGAGAAGTGGACCAGGCGGTCGCGAAGCAGGCTGGGGCCGTGGCGGGGAATGACGAAAACCGTACAGGTGTCGAGGGCCACGGAACGCTCCTGGCGGGGGAAATAAGGCCCAGTGAGGGATAGAAAGGGGTGAAAGCCCGCGGCCACCCCTGCAGGGGCGTGTAGCGCATACACACCTACAGAAACAGACAAAGACGAATAAAATATTTTGAAGATCACAGCTAGGCCACCAACCAGGGAAATGAAGGAATAATCTCACTAACATGCCCGTGAACCCCCTACAGAAGGATTTACGAAAGCCAGATGAATGGGTAAAAACTAACACACACCCATCGTAAACACGAAAAAAACAGGCACAGGGTACTCACCATACTGGCAGAAGGAGAGGACAACACGTGTTACAGGAGGATCCGTCAGCGCAGTGTATGTTAGACACGCTCGTATGAAGGGCAAACAAGAAGAAATGATACTCCGGGTCACGGCCTGGCGGACCAACGGCACGCGATCTCAGACAGGAGTTTGCGCAACGGCGTTGCAGGGACGTGTCTGTAGAGTTTCTTTTTATAGTTGCCAGATCATGAGTGTGTAGCAACTGGTAACCCTAACCTACAAAGTACGAACAAGATGTGGGTATTAGGTTGCTATAATCCCAGGGTTGCCCTGGGTGGCGATCATTGCACGATCAGATAGGTTAGGCATAGCATCACTAAGGGGGACCTAAAATTCTAGGTTGCCCATACTCTCCACACAATTTCCCCAGCGTACCAAACAAACCAGTTGTGAAGGGATCTGTGTGAAGATGCAGAGCGTTGTAGGTAAGACTCCTGCGCTTTGGTGGGGAAACAACTTATGCGTGGAAACACGTAATTAAAGAGTGTTAGTGGGGGTTTGTGGGGGAATGGTAAAAAATACCTAGATCTTGGTAATTGCCTTAATCTAGAGAAAATTGCCTAACCAAAATAAAACTAACCTAACCAAACTTAACCTTACCTAAGAGGGGGCTTGACCCACCGATAACTAACCTAACCAAACTACTTCAAGCTAACCTAACCCTAACCAAATTTAACCTTACCCTAACCTAACCAAATCAACCAAACCTAACCTTCAACCCAATATAACCTAAATAATGCCTCTTCCATTTGCGACATTTCAAGAAACCAGTTTACGGAAACCAAGAATTCAGGCGTTTCCATTTGCGCACGAAAACCGGGTCGAGGCGACGCGCGTAGTGACTCAAGGAAAACCCTGAACTTTCTATACTTCACAATAGCAGGTGGGTCAGCCTGGGTCGAGATTTCAGGTTTCATAACAAAACAATGTCGCCCTGGGCCCTATTTCTCTTATCTGAAGGGTGTTCCGCATGCACGAGCGGAGACACGAGCAGACAGCTCTAATTAAGGGCACTGGTGGAGGAAAGCCGTGCCCGCTATCTTAAACGTAGCAGTATGAGTCACCTTCACAGTCACAGATAGCGAGATAACCACTGTTTAATCTTCTTCATATCTCCTCTCTCCTCTCTCGCGTCTTGCTTCTCTCTCTCTCGCTCCTCTTCTCACGCTCTTCGCTTCCGGCCCCGATAGGATGATCCCTTACAACATACACAGTAGCTGATACCACTTTTAAGGCCTCTTCATTTGTGCCCAAGTGCATGAACCAGCAGTGCTTTCCGTTTCCGGGTTGGGTTCGGGTTCGGGTTGGGTTCGCATGTCCAGGAATGAGACCGCAAAAGAAAGCCTAAAAACTTAGATGTGATTGGATAATAGTATACAATACAGTAAGCCAAATCAGACTGAGCCAACTTAGGGCAAAAGCGGAATAAAACGGGGCGGAGCGGAGAGAGGACGAAAGGAGGAAGAGCTTTTATTCCTGCGTCCCTGTATGGGGCTACTTCGCAGCTAATGATGTGTCAACGATTCTAGATGTGAAGAGTGAAAAGATATTATGTACCCCCAAGCTAACACAAGTTAAGTATTTTTTACGTAATATAAAAGGTAGCGGGATTTTGTTCAACATTTTAGCAAGTAGACAAAAAATACGTAAACTAGTACGAATGTTGTGGGCGCCCAGGTACGTCAACTACGGTATTTCACTACGGTAAGGACAACCTTTATACAACATTTAGCGAACATTTGCACGTACACTACAACCTTTGGTAATACCTTTATGACTAACGTACCATCACCTTCCTCACAAAACTATTTGCTAATTCCCATTACGTTTTTGCTACGTATACTACCTTCAGCAAAGCACATTCTTTGCACGTAAATACAACCTTGTGTCCTACCTTTCTGATACACGTACCATCACCTTCTCCACAAAACCTATTTTGCTCCATCCCATTCCGGATTTTTGCTACGTTACTACTTACCGTCAGCAAGCACATTTGCACGTAACTACAACCTTTGCTACTACCTTCGAGACACTGTACATTCTAACCTTCTCACAACAGCATATAGGTGCTAACTATCACCATTACAGCTATTTGCTACGATTAATTACTCACAGTTCAAGGCAAGCATTGCCACAAACAATCGTTTGCACCGCTTCAACCTACAAAGCCCTCATTCCAGGTACTAACCTCAATTATTCACGTACCATCACCTTCTCACAACCTAAAAGCATAAAAATTAAAAGTGCATTAAGAAACGGTAAAGGATGTGGTTATGTGAAGCTAAGGGCAGAAAGCTATGCCCACCCTGTAGGGAAGGTTGATCATTTTGATCTTGCAACAACAGCTAGGTGTAGAACTTTGCTTAGAGTTGATGCCTTAAAGTGCCCAATGTGAAATATATACCCTTCAGAGATATTTGATCCTACAAAATTAAAACTAAGTAGTCCCAATATCCCTAATATCATGTATGTACTTTTTTATTGATTATAGTTTGAAAAATTTTAAATTCCCGTTTAAAAGTTAAAATCATTAAATTTGTTAATAATAAAGCATAACAAATAATACAGTTTGATATACAGAACTTTTAATTGTAACCGTATTAATTAACATTTTCTCTAAATGAACCTAATAGAAACGTTTTACATAGACTATAAAAGAAAAAAAGGCATGCATAAAAACCTTGGGGGCCCCCGCCCTGAAATTTCTATTTACTTCAAAATTAAAAATTTTTCATCGCAATCGTTTTTAAAATAAAAATTGTTTTGCCCCCTTCCAAAACGTAAATAAAAAAAATAATATTAAAGGTGTATAAACGTGTAAAAAAGTTTACTTACGTACTTTAACATAGTATCCACGATTCATTGTATATATAAACGTTTTGAATCCTCTAAATCACGTTACAAGAGTTTAAGTCGAAATTTAAAAAGTAAACCACTACGTACTTATTAGTAAAAGAAACAGTTTTTCTGTAACGTCTTCATTACGTAAAAAAACGTATTGTAGGACGTAACCAAACCCCTCCCTAAATACAACATACAACTTCATTTTAACGTAAAAATTTTACGTATTTTTTAACATATTTTCCCGTTTCATAGATATATAACGTTTTAAAACCTCAAATATCACTTACCATGATGTTATAAATACGTAATTGAAACGAAAAACCAACGAAATATATTAGTAAAAGAAACACGTATTATTTAAAAGTTTTAAAATTTAGGTTGAAAAAACGTATCGTAGCGCGCTACCAAACACTACCTAAAAAAAAATACACAATTCAAGGTGTACGTAGGATTAGTATATATTACGAATTTCCCCTAACTTCCCAAACGCTCCCTTCTTAAAAGAAAGTTTCGTAGGTGTTTGCGGGCCATCCCATCCACCGCTGGATTTTTGGCAGATATGAGAGGTATTGTGTGGGTTGAGGTAAAATGGTAAAAAAATTTTAAGCGGCGAAGTTACTCATATCACCCAGTCTGTACTGGAAGGTTGGCTTTGTAAGCGGCGGCCTTTTCTTCTTTTCTTTTCTTGTGACCGACATATAAAAACGGCGGGCCCTTTTTCTTCTTCTTCTTTTTGCCGTTTTTTTTTATCGCTTCATAGGGGCCTCTTCCCCTTGTTCCTTCGAAACCCAAAACTTTTTCCTCTTCCCCTTTTTATTTAACTTTCTGCCATGCCGTTCTTGTTAGCTGGATGAACTGAAAAATTCTACCACAATGAAGGGGAAAAAAGTTTTACGGGTTTTGCTGAGCACTACGCGGGTGCCTCGGACCTAGGTTTTCGTGCGCAAAAGGAACGCCCTGAATTCTTGGTTCCGTGAAGGTTCAGAAATGTCCAAAAGGGAAAGGCTTTTGGGTATCCTTTCAGAGCTGGAGGGTACGTAGAGGTCGAAATCAGGGGAAAATTAAAAAAAGGCGCAGCACTTCCATGACGCGAAAAGATAATAACTTCACACGACAGTTTTGGTCAGCCAAGGGGTGCGCTATGAGGCACGTGTCGGGGCGAGTAATACCACATATTTCAAAATAGACACATATGGCGGTGAATTTTCCCCTTTTTGTTTAATCTAATTATCTACACAACGAGTCGCTGTAGGGCCCCCAAAATTGGCCCAAAATCTTTAAAGATATGGGGAAACCCTCACCCCCTTCCTCGCCCACCCTACTATGGGGTATGAGACGTCATCCCCGTGTAAGGGTTTAAACTCCAACTTTTTGAAAAAATTTGAGGGTGGACTTGGGTGAGGAGGACGTTTCTCCTAACAACTGGTGGGGGGTTCTAGTGAGGCGACCGAGTCAAGAGGTCGCTGCAGGGGGATTAGGCCGCGAGTGTCTTTGGGCGGGCGGGGGAGAAGTGGGTTGGGGGTTCGCTGTGGGGGAGAGTGGGAGTGTGGTAGTGGTGAAGGGGTGAGGTGAAAGTGAGGGGTGGTTGGGGGGAGAGAAGGCGAGTGTATGAAGGGTGTGTTGGCGCTTTTAAATCTGTTCTGGGGGCGATCGATGACCTGAAAAGGTAAGTGAAGTGACCCATTTGAAAAACGTGGTGAGGAAGCAAGAAATAGAATACGCTCTTTAAATGGGAGGAGGAGTGAGTGGAGGGGGACATGCGAGGGATTACCTAAAGGTACAGGGGAGACGTGCCCGTGTACTTAAAGGGAGGGTCTCTAGTAAGTCCCAAGGAATGGTGTGGAAAGGGGGGAGTGATGGAGCAGCCCCCAAAGGAGAAAAAAGGAAAAAATGGGGCCCTGTTTTTGGCACGAACGCCTTTAGGTACTTCGGGCGCAAGAGGAAGAACGGAGGTAAGGACGGAGACGATACATCACCCCGAAGGTAAATCTTGGTTGTTGGGGGTTGGACAGGCAGGTTTTTAGG
>JACEEZ010015533.1:0-60295 GCA_016584305.1 Chionoecetes opilio | reverse complement strand
TTTTTTTAAAAAAAGGAAAATTTTTTCACTGTGATCCATTTTCACCATGGTTTTACACACTTAAGACATAGCACTCCACATTTCTCTCTTTGATATCATTTTTCATATACTCTTCCTTCACTCTCCTTTATTCCAATGCATAACACTATTGCTTTTCCTTGATTGTTCTTTTAATTATCTAATTTAAATATTATGAATCTTCTTTTGACATCCTCACTTTCCTTCAGCATCCTTCCACTACTATCCTTCACTTCCTCCCCTCCATTGTTCTATGCAGATTTTCTTAATTAAAGTACTTTGACTGTAGTCTTTATTCTCTTTTATAAATCTCACCCCCCAAACCAAATTTTCATCAATTTGTCATTTTGTTTAGTTTATTCACCCATTTCACTCTTTTACAATCTGCATACAGTAATATCTCGCAATTAACGAGTAATAGGTACCAAAAAAACGTGTTAGATGGAATACATAAACATATGGACCGAATCCCTATTATGCCCTATTTTCACTCATTATATAAGTATTGCCTTAGTTTGTCATATAATCATACATATCAACTAATCATTGGGGGGCATACGCCGGGGGGTGCGCCGTTTTGCCCCCCCTACGATGCCACTCCCGGGGGTCACACGCGCGGTCCCCATGCAAGCTCCCTTCCCATCCCAAGCAACTCTCGGCAGGAAAACATTAACTTGCCCAGCCACGAGCATGTGGTCGCCCCCTTGGCCTCCTCCATACCAAATGTCTCTTACAGATACAACCTGTGGGAAGGATCGTTTCAGGGTAACGTGCCACATGCCCATATAGCCAAAGTTGGCACTGAGGGACTATGCAGGTAATAGGCCCGTTTTCAGTTTCACGGCCCAAAATTGCTGATTTGACATGTAATAATCCCAGCGATACCCCATGATTCTGCGAAGACACTTATTACCAAAGGCATCGATTCGCCTCTTCAAGTCACTATTTAGTCACCATGTCTCACAACCATAGAGTAAGACAGAAATTCGAAGCGACTTTAAGATCCGAAAATTTGTTCCTTCTGCACAGGTACTGACAACTCCAAATATCGTGTTGAGCGAGTCCATAACACTGTGGGCTTGCTAATCCGCTAAGCTAATATCTAAGACTTCTTGACGTGACCCGTCGTTATTTTGGACTGCGCTACCAAGGTATGTAAAATTTCCAAGATCTCAATGTCCTTGCCGCATGCATGAACAGACTGTATTTTTCATCTAGTAAGCCTTCAAACACCTGGACCTTTGGGCTTAGCCAGAAGACCTCAAGTCTCAAAGGCCTTGCCTCCTCGTGCAGGCCTCGAAGCCATCACCAAAATCTCCAGCAACTCACCAAAAATTACTGCATTACCGGCAAAAACAAGATCAGTGATCTTGGTATTGCCGAGGGATGTCCACAATCACTTTGGTCTACAACTTTTCCCAATACCCAGCCCATACAAGTGTTGAAAAGGGATGGAGCAAGGACGCACTCTTGCCTCACTCCTGTATTCACAGAACAAAAGCTGTATAGACCTCCTCCACACTTCACAGCACTCCTCAGTCCCAGAGTACAGGCCAGTCAGCAGCCCAAACATTTCCTTGCAGGAATCCCGTGAAGCCGCAGAAGATCCCATAGTGTCTCAAGATGCATGAGTCAAATGCTTTCTTGAGATAATCATACATAGTGATCACATAATCATAACAGTATGGTGAGGACGGGTAGGAGACTGGGAGAGGTAGTGTGAGGGGAGGGTGGACCCCAAATGACGTCACGCACTTGGGCCCAAAGGTAGAGGCTGCTTTGAACCGAGCCCGGGATTTTTTTTGTTAGTTTCAAATTTTCTCCTTAGAACGATATGGGTAGAGGTTTAATACTGTCGTTAGATGTGAATTTAGATATGAACTTTTAAATGCGAGATGTTATTGTACTCTTACATGCTCCCTTATCAGAAAGGGGAAATATCCCTTATCTCTTCCTGCTATCCCTTACGCTCATAATAACATAAGAACATAAGAAAATAAGGCAGCACAAGAGGCCTGAGACCTACCCGAGGTAGTTCCTGTTACTTAACACTACCTACATCCACCTTTTCACCCCCATCTATGAATTTATTTAGCCTCCCTTTAAAGCTCTCTAATGACTCCGCACTAACTACCTGTCTACTGAGTCCATTCCAATCATTTACCACCCTATTTATGAACCAGTTTTTCCCTATTTCTTTTTTTAATTACGCTTTTCCAGCTTGAATCCGTTACTTCTTGTTCTACCCCGGTTAATAGCCGTAAGAACTTTTTTTACCTCTCCTTTATTATATCCCTTTATCCACTTAAAAACTTCTATCAGATCGCCCCGTCTCTCGAGTGAGTGTAACTTTTAATAGCTTCAATCTCTTCTCATAACTAAAGTAACGCATCCCATGAATCATTTTGGTCATCCTTCTCTGCACTTATTCTAACAAGGCTATATCCATCCTGTAATATGGAGACCAAAACTGAACCGCATAGTCTAGGTGAGGTCTGACTAGAGCCAAATAAAGCTTTGAATAACCTCAGCACTTCACTTTTAACATTCTGGTAATGAATCCTAACACCCTATTAGCTCTTTTTCTAGCCTCAATACATTGTTTCCTAGGTCGGAGGTCTGAAACTCACCTCACTCCCAGATCTTTCTCACCTGATCTTTTCAGTGATACATTTTTTTTTCCTTTGCTCATGTACATTTCTCTGTAGGATCTTGACACATGCCCCCCTATTTTGTTTCACCACTTCTTTGATTTATAAAATTTTTCTCATCCCATCCCAAATTTTAAACTTCAAATAGTGTTTGATAGGAACATAACCCCTTTGGTTGGCAGGGTAATGCTGTTTTTGTAAAAACTAGAAATATCAAAACCCTACTCTTATCAACAATGCTGTCCATCTATGCTCTCATATGCTCATAAGAGATACTCTCCCCTCTCCACAGGTGAAATGCACTCTGTACCAAGGGTTGTATGAGGTGTGTGCTCCCAACCCACGCCTGGTTGTGAGTGTCATGGAGCTGCTGCTGCAAACACAGCCAGACTTTCAGGACATGCGGCCAGATGCCCTAAATCCTGTCCAACTGAAGAAAGTCATCCAGGTTCAGGGGGAAAGTGTGATCCTTGTGGAACCTCTTGGTCACTTACTGTCTGCCTTGGCTGCCTGCCATGCCTATTACCACAACCACAAGGATCAAGTAGCTGCTGCGAATGATGAGAATGATGACGACAATGCAACTTCTGTTCTCAATGAAATCTGTTCATTGTTTGACAGCCTAACAGAAAAGCTTTCTGGGTGTGACCGGGGAGATTTAGGTATCAATACCAATGGAGTTTTTTCTTCGGGCTCTGCAGTCGGAAGGAAAACTTTTTGAGTGCACAGGTGAGGCAGCAGTGTTTGACAGTCTGCTGAGCACACCTTCATGACGGGACAACAGTCACGTGAGACAGTGTCCACAATTCTTGCTCTCTTTAAATCACAGCGAAAATTGGTTGATCTTTTGATGGAAAAAAATCAGAAACCTGGCAAGAAAGGAGAAGGGCCCAAAAATAAGGACGTACGCCAAGCAAGCCAATAGCTTCCTTTAAAAGAGTAACTTGAGCTTGCGGGTGACAGCAGACATGCTTGCCACGACTTTGGCTGAGGAAAAGGGAGAAGATGAGGGGGAAACTAATGACAGCCTCCACAGAGTACTGGCAAAAAACCATGGTTTTCAGATGTACCTCTTAAGTGTTGTGGAAGACAACTTGACTATATTCAAGGGACAAACTCGCTCGGAAAAGAAGAAAAATTTTTGCCTCTCTTAAAAATTATTGCAAAGGGTCTTACTGGAAGAATGTATTGGGTGAAATTGGGGGGCCCGGGACACCTCTGATGGGCGGGAGGTGGCAAGGTTAAAAAAAACCCTTTAAATATTGTGGCGACCATCATGCCCATCTTTTGTAAGCACTTCAACCAAAAGCTAAAGGCAGTGCTTAAAGATCTACTAGGAAAGATGAAGTTTCATCTCCAAGTGTGCTGCTGACAAGATAGCTAAGCGCTGCCAGAAAATGCTGTTGAGGATCTTTAACCACAAAGAGCGTGATGCCCTATTGAAGGATGCCACCACCCTTATTCAGATGATTTAACACTGTCACTCAATCCATGGATTGCAACAGCCCAGAGCTTCGGGAGATACAGGAGTGGGTTCTGAAGCTCTGCAAGGACGAGAACTTTGATAACCCAGCATTAACAGAGGCTCTTCTGAAACTGCTGTTCCAGCTGTCGGATCAAGTGAAGGGCCAACCATACCCTGACATGGGAGCTGGCACGAGAACTGCATTTTAAACTGGGTGACCATAATCCGGAAACAGAGGTGGAGAGAGTGACAAGTACTCTGTGGTGACTGAGGATTCATCCCAAACTGTTTTAGCTGTTACTCTAGCACACCTGGACACAGCACTGGCCCTAGTAGAACTGGTAGTCCAAAAGATGAGGGCCAGTCTCAGCATAGGGATTATGACTTAAAGAAGGCAGAGCACTGTGTAATCAGCAAAAGCAGTGCAGTGATTTCTGGTGTGCATGAGATCATCCAGTCTGCCCTTCCATCTGGGTCACTATTTGCCACACCCTTCCACAGTCACCAAGTCTATAAACATTTTAAATTTTATGTAAATTCAAATTTATATGTCCCGCTTGCGCAGCAATGCACAGCTTTCAGAAAAAATTTTGAGAAGTTGGTGAAAATGTTGGAGATCTAGGAATGAGCCTGTGTACCCCATGATCACCTTTCTTTTGGATCCCTTTAGGACAAATGCAGAAAAGGGAAAAGGGGCCCAAAAAAAAAGGGAACAAACCCCCCATTGCACGTGCTTAAAGGTCAAAAACTCTTTACCTCTCTCATATTTGCGGTGGAGAAGTAGAAAACCCCCTCATTGCACTCCCCGCAAGTCCAAAAATTTAATCTGATGCATGGGTTAAAGGGTTGAGCTTTAAACAGGACTTCAAAAATCATGGCTTCGCCCTTAAGGAGGACCTAAAACGGTGAGAATTCTGAGGAGGAAGGGGGGAGAGAAGGAGGCAGGGAGGCAGAAGGGGCCCCAAAAGAGGCAAAAGGAATGGAGATGAAGCCTAAAACAGTCCCATTGCAGAGAGGGAGAAAGAGAAAAGAGATGAAAAAGGATCACCATCATCACCAGCTGCCTCCCCCTCCTCTAAAAAAACATAACATAAAGAATAAAAAGAAAAAGTTTAGCCCAAAAGAAAAAAGTCTTATCTAAAAAGACAGAAGAAATACCCAGCCCAGTTTAAAAGTAAACACAGGCTAAAAAGATAAAAAATGTCCCTTAAGAGGAAAAAAAGAATTCAATTTTCCAAAGAAAAAAATTATACCGCCCCAAAATGCACTCACATGGGACTTGGGGGATATAATTGTACAATTCCCACTTTGTTTCCCCATGCTTTAAAAGGGAAAAGTGTTTTTTGTTTTATCAACAATTGCATGGGAAAGGGGACATGGGACCACTGTATACCGGATGCCACGGAATACCGGCCCGTCGCAAAAAGGGCCCGAAGTCGGAGGGCCCCCTCGGGTTCCATATTTTAATATATACGGATCTATAGACGTTTACCCAGTATATTTTGATATACGGTAATTTCGTAAATGTTTGTTCTTAATATTATAAATAAAAAAACAGAAAAAACACGCTAAAGAAATGCCATTACGAGGACTCTAAGAAATATGCATGAATTTAATATTCACTTCAACTCTTCGCTATTTAAAACTGCAAAGGCCCAATTTTTTCCATGAAGGATACCCAATAAAAAGCGCAATGTTTTTTTAGCTTTCCATTGCTATTTTTGTTATCTGATAAATAATTAAAACCAGGGCATAAGTTACGTTAACCAAAAAAATTTAAAAATCATAAATGGGGAAATTTTTTCCCGATTGTTTGTTTTATTTTTTTAGTCAACGTAATTTATACCCGGCCCTAATTCTTTTATCAGAAAACGAAATATATAAGTAAATAAATAACATCATCAATGGGGAAAAATTTCCCGTTTGATGATTTTATTTTTTTATTTAACGCTAATTTATGCATGGTTCAAATTAAATTTTATCAGAAAACCGAAATATAGCAAGGGGAAGTAAAAAATTCCCGCTTCTATTGTTTCTCTTTATAAAAGTTGATTTGGAAAGTTTTAAATGGCGAAGAGGGAGGAAATATTAATTTTCATGCTATTTTTTCATAGTCTCGAAAGGGCATTTCTTTAGCGTGTTTTACTTTTTTTTTATTTGATAAAAATTATAGAACAAACATTTTCGAAGATTACGGTAATCCTATATTTTCTGATAAAAAGTCTTAGAAGGGCCCTTTGACCCCTATAATCTTTTTCGGGCGCCCCCGCGGGCCCCCATGCAGCCCCCGCGTTCAAAACATTTTCACCCTGAATAGACCAGGGATAAGTGGGCTATGAAAGGGGTTAATAACATCTGGGCCGGGCCCCGCCCCCCCCCCCCTCTTTTTTATATATAAATATAATATAATATATAAAATAAAATTATATAAAATATATATATATATATATATTATATATATATTACAGGGAAAATCGGTTTCTCAAAAAAATTCGGTTTTTTGAATGTTTTTTTCCCGAAAGAAATTGCTCAGCGCAAACCCTTTCCTCGGCACTCGCCCGAACAATACTTGTAAACAAGAATTGTATGAGCTGAGATGCGTACCCCGTAGTGTTTTCCCCGCCGAAAAAAAAGGAAATGAGTCAGTTTAGTCATGCTGTTGGCCAAATGAAAAACTCTGCTAAAATTCGCGTAAACGTTCGTGTTTTGGGGGTTTTTTTTTTAATTCTTCGTTTAAAAAATGTCACCATCAGGCCCAAGATTAAATGATAACAAACCAACCCAAAAAAAAATTTGGGTAGAATCACAATAGGATGGAAAACAAAACAAAAAGATAATGAAAAAAAGAAAAAACAAATTTAAGAGGTTTAGAAATTGTTTTTGATTTGGATCAAATTTTGGGTTTTTATTTATTATTTTTTTTGTTTTGTTTTTTTATGATTTTGATGTTTTTATGTTGATTTTGGGAGTATGATTATGTTTACCTTAAGGATTCGGAGGGAAAAATTTTCTCTATTTAGCTTCCGTCGCAAAAGACTACTTTTTGAGATATAAGATGATTTTAATAGGAAGGAGATATGAAAAAATTTAAATAACCTTTAAACCCCACCTTTTTACACACTAACATAACATAACCCCACGTTTTAAACATCTAACTGAATCCAAATTTTTCATTAAAAAGGGGCCGCCCGCAAGGGGAAAAAATTTGGCGATGCAGGTCACAGAGGAAGAAGAGTGAAAGGGGCATGTTAAAAAATTGTCTCTCTCCCCCCTATAAACATGTCATATCTCCAAAAGTAATTTTTTGTGACAGAAATAAGAATGGTTTTTTGGGAAACCAAAAAGGTTTAAACAGAAAACCCTATCCCAAAATTGTAGATAATTCTGGTCCTAGTGTACAATAATACCATTTTTGGGGTCTGGAACTTATTAATTCAATTTACTTTATTCCTTGTAGGAAAAATTTGTTCAGTACTCGAACAAATTGGCACTTGATCAGCCTCGGGAACAAATTAAGTTCGAGTACAGAGTCCCCACTATATATATATATAATATATATATATATAATATATATATATATATTATATATATATATATATATATATATATATATATATATATTTTATATATATATATATGTGAATTCATAAGCAGTTGTGTGTGCCATATTTCACTCTAATTGCTATTAGGTAATTAGTGTTGAGTGATTTTAAAACTTGATTATGTATTACGCTTACCATCAGCAGTGCACCACCTACCATTTCCTTATTTGTACCATATAACACAATATACTATGTGATGTTCTTATATCTTTTCAATAAGGACTACTTACAATGGGAGGTTGAGGAGCATTTTTCCAGTGCCTTATATTCTACTTGAAGAAGAAGTCCTTTATGTGAGATCCTCCCTACCCACCTCCTGCTCACACCACACAGCTCCATTGAAAAGAGTGAACACTTTTCCTTATATTGACATGTCATTACTCGGTTGTTGTTAATGGTAGGATTTCTAATTTACACTGGTTATGTTTTGCAATTATGATCTTACTCCATAATGTACATCACCCTCACATTAATTGGCACTGTTATCATTATTATTTTCATAGCTCAGAATTAGATAATTTTGTTCAAGGACAAAGGGATAGTTAAGGGGACATACAAATATCATCATTGTGTGTACATTTATACCAATACAATTACAGTATATCATTTGAAATATATCTATGATAAGATACAATTTTTGTTTTGTTTCCTAAAATGGAAATACTTTATTGTAGAAGAGTAAAAGGGATGAAGTATAAGTTTTTTTTTTTTTTTTTTTTCTATGTTGGAGCCTATAGCGCCTGTAGGCTTATGGAGAGTCTTGATGTTGGTTGATCTCGCCTGTTGGTGGCGCAGGCTGGATTTTTTATAGTGACACCTGTGGTCTTTAAAAGGGAAGATCCCGTTAGTGGCTAGCACTTCAAGCTACTAATCTGCGGGCCCTGGTTCGAATCCGGACCAGGGCAGTCGGCATGCAGTCTAACCAGCTATTAGGGAAATGGTAGAAGAGGGTATAGATAAAATGAAAATTTTAAGTTGCCAGGACCAGATGAAGTTTATCCCAGAGTATTAAAAGAATGCAAGAGGTTGTTAGTGAGTCGTTAGTGCACATTTTAGGAAATCGTGTGTATAGGCGCTGTGCTGTTATTTTGGAGGAAAGGAAATGTAGTCCCCATATTTAAGAAGGGAGACAGGGCTAAAGTCAAATTATCGACCCGTTAGTCTAACGTCAGGGTAGGTAAATTATTGGAATCTATTATTGCAAAAAATATTAGAGAGCATTTAGAAAAAACATAGTTTGGTCAATGATTCAAAACATGGATTCACCAAGGGTAGGTCATGTCTCACCAATTTATGAGTTTTTATAGGAAAGTTTATGAGACAGCAGATAATGATAAGGATTATGATATAATATACCTGGACTTTAGTAAAGCATTCGACAAGGTACCACACGAGCGACTCTTAAATAAGGTTAAGGCTCAAGGAATAGATGGGAAGGTTCTTCGTTGGATCAGAGCTTGGCTAAGTGATAGGCAACAAAGGGTTACAATTAATGGTTTCTAAGTCTGAATGGGGACAGGTACAGTGGAGTTCCACAAGGGTCTGTTTTGGGTCCATTACTATTTTTTATTTTTCATCAACGACTTGGATAGTGGGATTAGCAGTGATATCAGCAAGTTTGCTGATGATACTAAGGTAGCTAGGATTATTGGATCCAGTCTGATGTAAACATATTGCAGGGAGACTTAGATAAACTTAATGAGTGGGCAGTCAGATGGCAGATGGAATTTAATATGATAAGTGCAGCGTTTTTGAATGTTGTAGAAAGAGCCCTGATAATAGATACACCATACGCAATGTATCGCTGAAAAGATCAGAAAGGTGAGAAAGATCTTGGAGTGAGGGTGAGCTAAGACCTCCGACCTAGGAAACAATGTATTGAGGCTAGAAATAGAGCTAATAGGGTGTTAGGATTCATTACCAGAAGTGTTAAAAGTAGAAGTGCAGAAGTTATTCTAAAGCTTTATTTGGCTCTAGTCAGACCTCACCTAGACTATGCGGTTCAGTTTTGATCTCCATATTACAGGATGGATATAGCCTTGTTAGAATAAGTGCAGAGAAGGATGACCAAAATGATTCAAGGGATGCGTAACTTTAGTTATGAGAAGAGATTAAAGCTATTCAATTTACACTCACTCGGGGAGACGCAGATTAAGGGCGATCTGATAGAAGTTTTTAAGTGGATAAAGGGATTTAATAAAGGAGAGGTAGGAAAAGTTTTTACGGCTATTAACCAGGGTAGAACAAGAAGTAACGGATTCAAGCTGGAAAAGCGTAGATTTAAAAAAGAATTAGGGAAAAACTGGTTCATAAATAGGGTGGTGAATGATTGGAATGGACTCAGTAGACAGGTAGTTAGTGCGGAGTCATTAGAGAGTTTTAAAGGGAGACTAGATACATTCATGGATGGGGATGAAAGGTGGATGTAGGTATTGTTAAGTAACAGGAACTACCACGTGTAGGTCTCACGGCCTCTTGTAGCTTCCTTATTTTCTTATGTTCTTATGTTTTCTTTGACATTTGATCTTCAGTTTAGGCTCAAGCTGCCCCTGGAATTCTCTGCTGCACCGCAAGACGGAGGACAGGTTATAGCAGCATGCATGGAGAACAGGTTATAGCTGCATGCACGGAGAACAGGTTATAGCAGCATACACGGAGAACAGGTTATAGCAGCATGCACGGAGAACAGGTTATAAGCTGGGCTGCACTGCACGGAGAACAGGTTATAGCAGCATGCACGGAGAACAGGTTATAGCAGCATGCACGGAGAACAGGTTTTTAGCACATGCACGGAAAACAGGTTATAGCAGCATGCACGGAGAACAGGTTATAGCAGCATGCACGGAGAACAGGTTATAGCAGCATGCACGGAGAACAGGTTATAAACAGCATGCACGGAGAACAGGTTATAGCAGCATGCACGGAGAACAGGTTATAGCAGCAATGCACGGAGAACAGGTTATAGCAGCATGCACGGAGAACAGGTTATAGCAGCATGCACGGAGAACAGGTTATAGCTGCATGCACGGAGAACAGGTTATAGCAGCATGCACGGAGAACAGGTTATAGCAGCATGCACAGAGAACAGGTTTATCTGCATGCACGAGAACAGGTTATAGCAGCATGCACGGAAACAGGTTATAGCAGCATGCACGGAGAAACGGTTATAGCTACATGCACGGAGAACAGGTTATAGCAGCATGCACGGAGAACAGGTTATAGGAGCATGCGGGTTTCTTCAGTCACTCGCCGATGGATTTGACAGTTGCTCCTTGGTGGGACTTGAACTCAGGACCTTCTGCTCCCCTACTAGGCTCTTGAAAGGCCCCCGGCAGGATTCAAACTCGGACATTGAGCTCACCACTCCAAGACACTAACCACGCGGCCACCGCCTCCCCACAAGCAGTGATCAGTGTTAGTTTCTTTCTAATACAGGGAAGTCCCGAAGATACGAGCAGTTTAGGTTCCACCTGGCATACTCGTAAAGCGAAATCTCGTATAGCGAAATACATAACTAATGGTAAAATATAGGTTTGGTTCCAAGACCCCATCAAAGACATGTTTTTCAAGCTAAAATAAACTGTAGTGGTCCCAAGGTTGGGGCCGCACACCTGGCTAATTACCCCTAAGGTCAGGCTGCACACCTGGCTAATTACCCTTCAGGTCACGCCTTGCTTGGGGTGACCTGACTGGGGTCAACCAAAATCCCCCTTTGTCCAGCCCTGGAGTCCTGTATTCAGTCAGTTACCTACCAACCACTACAGTGAGAGGAACACCACTCCTCCTCTCCCTGTGTTCCTCTCACTGTAGTGGTTGGTAGGTAACTGACTGAATACAGGACAGGCTGACAAAGGGGGATTTTGGTTGACCCCAGTCAGGTCACCCCAATCAAGGCGTGACTTGAAGGGTATAAGCCAGGTGTGTGGGCCTGACCTTTAGGGTAATTAGCCAGTTGTGGCGGCCCCAACCTTGGGACCGCTACAAAACTATACCAAACACAACAAACACAATGTTTGAATGTTGTAGCATTGGATTTTCGATCTTGTATATTGAAAATAGACCCTAATTTACTCAACTCGTATCATTGATTTCTCGTATACCGAATGCTCGTATAACAGGACTTCCCTGTATTTTAATCTGTATTGATATCGGGGATGTCAATTTTCCGCAGATTCGCGGATTTCCGAGTATTTTATTGCCAGCTGGGTCATTTTTGTGAATCGTACGTGTGGATTCGGGTTAAAATTTAGGGGGGGGGAGGGGTGTACATAGTTGGCTAGCCCACAGCCGAACCTGACCCTGGCCACCGATCCAGCACAGACCATAAAACATTTTTTGGCTGCCTAGCGGGAAGTTAATACTAGGCTGCCGATATCTCCTGACTCCACTGCTACAAGTTTGCTCAGGAGGCAGTATGTTGGGGGTGGAATACAGATGCCCACAGCCAGTATGTTGAGGGTGGGGCACAGCAGCCACAGCCAGGTGAGATAGCTCTGGTGATCCAGGGGTCTGGTATTGATTGGCACACTGCCCTCACTGTGTCAAGTTTGCAGGCTCCAGGCCTGGAGAGTTCAATGCAGGTGATGCCACAGCATCCCTGCATTGAAGGATGCATGCATGTGGCATATAGCAAAAAAAAATCTATCAGAAACACCCAAATATCTTCAAGTACTATATTTATCTCTGTGTTTACGTGCCTCTCTGATCAACGCGGGAAGATGAGCCTCCCTGATGCTACGTCACCGAGCCTGAGCCTGAGCGTCTGCAACCTTGAGAGCGTTTTGAAAAACTCGGGGAATTTGCAGATTTTGATTGCGGATTATTTAAAAACGGCTAACTGGATACAAAAAGTGACGACGTATTGTTGATATACTCGTTAATGGCTATGATTTGATTGCATAAATCAGGAATGATGAAATGGTCTGGATGATTACTTTAATCTGACGCAGGCTGCTACTAATTATCCTGATATTGACACCAACCTGACTATCCCCATTCTTGATGATCCAATTACTCCCCAGGAAGTGGAACTGCAAATCCGAAAAATTAACCAGACAAGGCGTGTGGGCCTGACGGTCTAACTCCGGGCGTCCTCTCGATGCTCCCTGCGCACTGGATCCTGAATCTGGTCTCACTCTTTAATAACGTATTTTTTTCTGGTCAATACCCTACGTCTTGGACAAGAGCTAAGCTGTTTACAGTATTTAAGAAAGGGACAGACTTAACCCAAGTAATTATCGAGGCATTAGTGTGACTAATTCAATAACCAAACTATATGACATGGTTTTGTCTGAAACGCATCTACCACTGGTTTACACCTTATATGGAGCAGGCTGGTGCGCAGAGACAGAGAGGGTGCTGGAGCATGTTGTTGGCCTTGGCGACTCTTGACAGATGTAGCACGGAGAAAGAAAATTAGACTTTTTGTAGCCTTCATAGATTTCTCTAAGGCATTATGATCTTGTTCCTCGTCACAAGTTGTTTTGAGGTGTTGAAGCAAGCAGGTTGCGGCAGGTTGATGTTGGCGGCGCTGATGGCATTGTACCCGCGTCACGAAGAGCATCATGGGCTCCGCGGTGGTCACGGCTACGCAAGGTGTAAGGCAGGGACTGTCTACCTCTTGTTTCTTGTTCACTGTATTTGTTAATGAATTGATAAAAAGAATAAGAATGCATGCCAACCTGAACCCTTTCTACAATGGTTACATATATTACTGCTAATGGACGATACTGTTTTATTGTCAACGACACGGACTGGTATTATGAATAAACTGGATGTATTGCGCATTTTTTGTCATGAGTATGGTATGAAAGTGAATGTTGGCAAGACTAAATTTTTTGCCATAAATGGTGAGGCTGTGACAGGGAACCGCTGTGTGTGGTGACATCAGTGGTGGAGCACTGTGACAGTTATGTATATCTGGGTTCCCCCTTTACATGTGATGGCTCTGTTTCATCGGCAGTGAAAAACATGCCAAGGTAAAGATCTGCCAAGTTTTGAAATTTGTTCTTTTATAGAAAAAAACAATTGTGCAAAAACGTTCATCGTTAAACGTCGAGTGTTTGGTGCAGCCCTCACGTCGTCACTTTTGTATGGATGTGAATCGTGGTTCGGTGCCGACACGAAACCTGTTATTAAACTGTACCACTGGGCTATGAAAGCGTTGTTAGGGGTAAGAAAGAACACATCCAATCTTGTCTGTTATGCTGAACTGGGGTACCCGACTTTGTCAGTTTTTTTACAACATAAACAGCACAATTTTTTTCATAGGTTATGGCTAGAAAGGTCTGGCATGGAGGATGATCCCTTTTCTTTTGTTGTTAGAATTTCTATTGCAATGAATACACCTGTTGCCAAGATTATAAATAGATATACCCGAGATGAAGTCACGGACATGTCCTTATTGGTAGGAAATGTACATAGGGCTATTTTGTCGTCAGATACGTCGAGATGTAATGTATATATGGACATTAATCCTACGATGAGAGTGCATGATGTTTATAAACAAAGACATACAGTAAATGATCTGCACAGAGGTCTGCGCAAATGATCTGCACAGTTCACGAGGTTCAGGGTTTCAGGGCATTCACTGGCTATTGAGACGGGACGGTAGAACAGGCGGGGCGTGGTCGCCTTCCTGTGGAGGAGCGTGTGTGTGTGTGTGTGGAGACCGTGTCCAGACGGAGAGGCATGTCGTGTAGAGTTGTCCTGGGGGAGATGCTGAGAAGTGCCATAGAGGTAAGGCGAAAAGAGCGCCTTACCCGTCTTCAGGCGCTTTTGTAACGGCCCGGCTAAGGCACTGACTAAAGCCCATGTACAGTCGAAAGTTCAGGCGCTTTTTGCACTGCCTTACACCTCCAAAGCCTATGGCGTGGGCGTGGTCCGAGAATCCTACTAGCCAATCACGTTGCCTATCTGAGCACTGCTTAGGCAGCTTCGACCAATCACAAGGCTTGAACACGTCTCTGCTGAAGCAAGGAATGTTGTCCCTCCCTCCCTAACCAAGCACTTATGGCAAGGACACCCGCTCTCCCCCGCCAAAAGCTGTTTCATCACAAGTTTGACGTTCAACGCAGGTTTTGACCACTTATATATTTTTGCATTAGGACGTGCCATACACCATGATAATCGTTAAGGTGTGCCGATTCCGGGACAGTGAGTGAAAATTTAATGCAAGCAACATTCCAGGAATAAGGAACAAAAAAAGGTGAAAAAAAAGTTTATACACGATTTCATTTTGCTTTCATTATCTTATTATAGGTATAGTTTACTGCAAGTTTTATGCATTCATGATATGCACTAATGTCTCGTAAAGATGATGGTATGTTCAGCTGTCCTAAATATCATCTGGTAGTATGATAATACCGTATAATAGCACAACATTTTAGTGCGGGCGGAGCACTTGCCGCCCGCCGCCCGCCGCCCGCCCCTAACCAACACACAACACAACATTTCTTATCACCAGCATATAACACCCTATAATGCCGCATTAGTCTTGCACGATCAATTCATACACACCTTGCAACACTATTAATACGTAAACACCAATTGTTACGTTGTAGGAACTGAAACAAGGCTGTATTTGCTTTATAAACAGAAGATGAATGTCTGTCAAAGGCCCACAGCAGCTCACTAAGTCAGGGTCTGACCATGCCTTAGTTTTTCAGCGCCTTTAGCGGTGCCACTAAGGCAGCAGTCTCGACTGAGCATTGCGGTGGGAGGGCGTTTCGCCTTAACCACAGGCGCCCTAGTGGATAGGGCGCCCTAGCTCACTCTCAGCATCTGGCCCCTGGTGTCCTACAACATTCTACTAAATACTTGTTACGCCCTCGACCCCACCACACACTCCAGGTGTCTCTGTGAGGCTGACAGGCGTTACAGACCGCTGTTTGACGTACTTAAACAGCGAAAGGGTTCGGTATGTTAGGGTAGGCGAGTTGTGTATAGTTCACGTCTGTAATCAACACAGGCGAAGGAAACACTTCTGACTCTTTTCTTACGTTTACTGAATAAAGTCCTGATACAATAAACAGAGTACAACCCAAGGGGAGGCAACCGAGGGACGTGAACGAGCTACACAAAGGGTCTGGCGGCCACTCCTCTCCCGGCATCGGCGCGCGTCTTTCTCTCAAGACATCTCTTTCTTCTCTACCTTCCTCCCAGCTAGGAGGCACACAGTGGACGTCCTTCTCGGCCCACCCCCAGCATCCCACCCGGGTAGCCACCCATCCGCGTTCTAGGTCGCCTCCACTGTCACCCCAGCCAAGGGACGCTGCCTCCATCAGGCAGATGTATGTATGGTTGTATGTACAATACGTAGTATCGCTGAAAAGATCAGAAGGTGAAAAAGATCTTGGATTGAGGGTGAGCCCAGACCTCCGACCTAGGAAACAATGTAGCTATTGAAGCTAGAAATAGAGCTAATTTTAATAGAGTGTTAGGATTCATTACCAGAAGTGTTAAAAGTAGAATTGCGGAAGTTACCCAGCAAACACAAAGACATAGGGCCTCCGGAGGCCCTCCGTATGTCTTACCGGCGGCCCAACGGAAGTGTACGACGGAGGCCCGCTGGGATTTTGCTCAGAGGCTGACCGTCGGGCCGCTGGGGCGGCCCGACGTAGGACATAACCATTTGCCGCTGTTAAATTAGCTGATTGAGGAATATTTATGGTTATACTTTCTAAGTATATTGCAGATATAGTAATGTTTTAATTAAGGAGTGTTGCACAGCCCATTAGTCGATTAATAGACTAATGGGCTGTTCAACACTTAAAAACATTACTATAATGCAATATGCTTAGAAAATGTAACCAGAAATATTCCTATGTCGTTATCCAGTAATACGATGAAAAGGAGATCATAAATTGCTACGAACATTGTTTATTTCATAATAACAAAAACATTTTCGTTACTGGATTTACATGGTGTACGTGGAACACTGAACACTGGTAGGGTACGCCGTAGGTCCAATGAAAAGTGAAATATAGATTATTTCGAATTTGGCAGGGTGTTTTCTTAAGTAAAACTGAATTTTAAGGGTGGTTTGTCCTCTTCAACTTTTTGGTTTGAGCACTTTTTGCTATGCAAAAATGGACTTTTATATTTATAAGCAAAACATAGATTAAAGTGCGATTTTGCATAGTAAGAATTGCTCAAATACAAAAATTGAACTAGATAAAATCGTCTTAGAATTCCATTTTACATAGGAAATTGGCCTGCCAAAATTGAGAAAAAGAATTTTTGTTATACGGCGTACCCTAACCGGGGTACCAAAATAGTTGGATTGGGTTACGATGGGAGGAAGGACAAGACCAGGGCGATGGTGCCCGACAGCTATGGGAAACTGCACCCAAGGTTGATCAGGGAGGAGCATGTGTCAGTGACAGAGGAGCCATCTGGAAGGTACCTTTGGCACTTTGTACCAGAGGACCCGGTGCCACCTGAGAAGCCTGCGTTCTAGGTGGCTCAGGCTCTCTATGATCTGCTGGTGACATACGACTCCACCGACTCACTGATCGTACTGCAAGGTGACTCAACTAGGGCCAACACGGGGTGGAAGGGTGGTACTCACGCCCATTTGGAGAAGATGCTGGGACGCAAGCTCTTCTGGAGTTGCGCGTGTGTTGCACACAAACGAGTTGCCCCTGCGCCACCTTATCACCAGCATCGACGGGCCTACCTCATCTGACACTGGCTTTACGGGTTCAGTGTGCATTCTGCTGTCCAGCGTGAATGAGATGCAGTACAACGCAGAGTTCAGAGAGTGCCAGGTGGTGAAGATCTCACGGAGATACCGGAGTATATCCTGGTCAACATGTCCACTGACCAGCAGGTCTCCTACCAGCTGGTCCAGGCTGTGAAGCGGGGCGTTCTCCCGTCCGAGCTGCAGGAGATTAAGTGTGGCAAGGTGTCCCACTCCAGATGGCTCACCACAGCCCAGTCGCTCGTGTGCATGTGGACCAGAAAGCATGGACTGACTGGCAAATAACTGAACACCCTGGAAATCCTAGTCAAGTACTGCCTGCAGGTGTACTTCAAACTCTACTACGACATCAAGGTTCACCACAGACTAGAGGACGGCCCCAAGCACATCCTCACGCAGGTCAGAGTGATGAGGTCGCAGCCCAAGAAGGTCCAAACAGCTGTGACCTTCTACGTGCGGACAGGAACATGGTTCGCACACTCAGAATGTGCACCTCCTCTCGCTGATGGCGAGTCAGAGTGAGGACGACCGCAGGTTCGCCGTGACCCAGATTTTGAAGCTGAGGGCTGGCGAGGAGTATGGGGACACCAGTGTAAGACCTCGTATCACACCCAAGCTGAACTTTTCAGCCACCAGCTTGCAGACACTGATCAGCTGGCAGCCTGGCCAGGTGCACGAGCCGGCATTCACCTGTTCACTGTCCAGGGATCAGATCCAGGAGATCCTGGTCAAGCCGTACGAGGTTCCGGAGTTCTCTATCCACACTCAGAGCACCGAAAGAGTCGTGAAGCAGGTGACAGAGGCTGCGGCAGCAGTGGTGGGGCAGCAGGCCAGAGACGGGTTCATCCGGGCTCGGGCCCACCACCGGAAGACCATGCCCTGCTTCAGGTCTAAGAAGGACATGATGGACACGTTCTAGGCCAACGTAGAGGCTGTGACACTATGATGTAGTGCCTGATGAACCAACTGATCAGAAAGAGCTTACCACGCTAGTCATTTGGAACTCATATTGGTGCATGATGCAATAAACAGGACCAACCGGATACTGCGTACTCATTTAAGCATTATTTTATTCGATAAGGGTGCAATATAAAAGTGCGATTTTGCATAGTAAGAATTGCTCAAATGCAAAAATGGAAAAAGATAAAATCGTCTTAGAATTCCATTTTACATAGGAAATTGGCATGCCAAAGTTGAGAAAAAGAATTTTTGTTATACGGCGTACCCTACCAGTGAACAGCCATGTAGAAGGATATATATAGGTTGCGGCGAACCACATAACAACATCCACCCACTTGAGCGTTTTCCCACTAACTGATTTCACTCACTGAGACACTGACACTCCAGGACCGGTATTACCAAAACGTATATCATAACTATGACAGAAATGTATCATAGCTCTTGAATATCATAAATTTTTATCATACGCCATATATCATAAGTTTGGAATTTAGCACAACAATCTATCATAGGCGTCTGCTAAATATAGCGTCAGTTTCTTTAAAATGGTTATATAATCAGTAAATTCATCCTTTGACCACGTTTTATGGATTGATACTTCTTCCCTTATGTTTATAACATGTTTAGGGCAGTGACACAGAGAGTAATGTAGTAATTCATTCCCGAAAATAAAGCATATAGATGTACCGTTGAGCAGTATCTGTGTAAACACGTAAACACGGGACAGAGTTGCCAGATGGCGATGTTTTCGATCTAAAAGCTGTTTGTACAAAGTTGGTGAGGAACAATATGCCCTCACACGGTCTACTCGGTATTTTTTAATCACCTGTGCATCACTCAGCTCACTCAACACATCCCAACATCCCTATGTGGGCGAATATTCCTTCACTGAGGCTGTTATTGTGTCTCGGCCCTGTTGACAGCAGGAAAGTTTATCATAGTCGCGGGCGTGGCCCGTATATCATGGTCGCGCTAGAACTCGGTGAACCCACTCTTAAGGCCGGTTCCCACTAAAGCCCGGTTCCCACCTTCCCGCTTGTACGGCCGCCGTACAACAACAAAGACGTCACAATGACGTCACAACAAAGTCTACCGCACCGCCGTACCGCTGTACGGCCGCCGTACAAAGTTAAATTCAAGTCATCTCTCCCGCTCGACGGTGTCCGCTCGAGCGGAGTTGCCAACTGTGCCCAGTTACCACAAATACCACTCAAGCGGTGATGATGGTGACGTCATTGTTGAGCGGTGTTGTTGTAAGACGGCCGTACAAGCGGGCTGATGGGAACCGGCCTTATCCCGCTTGTACGGCCGCCGTACAACAACAAAGATGTCACAATGACGTCACAACAAAGTCTACCGCACCGCCGTACCGCTGTACGGCTGCCGTATAAAGTTAAATTCAAGTCATCTCTCCCGCTCGGCAGTGTCCGCTCGAGCGGAGTTGCCAACTGTGCCCAGTTACCACAAATACCACTCAAGCGGTGATGATGGTGACGTCATTGTTGTTGTACGGCGGCCGTACAAGCGGGATAGTGGGAACCGGTTTTAGCCTCCCGCGCGGTTTGTGATAGTCCCCCCCAATTATGATATTCGCCAGCCAATTGTGACTAAAATGGGCCATTTTGTCCAGCTATGATATACGTTCTTAACTATGATCGCTTTGGTAATACCGGTCCAGCTGAGTCCTGCCACGGCGTGGTCGAGGAATTCCTAAAAAAACGTGTCGTACTGCAATTATTTATAGTATTCAGGCTATCTCGTTATAATGAAGGAGCGAAAACTAGTTATAACTAAGTTCTCATTATGTTATCAACTGGTTAAGGGTGACGCTTTTGACCTTTTGTGGAATAACCGGCCCTTTGTAATGGCTATCGTACGTCTGGCAGTTTAGTGCATTGATAGCTGGGAAACAATTTCAAATAATATTCTATTCTAAATCATGATATTATCCATGTTAACTCCATGATCTAATATATTCCTTATTAGGTGTACCATTACAGGCATTGGATGCCGATCCTCCCATTAACGAAACCGCACCCTCTCTTGACGAAGTCAGAGAGGCTGTAGCAAAGTTGAAGGGTGGAAAGGCAGCTGGTGTTTGTAATATCAGTGCGGAGCTCCTCAAAGCTGGGGGTGAGGCCATGATCCGCGGGTTGCATGCTGTCCTGACTGCCGTGTGGCAATTAGGTACCATTCCTCCTGACTGGAAAAGGGGGCTGGTCGTCCCTATCTGGAAAGGGAAAGGGGACCGTCAGGACTGCAACAATTACCGCGGTATTACACTGCTCAGCGTACCAGGCAAGGTGCTTGCCCATCTATTGCTGACACGAATTCGCAGTCATCTGGAGAAGCATCAGAGACCTCAGCAGTCTGGGTTCACGCCTGGTAAGTCAACAACGGACCGTATCCTAGCGCTTCGTGTCCTGGTGGAACGCCGACGTGAGTTTCGACAGGGGATGCTTGCAGCCTATGTTGATCTCAAGAAGGCGTTTGACTCAGTGCATCGTGAGTCACTCTGGGACCTTCTGCGACTTCGAGGATTCCTGCAAGGACTATTGGTTTGATAACTGGTCTGTATTCTGGGACTGAGAGTGCTGTGAAGTGTGGGGCAGGTGTATCCAGCTTCTTTCCTGTGAATACAGGAGTGAGGCAAGGGTGCGTCCTTGCCCCATCACTTTTCAACGCTTGTATGGACTGGGTATTGGACAAGGTTGTAAATCAAAGTGATTGTGGAGCATCCGTCGGCAACACCAAGATCACTGATCTTGTTTTTGCCGATGATGCAGTAATCTTTGCTGAGTCGCTGGAGGTCCTGGTGATGGCTCTCGAGGCGCTGCACGAGGAGGCAAAGCCTTTGGGACTTGAGGTCTCCTGGCTCAAGACCAAGGTCCAGGTATTTGGAGACTTACTAGATGAAGCAGTACAGTCTGTTCATGCGTGTGGCGAGGACATTGAGATCTTGGAAAGTTTTACATACCTTGGTAGCGCAGTCCATAATGACGGCGGGTCACGTCAAGAAGTCTTACGACGGATTGGCATAGCCCACGGTGTTATGGACTCGCTCAGCGGGAGTATTTGGCGTTGTCGGTACCTGTGCAGGAGGACAAAGATCCGGATCTTCAAGTCGCTTGTGATCCCTGTCTTACTCTATGGTTGTGAGACATGGACACTAAATAGTGACTTGAAGAGACGAATCAATGCCTTTGGTAATAAGTGTCTTCGCAGAATCATGGGGTATCGCTGGGATGATTACGTGTCAAATCAGCGATTGCACCGTAAGACTGAATCGAGGCCTATTACCTGCATAGTCCGTCAGCGCCAACTTCGGCTATATGGGCATGTGGCACGCTACCCTGAAACTGATCCTTCCCATCGGGTTGTATTTGTAAGAGACAATCCGGCGTGGAGGAGGCCAAGGGGGCGCCCACAAGGCTCGTGGCTGGGGCAAGTTGATGTTTCTTGTCGAGAGCTGCTTGGTATGGGAAAGGAGCCTGCATGGGAACTCGCGCGTGGTGACCCCCGGGAGTGGCGTCGTAGGGTGGGCGAGGCGACGCGCCCCCCGGCGTATGCCCCCAATGATTGATTGATTGATTGCGTATTGATATATGTTGATAAGGCTCCCGGACCGATGGCCGACGGACATTTGGCCGACGGACATTTGGCCGACGGACATTTGGCCGACGGACATTTGGCCGACGGACATTTGGCCGACGGACATTTCACCGACGGACATTAGGCCGAACGGATATTTGGCCGACAGACATTTGGCCGAACGGACATTTGGCCGAAAGGACTAGACATTATGGCCGAAGAGCTAAAAAGGAATAAAAAATAAGCAAAAGAAGCAAAAGAAATCTTTATTGTACGTGACAAAAGTTTAAAGTTATTAATTGTAAGAAATTATTTAAAAACATGTACTATAAAATCATGTACTATTAAAAACATGTACTATAGATCATAAATATTTAAAGATTGTTGGCAATTGCTCTCAAGAAATCAATTCTCTGATATTCATTATACTTTTCAGTGATAGACTTCAGTCTTGAGTTTAATGACTGGTATTTCTTTTTTGGCTTTCTTAACTCTACTCCTGATTTTACCTGCTCAATTAGAGAGAACTGCAACTCCGAAATGCCAGTGGTCGCTGGCAGTTTTAACTCACAATTTGGTGAAAAGTTGGTCAACTTGAAAGAAAAATATGGGCTTATTCCACTGCACTTAAAACACAAAAGTATAATTTTAAGAACGATTTTCTTCTATATGTATATTGTATAGAAGCCTGAGTCTGTAAAACATGCATTTAACCAAATAACCAAGTAGGTTATAGTTGAGGAGGCGAGGTAAATGTTACTCTATGATATTATATAGTCAATAACGTATGTTTAGAAGTTATCTATACCTAGGCAGTCATATTTTCCTGTTATTATTGTGTATCAATCAGATAGAAAGCTGGAAGTGCAATGAGTCGACGCGTGAAGTGGCAATGTTTTGATTCAATCTCCCCGCCACAATCTCCCCGCCCACCACTCCCCGCCGCGGCGTGTCGCCTCCACAATTATAACCTACATTGTCGCAGCAACAAGCCGATTTCGGCATTCTTTATTCTTCGTTTTTCCAAGGCATTGCTTATTGTATTTTGACAAGCGTTTGCCAGACGCAGCAGTACTGTCTTAGAAAACAGTGTGAACATCACCCAAATTTTACATGCCACGATATACATGTAAAAAATATATTAAGCTTTGCTACTCGAGGCGAGTAATTTGCATTAAATTGCTATTATAGAACGTTCCATCGTAATGAATGTCATCCATATAATTAGTAGAACAACAGAAGAACTATATTTTTTGGTATTCAGATGCGGTGCATCAATGTTTATCGCGAAATTAATTTATGAAAAATATTAGTCGCGGAGCCAAAACACAGTAGACCAACCTTTGAGTTAAAACTGCCAGCGACCACTGGCATTTCTCGAGTTTCAGTTCTCTCTAATTGTCAACTCCCAATCTGACTGCTCTTTTCTTAGTTTTGAAACCAGACGGCAAAGAGTTGGGTGGGTAATTGTCATTCTCTGCTCAAATGCTCTGTGCCATCCTTCTAAAGAGTTTGTTGTACGTGGAATGCCGTTTATGGTTCTCTCTGTTGTGTTCCACATACTGAGTGCAAACGCTGGTCTTCGCCGTCTTCCACGTTGTATAACACCAATCCATGTGGCTTCAAAGTAGCCAAGAAAATCAGAGAGAAGTTCATCAGTTTCATCATCTAGAGATGAGACAATTTCATTGAAGCTTTCAACAACATCACTAACCGGTACAAATGTTAAAGCTTGCAAAGACTTAACAGTCAGTGCATTTGTTGGGTCATTATACCAAGCCTGTAATCCTAATTCTTGTATTTTTCTCCAAAAAACACTGCCCAAAGTGAAAAAAAAACATCCATATATGTTTGTGGGGGGAAACAAGCAGAGATGCTATTAAGAGCCGCTTTTTCATAATCAATGGTGATTGACAAGGGATTAAGACCTGGTCTTACTAGTTTGAAAGTGTTAAAAATCAAGTCATAAGTTGCTTGGTTTTTGTGTCTGGCGATACAGTATACTAAGGGAACAGTATGGCTCTCATCCACCATAGCATGTATTGTATACAGCTGAAAGCCTAATGGCGCAGAATCAAAAGTTCCATCACACAGCCAGTTGTCTTTCAAAGCAAGAAGCTGTAATTTCGAGGCGTTGCTAGAATTAGCAGGTTGTCACTTTCATAAATAATCAGTGGTGGGCAGCGATAAATTTTTCGATAAAGCGATAAGGATAAAGCGATAAATTTTTCCGCTAAGTCCTATAACGATAAAGCGATAAATTTCCAAAATACCTTAAAGCGATAAGCGATAAATCCTGCGATAAATCCAAAAATACTCTAATTTTGCTACTTATGCATTTAAAAACCTCTTTTTACACTTAAAACACCATATATTACTTAATAAAAGACTAAAGGACCCGAAATTAACATCTTATTACTTTTATAACAACATTTAATGAAGACAAATTAACAAAACTATCACAGCACAACATCACAAACACAAATACAACAATTTAAAACATCTCCTCATCCTCCTCATCCACCCCCCTTGGCACCTTGAACTTCTGCTTGAGGCGGTGGAGGTTTCCCTTCAGAAACACCAGGTACTCAAAGTTGTCCTCACTGAGGCACGCCCTCTTTGGCCTCAGGACGTCCCCAGCTGTGCTGAATAATCGCTCCACTGCTGCTGAGCTTGGGATCCCAGTGTTGTACTTGATGAAGAGGGTCACCCACTGGGTCCCTATACTTTGCTGGGAAGTGCGACTTCTTCAGTGTTGCCTGCAACAATCACAAATATTTAATTTATATTATCGCAATATTACATTTGTTAGCGCAATTATCTCAACATTTTATCGCAACATTACATTTGCTAGTATGTAAGAACAAAGCAATAAGTTTTAAGCACAATAGTCTTATTACCTCCTTGCTCCTCTTCCAAGCCAGCAGCTCCTTCTTGATGTCCTCTTCCAGGTCGTCCTCCTGGTCAGCCTGGGTTGTGTCACACAGCTCTGCAAATGGGTCGGCCGCTGACCTCCTCATGCTCCTCCATTGCCTCCATGTCCTGGGCTGTTGTCTCTCTCTTCTGTCTCTTGCCTGATGAGCGCCTTCATCTCCTTCACAATCCTCTGGAAGATTTCTTCCTTCATGTTGGGGGCCACAGAGTTGAATGTGGTCATGCCATAGTTGGGGTGCAGGGCAGATGCCATCAGCAGGTCCAGGTCTTAGAACATGGCGCTGAACCTGTAAAGCAAAGTAATAGTTATAGTTTGGTTAAAAGGTTAAACTTTTAGCGCCGCAAAAATTAAACAAAGAATAATTTTTTTTTTTTAATGTCATAGGTTAGGTTGTTTGTACCTGTTGTTAAATCCTCCCTTGTTGCCCTCCTGTCGCAGAGGGCGCGCACCAAGGGCTTGGCGTAGGTGAGGCCTGGTCCCCTCGAGCTTCCTCCATGCGCTCCAGCGCCACTCTCATGAGGGTGAGGGTGGGCAGCATACTCCCAGGTATGCGTTCTCCTCAGTCTGTAGGCGGTCCAGGCAGTTGGCGAGTGGCTTCATGACCTTGCAGTACTCCTGCAGTACCTGATGGCAAAACAAAGTGTCAAAAAAGGCAAAAATGGTAATGCTAAAGCTTAAAGCAACAACAGAACTGTATCTAAAAAAAAGATAAAAGTTCGCATCTAACTGCTTTGCGACTTTACCTGCTTGTCCTGGTCATCGAAGCCATAGTAGGAGGTCCTGTTCCTGTTGGTGCCACCCTCATTCCTCAAAACCTCGCTCACTGCTTCCAGGCGGGCGTCGTCGTCCATGACGCGCTGCAGCAGCACACTGCAGGCGTCATACAGTGAGTTCCACCTGTTGGGCAAAGTGAGCAACATGAAGGACAAGGACAAAAGAAAACAAACAGACCAAGAAATAGTTTTGTCTTGTTTACTTGTAAAAATATTTAAATAAAAGTATAAAATATTTAAAATTAATTTATCAAAACATTTAAAATTATTTTAACAAAAATGTCTTTTGGCTCACCTTGTGACCACAGGTGTTGGAAGCTTTCTCCCTACCACTTGCTTGATGGTGTTGGCTGATGTGGAGGACCTGTTCTGTAGGTTCCACAGGCCCTGGGTCCTGGCTAGGGTCTTCTTGAAGGGGGCGGGCGGCCCTCCCATAGTTCCAGTGGTGAACTTGGGAGACATCTATGGACGCCAGCAAGTTGACAGTGTGCGCGCTGAAATAAAAGAAAAGTTTTAGTAATTTAAAAACAAAAATACATTTCAACTGTTTGTTAGTTAGCATGACAATCTTAAATCTTTAAATAAACTTTGCTTTTACTTGCCTGCATCTTTGATGCTTGGGCAGCCTGGGTGAGTCCTGCACTGCAGCTGCTGCAGCAAGGGCCATGGTGACGCTGATGATGTCAAGGCCCTCCCTCTCCTGCTCCTCCTGGTCCTCTGGGCTGTTGATCACCTCCTCGACGTCAGGGTTTGTGGTGTCCTCCTCTGCCTCGCCAATCCCTGAGCCATAGTTGCTGAAGGCCGCGACGTAGTTCGCCCCGTTGTTCCGTGGTGGTGAGGACAACCTTCCGCGAGATGTTGAAGGCGCGGTTGACCTGGTCCAGCTTGGTGGCGATGATGCCTTGGTCTGGCTAACCTGATAGATTATAAGACAACTTAATAACATATAGTACCATAACATTCAAGTTTATTATATTAATTAAATGAATTAAAGTGGGAGATGCTTCATATAATAAATATAAATTAATATTTATTATATTTAGTTTTTCTTATTTTAATGTGTTTAATAATAATATAAATTATATTTTATTAAAATTAGTTCTGATGCAGTCTCAACTTTTATGTTCTAAATTTGACTCACCTTGATCTCCTTGATCGCCAGGGTGGCCATCTTCCTGGACAGGTCAGTGGGGTCGATCCAGTGGACTGTCGACCCAATGAAGGACCTGCATATATGTTTGTATGTATGTAATGTATGTCTTTTAATCCGATTACATAGACATACAACAATTATTAACATATAATTCCTACATTTTAAGAATTTTTTAAATGCTTTACCTGTTGTGTGCCGTCCAGCTGTCCGCTGTTGTCGCAACATGCGGCAGGTCCTTGAGAATGCTCTTTATCTCCTCTCTTGCCTCCTCCCCCATGGCCTTGATGTCGCGAGTCAGGGTGCGGCGGCTGGGCACCCTGAACTCAGGCTGGAAGACTTGGAACATCTCCCTGGTGGCTGGGTGATCTGTGATGCTGAGGGGGATGAGGCACCTCGCGAACCACTTGGTCATTGCCTCCTTACCCTTATCCTGCACCACAAAGGAAAAAAATAAAAGTTACCATGTCTATAACATTTGTAACAAGTGTAGCAATTAACAGAATTTTAAGTAAAATGTTCAACTTATCAAATAAAATTATAAATTTTAATAATGCGATAAATTATAAATTTAGCGCATTATTATTATAGCTTTGGCAAAAAATTTATCGCAGACTTTTTTTTATAAAAAATCTTTACCTGTGTAAATCTTGTTGCCTGGCCAAAAAATTCCTTTAAGGAGAGCTGGTGGCGCTGCGGCTGGTCATCTCCACTTGGGTGCTTGAGGCCGCGCCTGCTGGTCCTGCTGATGGCTGCCTTCAGCTCAGACAAGTCATGAGTGTGCTGAAAGAATAAGAGTGCTTTAATTTACATGAAACTAATAGCTTGGCTATGAGCTCATTTTGTTATCTAGCCATTTGAAAACTGAATAGTTTTAAATAGTACCTTGGTCTTGTAGTGCGAGACCAGGTTTGCCAGTGGTGTTGTTCCAGAAAGACACCTCCGCGAAGCACTTTTGGCACTTGGCCTTCAAGTTGTAGACCTTGATTGTCTTTCCCAGGACCTTGGAAGAAGTGTCTGGTGCGTTCTTAGACTTGATCACGTGGGACAACTTGTAATAGTTTGTCAGAGCGGCCATCTTGTCTTTGATGGTCTGCAGCTCCTGGCTCGAAATACTGCAGCCACCCGCAATCACAACGTCTACCTGGTCACTGGCCTGGCTGCCAGGGCGGCTGTCCTCTGGCTCACTGCCCAGGGACATGAGGGAGCTCGAGCGGGAGATGGTGGGAATGTCCACAGATCCCGAACTCCCGGAAATGTTCCGCTCCCTTTCCTGAGTCACATCACTGCTGCTGGCCTCCACGCGGAAAAAGTCCTCCACTGTCCTCTTGCCTGACATCTTGACACTCACTAATCACTAAATTCACTATTCTCGAACAATGAAGCGCGCCCGCCGCGACACTAATTAATAACGCAATATAAAACGCAAAAACCTAAACGATTTCCTGAAAAGGAAGTTAAAACACAAAATCACGCGACGTTCGTACGAACGGGAGGCACGCGCGAGGCGCACCTCAAAACGCAAAAAATATATAAAACTAATATATATTAATTAGATATTTAGTTAAGATAGCAATATACAATAAGAATTAAGTATATATAAGTTATAACACACAAAGAAGCTTTGGATCGCTGGTAGCACAATGAAACACAGAGCTGAGATCAGATACGTCCACTTTGGGGGGCTATTCAAGGAAACTGACAACAGAAGCGCGGGCCGCCAGGCGCCTGGCCGCATCTGTTTGCCCGCGTAACAATGAGCCTGTAACCTCCGCCGTAACGGTTTTTCGTCTTCTACTTTATCGCTGGATTTATCGCGGGAAATTTGAAAGCGATAAATATAAGCGATAAGTTTTTCGGTCTTGCGATAAACGATAAGCGGTAAATTTTCGGTTAAAGCGATATTATCGCTTTATCGCATTATCGCTTTACTTATCGCAACGCCCACGACTGTAAATAATAAATTCTTCTCCTCTAATTGATTTCTGTAAATCGTCAGTTAAAAATGTCTCCGTCTGGTGCCTTCCGTTGTCTACGCACCATTCTTGCCAGTGTTTCTTTTTAGGAAGAGCACCTGTAGCATCAAGTGGGTACTCACTAGTGCTGTTTTGTATTATAGTCGATGTCACTTCCTCTGACGGCTTGGATCTTTCTTTAATTTTCTGCACTGTTTTCAAAGACAGATTACGGCTGGCATCAGACGGATGTGAATGCTTAAGGCCGGTTCCCATCAGCCCGCTTGTACGGCCGTCTTACAACAACACCGCTCAACAATGACGTCACCATCATCACCGCTTGAGTGGTATTTGTGGTAACTGGGCACAGTTGGCAACTCCGCTCGAGCGGACACCGCCGAGCGGGAGAGATGACTTGAATTTAACTTTGTACGGCGGCCGTACAGCGGTACGGCGGTGCGGTAGACTTTGTTGTGACGTCATTGTGACGTCTTTGTTGTTGTACGGCGGCCGTACAAGCGGGATGATGGGAACCGGGCTTTACTTGTTTCTCCTTGAATAACTTCGTCTTCTGTTTTTAGTCGCCCTCCACACCTTCCTTTGCGTTCACATCGCCAGTATGTTATACTGTCTTTTTGTTTATCAACGATGTAGGCGTAGCCATCAAGCAAAAGTTTTCTTCCTCCTCTTGTCGTTGGTATGAATTCCATGGTCTGAAAAGGATTATATATATATATATATATATATATATATATATATATATATATATATATATATATATATATATATATATATATACTGGGTTGATAGAACGGAAGGAAGGTCACGTTGATAGTACCCTTTAGGAAGCCTCTCTCTGTCTGCCTCTGGCTTGTCTCTTGACGATACTGGAAGGTGTTACTGGTGGCGAACCAGCGAGTAAGTAACGTCAGAGCTTGTTCGGGGTTTCGAAGCTTTGAGTAGAGGCTTCGAAAGGAGTGAAAATAGGGGGTGGTGTAATTGCTACTCGGGACGAACCAGCGAATAAGTAACGTCAGAGCTTGTTTGGGGATTCGAAGTTTTTAGTCGAGGCTTCTCTACGTGTATGTTCTGCCAAGTGTCCGTTCGGCCAAATGTCCGTTCGGCCAAATGTCTGTCGGCCAAATGTCCGTTCGGCTAAATGTCCGTCGGTGAAATGTTCGTCGGCCAAATGTCCGTCGGCCATCTGTCCGGGCACGGTTGATAATATGTTGGAAATGATTGAAATAAGGGAAAATATGACCCTGGCCGTAATCTTTGCTCCTGCTCCTGTTAATCAAATGTTATTTTTATATGATACTGCACGCATAGACTAAATGATACATTTTTCCATATAAATTCCTTCCTATGTTCGTATCTCATCTTTATTTCTATGTAGCCTATCTCTGGGTGTTGCTGATCAAGCTGGCAATATTTTAAATAAACTGAAATATAATAATTTCTATAAACTATTATACAAACTTTTATAACAATTTTTAATAGTTTGAACAGGCCTACTAATAGTGATGGTACTGATATTGAGATACTATGTATATTACCGTGTTAATATATATAAAACGAAAGGAATATTTCCCACCTACAAATACGCACCAGCGGGCCTCCGGGGGATTGCCGTCAAGTTGCCGCTGCTTGTCACTACTTATGTAATACTATATCAAGATAATCATATAACTGTTGTTTCAAATGTTTACACATAGAAATATTCAATTCTTCATATTCTGTACATTAATTTTCAACATAGTAAATTTTCCCGTCTGAAAATACACCAGCGGGCCTTCGGAGGGCTGACGGAGGTAAATTTGCCGCCGGCGGCCGCCGTTCGCCGCTCTACGGCCTACGTAGGCCCGCCGGTGATGGTTAGCTGGGTATTCTAAAGCTTTATTTGGCTCTAGTCAGACCTCACCTAGACTATGCGGTTCAGTTTTGGTCTCCATATTACAGGATGGATATAGCCTTGTTAGAATAAGTGCAGAGAAGGATGACCAAAATGATTCAAGGGTAAGTAACTTTAGTTATGAGAAGTGATTGAAGCTATTAAAGTTACACTCACTCGAGAGACGGGGCGATCTGATAGAAGTTTTTAAGTGGATAAAGGGATTTAATAAAGGAGAGAGAGGAAAAGTTCTTACGGCTATTAACCCGGGTAGAACAAGAAGTAGCAGATTCAAGCTGAAAAAGCGTAGCTTTAAAAAAGAAATAGGGAAAAACTGGTTCACAAATAGGGTGGTGAATGATTGGAATGGACTCAGTAGACAGGTAGTTAGTGCGGAGTCATTATGGGACCTTTAAAAGGGGGCTGGATAGGTTCATGGATGGGGATGAAAGGTGGATGTATATAGGTAGTGTAAGGCCCGGTTCACACTTCACGTATTTGCTGGACGTAGTCTACGTGCATCTTGTCATCAGTGACTCACAGTACGTCACAGTGACGTCACTTCCTGCCGGTGTAATGTGAACACAGGCTCCCCGCGACCACCACATTGCTGGAGCAGTGATGACGTCACTGACCTTGAAAGACGTGCGTCTCAGCTCACATTATTCGGAGCTACCAATTCTTTCTACGTGGCTGCGGGAGTGGCAGGGCGACGTCACTGTGACGTCACTGATCGCCACGCCCACGTAGACACGGACAGCAAAAACGTGTAGTGTGAACCCCGCCATAGGTAACAGGAAGTATACCACGTGTAGACCTCACGGTCTCTTGTAGCTTCTTTATTTTCTTATGTTCTTCTTATGTTCTTGTTAGAGTAGGGGGTCTCACCAATAAAGGTTGCACCGCTCGGGATTCGAACCCGGGACCTGCCGCATGCCGGGCGGCTGTGCTTCCCGTTACACCACGGGAACCTCCTAGTGACAACCTACACATCTCCCCCCTAAGGCTGCCTCCCGCAGGCCTGACCGGGGGAATGTGCATCCACGATCCTACTCACTGCGCCATGTTAGAGTAGGGGGTCTCACCAATAAATTTGCACCGCTCGGGATTCGAACCCGGGACCTTCCGCATGCCGGGCGGCTGTGCTTCCCGTTACACCACGGGAACATCTCCTAGTGACAACCCACACAGTTCTTAAATATTTGTTAGTAGTGTTACCATTCTGCTGTCTCTAGCGGAATCATATATCTGGCAGTGAGTGTCTGGGGGTGCTGCAGCTCTGCAGCCCTACGCCACGAGCCGCCATGATCACTACAACTATCCAATGCAAGGTAAAAAATAGCTATATTTGAGGCGTATTTTGTGACTACATTACAAAGCAGAATTATACTTATTTAAGCTCTGCCCACTTATTTTCTACTCTTTTGCGTGTACAGAAAAGGGACCAGATACACTCTCTCGAGTAAAATTATACTTTTCTTGGGAAAAATATACTCTTTTGGGTGTGGGTGGTCCTTTCAAGAGCCTGGCCAATCAGATCGCGCGCATGAGAAAATCTTATCAGACCTCCTCCCGTAAATGTTTCTGTTTTCCTTTAATTCTCATCCAATTCAACATTCATTACATGCGCACGACATGCAAAGGATACTGTATTTAATTAGGAGTAGGTAAGGAGTAGTAAGGAGTAGAGTAGGTGACTCTTAACAGGTAAGAAGTCACATATATCAAAATTCTCCAGCGACAACTGGGAACAATTTTTCCAATCCCGCGAATCTTTCAATGCGTCCGAATCTTTGTTAAGACTTGTGGCACGCACGATAAAACTTTTGTATTTTGGCCATAATACACTAAAACAATAAACAATCTCTTTAGTAATAGTTATAATTACTTAACAAATGCAATGTAACTGGTACGTTTGTCATAACTTACACAGGAATGTCACCCAAAAAATGTACATAATAGATACGAACACTACTGTTATTTGAGGCACCTAGTCATGGGCTGGAACTGCTGACGCAGGGAGGATGGGATGGAGGGAGGCGCCCTTGAGTGCCGGAACTGCTGACGGAGGGAGGAGGGATGGAGGGAGGCGCCCTTGAGTGCCGGTACTGCTGACGGAGGGATGGAGGGAGGCGCCCTAGCTTGAGTGCCGGAACTGCTGACGGAGGGAGGAGGAATGGAGGGAGGTGCCCTTGAGTGCCGGAACTGATGACGGAGGGAGAAGGAAGGCGCCCTTGAGTGCCGGAACTACTGACGGAGGGAAGAAAGATGGAGGGAGGCGCCCTTGAGTGCCGGAACTGCTGACGGAGGGATGGAGGGAGGCGCCCTAGATTGAGTGCCGGAACTGCTGACGGAGGGAGGAGGGATGGAGGGAGGCGCCCTTGAGTGCCAGAACTGCTGACAGAGGGAGGAGAGATGGGGGAGGCGGCCTTGAGTGCCGGAACTGCTGACGGAGGGATGGAGGGAGGCGCCCTAGCTTGAGTGCCGGAACTGCTGACGGAGGGAGGAGGGATGGAGGGAGGCGCCCTTGAGTGCCGGAACTGCTGACGGAGGGATGGAGGGAGGCGCCCTAGCTTGAGTGCCGGAACTGCTGACGGAGGGAGGAGGGATGGAGGGAGGCGCCCTTGAGTGCCGGAAATGCTGACGGAGGGAGGAGGGAGGCGCCCTTGAGTGCCAGAGAATGAAGTGTACGACACTTTTACGCCCGGCAATCTAGAAAGGGCTTTGGCAGCGCTACAATCGTATTTTGTGATGGCAAGCAGGGGCGGAGCTTAAATAAGTATAATTCTGCTTTGTAATGTCGTCACAAAATACGCCTTACCATGATCCAATGTAAAAAAAAAATCCCGTGGAAGCACTGTTCCGATGGTTGACAGCCAACTCAAGCTCATGCTCAAACTCAGCAGCTGACATCCCGCTACACATCGTCGGAGCCACACACTGTCCTCTACCCAACACCATAGTGAAGTAAAGTATTCATGTCATATGTTGTGGGTCGGGCTGCCGTGAGGGTGATGGTGGAGGCGAGGTGATGTGTTACTTAAGTCGTGAAGGGTGGATGTTAGGGCCTTGCCTACCATAACGAAAAATAAAAGGGAATGTGTCCTGCGAAAGCAGTGAGGTTTGCAAATCGCAGCCTCGGGATTTTAAACTAACCGTCTTCGATATGGGATGGTATTGTACCAGAAAAAGACGGTATTTTGGTACTTACAAACAGTAATTGAGTAGGAGGTTAAAAGTACACTTTTCTTATGTATTTTGATGTGTTAAGAATGATGGTCACATTCAAAATCGTCAGAAATGCATAATTTTGCAGTTATCCCCGCTTAAGGTTAGGCTTCTCAACCAACGTCCTGGTTAGGTTAGTGAACTAGGGGGGTCTGGGGGTGCGCAGCCCTTCCAGTTATGCCAGGTTACGTAACCAATGTTCATGTATTGTATTGAAATTCAATTTTACCGTTGTAGTTCAAGTTTTGGTAAAATTTCGGTTGTGAGCTTAAACCGATTTTGAGGCCAAAACTTGGTTTTCTTGAATAGTTTTGATGTGTATTGAATGAATCTTGCACTCGTTCTTATCGGAAATAAATTTTTGTATACAGGTGTGGGGGGATATCCGCCCCGCCCCTCCCAGCCCGTCCCGCAAACCTTGTTCGGTTATAATGGACGAGAACTTCCTTGTTCCGCTTCTCACTGCCGTAGTATTCATAGTTTTGGAAATACTTTGGAACTCATCCTTCCGGCTTTGACTGAAATGACCTACCGCACTGTATTGTATGCTTATTGTACTTCACATCTGTAAAGGTTCCAGCGTGCGCTCAGCCTTGGTTAACCCACACGGCCGCTATGAAATATGAGGTGCCTCAAAATTTTTTAAGTCCAGTTAGGTTAGGTTAGGTTAGGTATACTTTGTGGTTAAGGTTAGGTTAGGTTAGGTTAGGTATACTTTGTGGTTAAGGTTAGGTATACTTTGTGGTTAAGGTTAGGTTAGGTTAGGTATACTTTGTGGTTAAGGTTAGGTATACTTTGTGGTTAAGGTTAGGTATACTTTGTGGTTAAGGTTAGGTATACTTTGTGGTTAAGGTTAGGTTAGGTATACTTTGTGGTTAGGTTCGGTTAGGTATACTTTGTGGTTAAGGTTAGGTTAGGTTAGGTATACTTTGTGGTTAAGGTTAGGTTAGGTTAGGTTAGGTATACTTTGTGGTTAAGGTTAGGTTAGGTTAGATTGTTACATATAGTGACTTTGATGATTTTTTGGGGAGCCATAAATCACTTATATTTGCTTCCCCCACCCAAAAACCCCGTATTCCCGCCAGTTCCCCAGGCTTGTTGGCTATAGGGGGAAGAAAAAAAAGATAGGGGTGAAGGACTTCTTCCAAAGTTTTACCATTATTTAATTGCGCCATGGGAAATGGGGTTTAAAATACTCAGAATGAAGAAATATACACGATGATAAGAGTAGGTAAGAATCCTAGGACTTTTGAAAGCCCACTACCGAACTGATACCAAAGATGGTAAAAAGATTTAACGAGAGATTTTTCCAGGAATAGGGAAGTAATTAACTTAGACTTTTATCGATTATATATTTTTTATATATTTTCAGCCTTATGGGTTAATATGGACGAGAACTTCGCTGTCGCTACCGACCTTAACAGGTGGTGGTGGCGGTGACGGGTGGTGGCTGAGGGTGCGGAGTCAGCTGTGTCGTCTTCCTCACTTCTGATGCTATCCTCTCCCTCCTCTTCCTCCAAACGTTTCACCTCTTCCTCTGTGTCTGTAGCCTGCAGAAGTTGTTGATAACAGCAGCGTTTGTAAAACATTTTGATATTGCAAATTACCTCTTGGTCCAGCAGCTGTAGGAATGAGGTGGTGTTTGGGCGGAATAATTCAGCCTCAACACGCTTGTGCCTCAAAATTTCAATTGTGTTGTCAAAATATATGTGGCAACGTCATGAGGATCCAAGCTTCTCGCCAGACACATAAATCAAGACGGGAAAGGCACGTACAACGTACGCCATTAACACCTGACGTGCAAAACACGAATGGTGTACATGGTACGCCGTTAACGCTGTATGCGTTAAACTATACATAGAGCTGTATACAGGACTCGGAAGGCTTCTATTCTGAGTGTGAGGTGGTGTCCGGGCGGACACATTTTTCAAGAGGCGGACTTACTGAATGATTGTCCGGTAGCAGATAGAGTCCGTTAAATTAAGGGTTGAGTGTATGCAAATTCGGTGATTTAAGCCGTGAATTTAGATCTCCAGTGTACAGTCGGCGCATCTCGACGTGATCGCGTGAAACACAAATTGTGCTGCACGACTTCAACTGATAATAATAACCAAACTGCATGACAGAATGCGATGAAAATACATTTCAATACTTATCAACTAACCTTTTATTTACTTATGGGGTATCCTTTACATTTTCGCACTTCCAATGCACAACTGGGGAGAGAGTCCGCGAGTTTCTTCACAGTTTCCCTGGATATATCGCTCCATGCGCAACGAAGTGCAGCCTACCAAACCCTCTTGCCTTTGGTGTCACTAACTCTAAATAAATATTAATCTGTCCATAAGATTCATCTCCACTCATCTACAGTCCAGGAGCTGTATTTGTGTGCAAAACAGGGTTGTTTGATTTAAATCAAGTTGATTTTAATCACTGATTTAAATCATGATTTAAATAAAATGATTTTTTTAAATCACTGATTTAAATCATAACCTTATCATTATTTGGAAACGAGAGGGGAAAGAAGGAAAATTAAGCAAATGGGCTTTATGAACACCAATTTTATCATTGTAGTATAGTTATATCATAATGAGACACAATGAGTGGTGCGGGGGAATCCACTGTGCACTTTTAGATAGCAAATTGCCATGTGGCTGTTTTTAATGAGTGGTGTGGGGAATCCACTGTGGCACTTTTAGATAGCAAATTGCCATGTGGCTGTTTTTAATGAGTGGTGCGGGGGAATCATCCACTGTGCACTTTTAGATAGCAAATTGCCATGTGGCTGTTTTCACAGCAGATTTTTTTTTTTCTCTATTATATAATAATTTTTTTTGTACTGTACAAAAAGCCACACTACTATAACCAAAAGTTAAATGTGCATGTTACTTTTGTTTATAAATAGCCAAAGTGATATTAACCAAGTTTAAATATGCATTATGATTAATTATTATTATCAAACAAAAAATATATTCTCTTGTTTAACCGCCGAAGTAATTATTACTACAACAAAAATCCCATTGATCCGATTGACTTCCATTGGGAAGTCAAGTTAGCAAGGATGACTATGAAAATTAGGCCGAACAGTGTGATGTTAGCAATCAGGCACTATTTTGTGTTACAAAGGCCTATTGATGTGAAAACGTCCATCACAGAAATAGAAAATATGTAATTCATCTGTAATATCATGTTATATGCATTTTTTATTCACTTATTCTTTCTCTTTTTAGTTATAGATATGCTAAATAATATCCTGTAGTAGTTAGATTTCATGTAGAACATCAAATTAATAAAAAATAAAAAATATATGTAAATCAAATAAATTGGATTTTTTTTTTTCTTTAAATAAAAAAAATCAACAACCCTAGTGCAAAAGCTCGCCTCTTTTTCCTGTGCACATCAGAAACGAAAGGCTTGCTTGGAGTACGCATCTTGCGTTATTACTATAACGTTATTGCGTTATTTCAGTTTTGTTTAGATATTTTTCTGAACTGCTCATACACTGACCTGGAGAAGCATGGGATTCTGTTCCTTTAGCCTTTTGCTGTAAGGGTTGCATTTTCTTCCAACTGGCGCCTTATGTAAGCCAAAGTCCTATCACTTATCTTGGGACGCCATCCCCCACTGTAGTTTGTGGCACGATATCTTGCGCTCTCCAGATGCCTTAAACTTATACACAAGGCGGCGAACTGTAAATGGGTTTACGCCAGTTTGCTTACTTATTTCCTTAGTACTTAGCCCTAATTTGTAACACTCAATCACTCTCACTATATTATCCTCACTTGTGTAACCTTTGACATCATGGAAGATTTGCACGTGCAGATTTGTATGCGTAGCAGACAGCTGCAGAGGGGGTAGGGGCGGTGGTACTTGATGAGGTTAAGATAGGCGATGTGCCGTTATTGTGGAGGAAAGGAAATGTAATCCCCATATTTAAGAAGGGAGACAGGGCCGACATAAACAAAAAGATAAGTATTGTTAAGCGTACTTAGCAGACAAAAATTTGCTGATCTTACACTTAAATATTTAAGAAATGCTTAAGTAATTTAACCAAAAATGCTTATCCGATTTAAGTATGCTTAACAGGCACCAAAGTTAAGTGTCCTTCATGGGCATGCTCAAGTCTTTTCTCCAGCACTCAAAGTCTTCACTAGGCCAAAATGGACGCACAAAAACAAGGAATAATCCCTCCCGAGGTCAAAAATGTACAGCCTAGAAAGACGTTATGGATATGTATGATGATGCTGACCTTATTAAAAGGTACAGACTGGATCGCGAAGGAATAATATGCAGTTTCGGGAAAATATGCAGTTTCGGGAAAATATGCAGTTGCGGGAAAATATGCAGTTCTGGGAAAATATGCAGTTCCGGGAAAATATGCAGTTTCGGGAAAATATGCAGTTTCGGGAAAATATGCAGTTCCGGGAAAATATGCACTGCCGGGAAAATATGCAGTTCCGGGAAAATATGCAGTTTTGGGAAAATATGCAGTTTCGGGAAAAAGTGTAGTTTATGACTTGCAAGATTTTTAAGAGAAGTTTGAGTTTTTTAGCTTAATATGTGATGCTTTCCCTAATGGAGATAGTTTTTTTTACTGTACAAGCCTAAAAAAAGTGAGTGTTTTGCAATTCGAAGAAGTGATGACAAATTTCTACTAATAAACTTTTTAGACGTTTTGATGGGAAAAAACACTCCATTTGCAAAAACATCAAATATTAACCTAATCAAACTATCAAACTAACCTGATATAACTTTCTAACTAACCTGACCTAACTCAGTAATAATGGAGGAGAGTTTCACGTTCGTTTTCAGAGACACCAACTATTTTTTCTTGGCCTACAATAGGTGCTTGTTCTAATGGTGCTAGTTTCATTTTGCGCAAACCCAAAAAAAAAAAAAATAAATAAATAAATAATTAAACCTAACCTAACCTTGTTTTAATGAAACCTAACCTAACCTTACAGGTTTTAAAGAAACCTGACCTAACCTAACCTTACAGGTTTTAAAGAAACCTAACCTAACCTTAACCACAAAATATACTTTTTTTTTTTGGGGGGGAGGGGTTTGCGCAAAATAGAACTAGCACCATTAGAACAAGCACCTATTGTAGGCCAAGAGAAAATAGTTGGTGTCTCTGAAAACGACCGTGAAACTCTCGTCCATTATAACCCCTAACTCTCTAACTAACCTAACCAAACCTAATCTAAATATTAGCCTTTTTAATTTCCGACAGCAGTAATACAGGTTTAGAAATATTCCTTATGGTTAGAACGAACGTTTAGATTTAAAACCACTAATCATATATTGTTTTTAAACTGCACATATACCGTCACAAGTCATTATATTACCCATTTGGTACATTTTCGTTATTGGACACCACTGATTTGTAGGTAGAGTCTTTGCTTACCTGAATTTTTTTTGTGTGTATTGATTTAATCGGGTAAAATTCTAGAGTCCTATCCCGCCCTTATTAGTGTTTTTTTTTCTCTCCAGACCTTCACAGATCCCTTCACATACCTCTAAAACGTAATTATGAAGTGGGGGAGAGATACCCCCCAACCAGCCTAAACAACTCCCCCTTGGAACTAAAAAAAAAAGTTAATCGCTATAAGCTAACCTACCTCTTAGCGAGCACACCCCCTAAAAAGAAAATACTAACCTAACCTCAATAAAACTTAACCTAACCCTGGTAAAATTTTCAAGTCCTTTCCCGCCTTTAGATCTCGCATGGAGATTATTGGCAAGGGTAGGTTAGGTTATAGTGAGGTTAGGTTAGTACTATTTTGGTAATTGATACCTCCAACCAGGAATTGAGTATGAGGTTAGAAGTGCTCTTTTCCATGTATTTTTATGTATTAAGAATGATAGTCACATTAAAAATCGTCGGATGTAATACATTTACAACTCGTCCATGTATTGTATTAAGCAGCAGTTTTTACCATTGTAAAGGTTTAACGAGAGATTTTTAACAAGAATAAGTAGGTAATTCCCTGTACACTATCAATTATATATTTTTTATGTATTTTCAGCCTTATATCATCCCATAAGAGTTTTTACCGGATATATTTTACGTCATCCACATAATGCTACTACCCCGATAAAACTAAAACTCCTTTCCATTTCCCCCCCGCCCGCATTCCCGACGGGTCCCTAGGATTGTTAGGTAGGAGGTGGATAAATGCAAAATGAGGCATTTTGGACAATTTTTAATGTTACCATCATTCTTAACACATCAAAATGTATAGAAAACGGCACGCTCCATCTCGTTACTCTTATTTTAACTAACCTAACCGTTTCTGGCTGAATACATTCAGCTATGTAAGTACATTTTTTAGCTTTTTAGTGCTCAATATCGAAATTATACCACCATTTAGTGTGTCCAGAAATGCATTTATCTAAAGCAGCTACATGTCCAATTTATTTGCCCATTGTATTCTGTATACATTCCTGCCTTATGCCTTGATACAGATAACCCAAAGGGACAACTGTATCTACAAATCACCATGTATTATTGGTATACTATTGAAATCCATCAGTATTTTTCGCATAGAAATGTTTGGTGGTAATCATATATATCACTTCTTTAGAGGCAACTATGATAGCCACCCCAGTGGGCCAGCAGAGTAAGCTAAGCATTTGATGAATGCCGTTGACAGGATATGAAATGACCCCCACTAAGGGGTCCTTTAAAAACTTTTCAGTCCTGCGTACACGGGATCAAGGATATTAGAAAGATATATAATATCCTTGCACGGGATGGACTGCCAAGTATAAACAACTGTGGCGCCACCCTGCAGTTGCCCTCCGAAACAAAAATCATAATTTGCCCTCTGAATATCACATTTTGGTCCATATCTTTCATCACAAAGTTCATATTACCTTCCATTTACGTTGTTAACATATGAACTTCAACCATATATACGGTAACACTGACAATTATTATAATTTAAACAAGGTCCTCTCTTTTGCACTATCCTGTTTTCATACTTTTGAAACATGATTTACTTAAGTTTTACTTTAAATTCTTTACTTAGCGAGCACTGAGCATAAGCTGGAAGGTACACTTAACCAGTTTGCTCAGTAAAGTACTCCAGCACAGGAACTAAGTGTAAGTCCTCCTTACACTTAAGTATTATTTGATTATGTCGGCCCCAGAGGACTAAAGTCAAATTATCGACCCGTAAGTCTAACGTCAGTGGTTTGGTAAATTATTTGAATCTATTATTGCAAAAAAACATTAGAGAGCACTTAGATAACATAGTTTTGATCAATGATTCACAACATGGATTCACCAAGGGTAGGTCATGTCTCACCAATTTATTGAGTATAGGAAAGTTTATGAGACGGCCGATAATGATAAGGATTATGATATATTATACGTCCGACTTTAGTAAGGCATTTAACAAAGTACCACACGAGCGACTCTTAAATAAGGTTAAGGCTCATGGAATAGATGGGAAGGTTCTTTTGTTGGATCAGAGCTTGGCTAAGTAATAGGCAACAAAGGGTTACAATTAATGGTTCTAAATCTGAATGGGACAGGTGACAAGTGGAGTTCCACAAGGGTCTGTTTTGGGTCCATTACTATTTTTGATTTACATCAACGACTTGGATAGTGGATTAGCAGTGATATCAGTCAAGTTTGCTGATGATACTAAGGTAGGTAGGATTATTGGACCACAGTCTGATGTAAACATATTGCAGGGAGACTTAGATAAACTTAATGAGTGGGCAGTCAGATGGCAGATGGAATTTTAATATTTGATAAGTGCAGCGTTATGAATGTTGGTAGAAAGAGCCCTGGTAATAGATCACCATACGCAATGTATCGCTGAAAAGATCAGAAGGTGAAAAAGATCTTGGAGTGAGGGTGAACCCAGACCTCCGACCTAGGAAACAATGTATTGAAGCTAGAAATAGAGCTAATAGAGTGTTAGGATTCATTACCAGAAGTGTTAAAAGTAGAAGTGCGGAAGTTATTCTAAAGCTTTATTTGGCTCTAGTCAGACCTCACCTAGACTATGCAGTTCAGTTTTGGTCTCCATATTACAGGATGGATATAGCCGTGTTAGAATCAGTGCAGAGAGGATGACCAAAATGATACAAGGAATGCGTAACTTTATTTATGAGAAGAGATTGAAGTTATTAAAGTTACACCTCACTCGAGAGACGAAGAGTAAGGGGCGATCTGATAGAAGTTTTTAAGTGGATTAAGGACTTAATAAAGGAGAGGTAGGAAAAGTTCTTACAGCTTTTTAACCAGGGTAGAACAAGAAGTAATGGATTCAAGCTGGAAGGGCATAGATTTAGAACAGAAATAGGGAAAAACTGGTTCACAAATAGGGTGGTGAATGACTGGAATGGACTCAGTAGACAGGTAGTTAGTGCGGAGTCATTGGGGAGCTTTAAAGAGGGCTGGACAGGTTCATGGATGGGGAGGAAAGGTGGATGTAGGTAGTGTTAGGTGACAGGAACTACCACGTGTAGGCCTCACGGCCTCTTGTAGCTTCCTTTATTTTCTTATGTTCTTATGAGAAGGCACACGTCCCCCCCCAGTCAAACATAATTAAAACTGACCGTTATTGTCATCAAAGCAACGGCTGAGAACTTGAGAAAGTTGCCATATAGTAATTTTTCTCTCACGCGGCTTATGTGGTAGATACAGTAAAAGCCTTATAACTCGGCACGATAGGGGCTCTGGTCCTTGCCGAGTTATTCAATGTGCCGAGTTATGCAATGTCCTTCTCTGATATGGTAAAAAAAAAAAAAAAAAAAAAAAAAAAAAGTACATTAAAAGCTATAAACACTACACTTACCAGTGAACGGTAGTGAGTGTAAGCGAAGAGATGCAGTTATAACATCAATATGCCGAGATACATTATTATTTGCTGATCTTCTGTTTACATGTTCACAACAAGAAGGTGTGAGGGCATGATATGCCGAGTGAAAACCATGAGCATTTTTAGGTGAGGCGTGTCATGGGCAGGGCCGAGTGAGGAGGAGGCAAGACAAACGCAGGTGTAGCTGTCAGCGTGTGCGAGCCATAACTGCACGGTTTATTTTCTCAAGGTATGGAGTAAACACGATATGAACCTTGAAGCCCTAAACTGAATCCCCGAACACAATGACAAACAAAGCTTCGAACTGAAGCATCAAACCATTACATCTCCCTTCTCAATTTTAAAAGAAGTACATAAAACATTCAATAAAGTCATATGCCTACGACTAAGAAATCAAATACTTTAGGTTTGAAGCTCAAATATAGCGAACACAAAATCTATCTTGAAACTCGAATCCCCTTAAAAATGCAATGCAAAGGTTTAAACATAAGTGAACCATACATAAAAATTAATACTGTAGACGTTCTGGAGGGCGGCTGATACGACCGAGCATGTCCTTACAGGGTCAGACGGATCATCTGGGCGGTGCGGCGTAAAGGCATCGCTTCCCTCTGCCACGCGGGAGGCGTGTGCATCCTGTCCTCTGTTGCCGTTTCGCCGTCAACTCGTCTCGGGTGGATTGACTTCCCTTGCAGGCTTTGGTTGTACGATGTATGATGCAGGGGTGTGATCTTATCTACGACTGTAGCGGCTGCCACTCGTTTGCTCTCGCATTACGGACCAATAAGATCCCCAACATCGAACGCCCGTACGGCGTATGACGTTGAAAGCGCGCGTTAAAGTTGAGTCGTTGTTGTTCCCGGCGCCGCTCGAGCTGCTCACGGTGGTTCGGCTGCCCACCACAGGCGCGCCGCGGAGGGTGTCTACCTTCCTCCCGAGCAGCATCTCGGCAGGTGATGGCAGGTGTGCGTCCAAGGGCGTGCTTCTAAGCGAGCGTAATCCTCTGTAAAATGCGTCGTTGCCATTACTTTTTTTTAATAAATCTTCACGATCCGTACCTGACGTTCAGCGATGCCGTTGCTCTGTGGGTGTAGTGGCGAGGATGTGCTGTGCCGGAAATCAAATCTTGCGGCAAAGTTGGCAAACTCACGGCTGTCAAATTGCGGTCTGTTGTCTGAGTAGAGGGTTGTTGGCGAGCCATGTTCTGCGAATAGCTGCATCAGTATCTCTATTACGTCGCGGCTGGTCGTCCCTGTCAATTTATATACAATACATAGGAGGAATAATGATCAACTACAAGAATATAATTATGACTGTTGTAGTAAAACAGGTCTGTACTTGACATCTTGCCACGCCCTGGGGTACTGGATGCTGGTGATCCGGCGTTAGCTCCATGCAGTCGTTTGCTGGGCGGGTGAACTGGCAGGGTTGGCAGGCGTTTACTTTACTCTCGATGTCGTTACGCATCCCGGGCCAATACACGGCGTCCCTTGGCACGGAGTTCCATTTTCACACGCCCATGGTGACCATCATGGAGCTTATCGATGTACCACGCACGTAGTAGCTTCGGTATGCGTGCCGCATTCCCCTTCAGTATGACGCCGTCATCTATCACCAACGAGTCCCTAACACTCCAGTAGTCGCGTATCTGTGGGTTCGACTGGCACCGCCGATCCGGCCATCCATCCACAATAATGCGTCGCACCAGTGATAGTACCTCGTCACTTGCTGTTGCGCGCCGTAGCTCCTCTAGTCGCTCCGGTGAGAAGTGAAGAAGGTCGACACGCACTTCCATGTTCATCGGGACGGGCACCCCACGGTCGGCAGGGAGGCGTGAAAGTGCGTCCGAAGCGAGCATCATACGGCCTGGCTTGTACCGCACGGTGTGACATCGCATTCCAAGAGCCGTAGTAGCATGCGCTGCAACCGAGCTGGGGCACTATTTAATGACTTTTGGGTGACCATTTCAAGGGTTTATGGTCCGTTGTCACAGTGAATGGCCGACCGTATAGTTAGGTGCGAAATCGCTCACATCCGAAGAGACGACCGCCAGCATCTCACGTTCTATATTTGCGTATCGTTGTTCCGTCTCTGTGAGGCTTTTAGTGCGTAGCACACCGGCCGCCCATCCTGCTGCAAAACGGCACCGATAGCGATACTCGATGCGTCCACCTCACGTTAAAGGTAACTCTGGGCGGTAATGAAACAGTGTTGTCTCAGCTGATATGGTGCTTTTTAACATTTCGAAGTCAGCTGATGCTCGTGAGACCATTGGTAGATTGCATCTTCTTTGAGCAGTTGCCGCAGGCGATGTTTAAGTCTGAAATCGTGGGATGTAACTTGAAACGTAGTGCACAGGCCAAGAAATGACGTAGTTTCCTGCGCTGTGTTGGTGCCGTTAGTGACTGAATAGCTGAATTTTTTGAGGAGTCTGGTGAAACTCCTGACGAGTGGTAGCAGTGTCCGAAGAAAGTCACTTCCTCAGCCCTACGTGACACTTAGAAAAGTTTAACACAAGCCCACGCTCTCGTGCTCTCATCATTAACTGGTGTAGCCGTTGGTCGTGCTCGATTTGGTCCTTCCCGTGAACCAAATGTCGTCTGCAATGCTGATTACCCCACTCAACCTGTTCAGTATTTCGTCCATTTTCTTCTGAAATACATCTTGAGAGCCACACCACCCAAACGGCATCCTTATAAAGCGGTACCTCCAAACGTGTGTTGTAGGTCGTGGCTTTACTAGACTCTTCGTCGAGCACTACCACCAATACCCGGAGAGTGCATCCAATTTCGTGAACAAGTGGAGCCGGATAACTGGTGTGTGACTTCTTCCGGGGTTATTAAGCGGTGATGAGGCCGTTTGATGGCTCTTATCAGGTCTTTGGTTCAAGACACACACGTAATGAGCCGTTAGCTTTCGAGGACGACGAGAGCTAGAACCCACTCTGTGGTTCATCCATTTTTGCTATCACTCCTAATTTCAGCATGCGATCCAATTCCTTTTCCAAGTCTTTACGAAGGTGTATGGGGCATTTTCGTGGTGCGTGAACGACAGCCGACACTTGGTGCCAACTCTATGTGTGCAGTACCATTGAACATGGCCAAGACCCTCGAAACAGTCGGGTGTAGAGTTGGCGTAGGTATTCAGTTGTTCTAATTGGCTCGTTTAACTGATGTGTGACAAGTGCCCTTTTTATGCGGTGCCGGATTCTTAGCGTCGTGAGTATGGATAGTGACCACACCAAGCTGTTCACAAACGTCGGCAGGCCAAGTATAATAGGCTGTCTGTTTCAACGACATAAATTTTGTCACACACTCACAGGAGCCATGCGTGTATGTTCATGGTTACAGAGCCATGGTGAGGTATCTGGTAGTCATTGTAGGCTGAATCCGTATGTTCTCCTTCTGCAGCGATAATCCTGGCCTGGCAACATTTTATAGCAGCGTAAGTGGTAGTATGTTACCATCTGCACCTGTATCAATCTTGGCGTGCATACTGTGGCTGCCTGGCTGCTGGGGAGGTAACATGGACGTCAACAATGCCTCTTTTCTTACCCCCAGTGGTTGTGTTGCTGCATATGCGACAGATTGAACATCAACTGTTCCTCATCATTTACAGCTGGTGGCCAATTCATGGATGGCTCGGTGAGGCTGTGGTCTGCGATCACTTTCGATACTCAACGAGGGATGGTGGCGGAGGCACAGAAGGGAAGGACTGTTCACGGTTTTGATACCGCTTCCCCCGACACATGGCTGCCCAATGTCCCATCTTCCCACAATAACTGCAAATTGATCTGCGAGCAGGGCACTGGGAGCGATCGTAACCGTGAGTTCGGTCAGCAGTTGAACAATCCTATTTGTGCTGCTGCCTGCGGACCACCACGATTCACTGTTGAGGTTCGAACAGCATTAATTTGAGGCTTTCACTTACGAACTGCCATGTGGCTTTGTTGGCCTCGAATGTCGCACAAGTCAATGGCGTTATCTAAGGTGAACTTTGCTTAGCTAGCAGTTTTTCTGCACTTTCTCGTGTGTAGCACCGGCTATTAACTGTTCAAGAATTCTTTCACACTTAGAGCTCCCAAATTTACACTTGTCGGCTTGTATCCGCAGACGTGCGATAAAGTTGCGTGGGACTCACTTCATGTTGCTTCAGCTTCGTCAGTTGTAACGAGCCAACGAAAGTTTGTTTTCGGTGCACAGTGGGTCTCAAAACGATCGAGGATACACTTCACTTCCTTTTTCTGTTTTTTCCGTTAAACTAAATGTTTCCAATAGTTCTATTCCAACAGGCCGAGCCACAGCATAAGGTACGAGCTTTAGCCTCTCTGTTTGTTTGCAAGCGGCCCATTGAAGACGTGGTTCACATAGTTGCGAAAGCGCCGGAAAGCCGTGGCAGGTCCTCAGCGTCCCAGTCGAGTGCTGGCATGGTGATGCCCGTCATGCCACTCATGGCTGCAGTGATTTAATTGTACGTCACTGACAGCAGCGTGGGGACTCCTCTAGCTGCCCCATGTCATGGGCAGGGCCGAGTGAGGAGGAGGCAAGACAAACGCAGGTGTAGCTGTCAGCGTGTGCGAGCCATAACTGCACGGTTTTATTTTCTCAAGGTATGGAGTAAACACGAATATGAACCATGAAGCCCTAAACTGAATCCTCCGAACACAATGACAAACAAAGCTTCGAACTGAAGCATCAAACATTACAAGCGCGGTAGCAGATGTTAGCGTCACCGGGTGGCGTTCTCGAAGACCCGAGTTCGATCCGAGTGAGACCCATAATCCACTTGAAATCTTTCTGCACCGTCGAGTGGCCTAAGACACCCAATGCCCTGTCCATTAACTCCACCTCGACTGTGAGTGCATGGGAGGAGACAGGGGGCGGCATGAGCCTCTAATCACAGGCGTCAGTCCAGGGCCGGATTAACGGGGGGCTACCGGGGCTCTAGCACCATGGGCCTCCCACCAAATGGGCCCCCACCATATGTATATTAGCTTTAAGCAGTAATATTAAAAACATTGGCTAGTTACAAAACCAAAAATATTTGCCTGTCTCTGTTTCATCCTTTATCTCTGAATACCAGTCTATGCATTAATAGTTCTTTGCCAAACATAGGCCTCAAATACCACAAAAGTGCTTATTTTTTGCGAATATAGGGCCCCCACAAAGCTGAGCCCAGGGCCCCATAGCTCTTGATCCGGCCCTGGGCGTCACTATAATAATCTTGCCTGCGCCACCACGGGCGAGGGCCAACCAAAAAAAAAAAAAAAAAAAAAAAAAAAACTTTGCCATGCCGAGTTATATCAAATTCCGAGTTATACAGTGCCGAGTTATAAGGCTTTTACTGTAGTGACAAAAAAATGTTGTCTTTGCCATGCCGAGTTATATCAAATTCCGAGTTATACAGTGCCGAGTTATAAGGCTTTTACTGTAATGACAAAAAAATAGTCACGCAAGTTGGCCACGCACGGCCCACCGCGATCACATCGAGATGCGCCGACTGTACAGGCAGTATAAGCCCGAGAGGGTCAAAAGAGCAACTAGAAACAATGGTGGTAGTTAAAAAAAAAAAAAAGTAGGATTACTGTAATGTAACAGCAGTAAATACATACACTATCTGGGTGAAAAGTAGCACTGCAGTAACCCTCTCTAATTCGAACCTGTATAGTTTTGAACTTCGGATAATTCTATCTGTTTTCAGGCAGGGTTGTTTGATTTAAATAAAGTTGATTTTAATCACTGATTTAAATCATAACCTTATCATTATTTGAAAACGAGAGGGGAAAGAAGGAAAATTAAGCAAATGGGCTTTAGGAACACACAATTTTATCATTATAGTAAATTATATCATAATGAGACACAATGAGTGGTGCGGGGGAATCCACTGTGGCACTTTTATATAGCAAATTGCCATGTGGCTGTTTTCACAGCAGAAATATTTTTTTCTCTGTTATATATATATTTTTGTTGTACTGTACAAAAAGCCACACTACTAAAACCCAAAATTTGATTGTCATGTTTTTTTTGTTTATAAAAAGCCAGTGTTTTTTAACCCAAAGTTTAATAGGCTTATGATTAATTATTTTAAATCAAACAAAAAACTATAAATTCTCCTTTTTTAAAACCGCCAAAGTAATTATTCTAAAACAAAAATCCCCATTAAAATTCCTATGGGGCCTATGACAAAGAAAAATTTAGGCCAAACATTTGGGGATAAAAGCAAAATCAAGAAATATTTTGTGTAGCGGGACTCACACAGACAGATGATGACCTTTCATTTTCCATTTTGGGAGGTTTTAAATTACCGGAAGGTTCAAATTAATAATCTTTGGTGGCCCTTGGGGGGGGGGGGGGAAATTTGCTTGCGGACAGAAAGGCCCCGCCCCCCTGATCCCCCAGCCAAAAAGAAACCCAAACGAATGGGAAAAGGGCCCTTCTGGTTGTTTTTTCGGCGAGCCGCCCATGCACCTGGGCCAGCTCTTAAAATATTTAAAAACCGGGATAAATTAGGGTGCCAATAGCGCTTTATGGGTAAATTTAAAATTTGATTTTTTTTAACCCCCCCCTTTTGGTGGGTTTACTGGTGCAAAAAATGAAAAACCTTCTTTAAAAATTTAAAGGCAAAATGGGTTTTAAAATTTTAGAGGGGGCGCAAGTGAATTGAAACATGTACTATGTGTACTAGGGTTGTTTTATCCCAAATACCTGAAACCAAAGGGGTTCCGAAAGGCTGGGGGTTCCCTAAACACCCATTTTCTTTTTCAAAATGGCTCTTCCCCCGGGCGCAGCAAACGACTTTTTTGGCTGGGGGGAAACACCCAAACCCCGCCCCCATCCTCGGACCCCAAAACCCCCCCTCACGTGGCGACGTGCTAAAGCGGGCTTTCAAACTTCCACAACGTGGTAAAGAAAACCGTCCCCCACCGGGCCGCCGGGGCCCAACTTTTCCCAAGAGGTGCTAAGGTTTTTGGGAAAAAAAAAACCCGCGGGGAAAACCCCAAAACGTTTAAACGGCAAAAAGCGCCTTTCCCGCAAGGTGGGGGTCTTGTTCAAGGATTTGGAAGGCGCTCGTGAAGACCCACAAACAAGATGAAGGAGGAAGAGTTTTAAAAAAGGCCCTCTGCGACCTCTTCGACGTCCCCCAAAAACCAAGCCGACGCGATGACCCTGATCCCCGACCCCGATTTCCTAGGGGTGAAACCCCGCGAAAAGGGGTTGCCGAGGGTCAGGGCGGGGAGCTGACAGGGTGTTTGGGACCCGCCGATTTTCGCGCCGGGAGATGACATTATCGGGAGAGGAATCCCCAAACGGAGCACCCTAAAGGGCGCAGCTGGAGAACCCCGGCGAAATGCTCCCCCCGTCCTCCCCTGGGGTTTGGGGGTCCAACCCCGGAAAGCGGCGGGGGGGCCCTTGCCAAAACCCACCCTCCCAAACCCGGTTGAAAACCCCCCTCCGAAGCGACAAGCCCCGGGGGTCACGGGCCCGTGCTCTCCCGGGAGGTTAGCGAGCGCCCCCCCAAAAAACCGGGAAACCCGGCGTAAGCGCCCGAAAAAAGCGCTCCCCCCTCGTCGCAGGCAAACCCCCCAGAAACCTCACCCCACAATCCTCAGGAGCTGACCCCTGAATGCCGAGACCCTCCGGCGGTTTCCGCGATTGGCTCCCGGGTTTCCCAGCTGGCCGGGGGGGAAGCCCAAGAAAACCTTCGCCCTGAAACGCCTTTTTCCCCCGTTCCCCTTTGGGACGGGAATCCTCCCCGGGAAATTTGCGACGGTATGGGGGAATGTATCGGCTGGTTTAACCCCCTTTTTTCCCCCGGCAAACGGCGTCCAAAGCTCATCGCTTTTCCCAAAGCTGGAAAGGGGGCTGGAGAGGCGAGGGCGAGCGCTTTGGGCTGAACGCTCGACACGGGGGGGCTCCGCAGAGCGGTGGTGGCTAGGGTCGTTCGTTTACGACCCCGGGCCAACACTGGACCCCCGCCCCCCGCCGGTCCCTTTTGGCAACCCTGCGGGAGCAAAGTTGGCGGCGTCTGCTAAGCCCCCCTTTCCCGGCACCATGAAAAGGGCGGGTTTGTTGGGGGGAAGACTTTTTTCTACTCCCGGGGGGGCCGCCCGCCCGGGTCCTGAAAATCGGCGTTTTAAAAACCTTTTCAAGGAACAGGGGGGCTTTCTTTGGGACCAAGCCCAAACCGGAGCCCCCCCCCCCAAATTGACTGGACTGCCGCCCCCCCCCTAAACCGGTGGGGACATACTTTTTTTCCCGGAGTGGGCCGCGCTGTTCAACCCCAGCCACCCGGGGGAACGCAAAAAGGGTTTGCGGGAAAGCTCTTCATCTTTCCTCCTGGGTGGCGGGGGGCGACGCCCCCGAAGGGGGTGAAGTTCCCCCCGGCGCCCGGGCGCCCCCCATTGGCCCGCGCCGCCGGCTGGGGGCCCGCGGCCAATCTATGCGGCGGGGTTTAAACGCTGTTCCCCCGCCCAACGGGGGGGGAGTTTCGGGCCTCCCGGCGCGAGTTTTCCCCCCGGGCCTCCCCCGGGTTTTTTCCCCCTTCTTTCCGTTCCCTGAGGTTTTAACGTGACTCCGCGGGTTCGAGGGCCCCCGGGGGCCCCGGCCCTTTTGTGGGGCCCCCCCCAAGGGCCGAATCCCTTGAAATTTGGCCCCCCTTTCCCCCTCCGCGACTTCCACGAAGTTTGGAGATCGGCAAGCTTGTTTTAAAAAACCCTTCTCCCCCGGCACTTCTGGAAACCTTTGAACGAGCCACTGGTCCGAAAAAGGGCCCTCCCTTCCCTTTCAAAAACCGCTTTGCCAACCCCCGGATGAAGGGGGTCCCGGCGGCAACCCGATGCATGGGGGGAAAAAAAAAGGGTTTCCGGGGGGAAAAAACCGCCGGGGCCCCAATCACCATCTCCAAAAAGCCCCCCTTTTGCCCTCGTCCCAACGGCTAGCTCGTTGGGAAAACCGGGCCTTCCGGCTTCGGAGCGGAGAGGGCTTTCCCTCTAAAAGGGCCCCGGGGGAGGGGGCCGAGGGGACAGGGGTTTTCCGCCCGCGGCAATTTCCCCTTCCCCAGCCTGCCTCCCCCCCAAACGACACGGGGGAGTGGGGGGGTTTGGGCGCTTTTTCCAAAGGTCCTTAAACCCTTTCACCTGCCCCAAAAGAACGAGGTTTTCCCCAAAATTTCCTCTTCCCAGGTCGTCGAAAGGCAACCGCCCGCCAACAGCCAGGAAACCCTCGAAGGGTTTTTCCCTTTTCCTTTTTCCCCCGGCCAAAAGGGGAGCCCAATACAAGGGTTTGGGGAAAACCCCTAATACCCCCCCCCCCTTTTAGAGGGGCTAACCTCGCTTTGAAGAGCGGGGGGGGACCAGCGCCCAAAAATTTGGAAAGGAATTGGGGTTTCCTCAAAAACTTCAATATTGAAAACAAACACCCCAAAGAGACGATTTTCCTTTCCTTTTTAAAAATCCCTTTTCGGAGTCTAAAAGGGGGAACAATAAATTCAAATTTGCCCCAAAACCCTTTAAATATACTTCGTTTTTCCCTTTAAAATTTTTAAAACACACGCGGGTTTTTCTCCCCCTACCTCCCACAGTATTCCATAAGGGGGTTAAAAAAAATTAAAAACTCGTTTTTATTGGCACCCCACTCCGATGATAAATATAAATATACAAAAGGGGGTTAAAATTATTTTAAAGTGCCAGCCTAGCCCGGGCCCGGGGCAAACTTTCCCCGAAAAACCTTTTATAGACATGGGCCCTTTTTTTGATGTAAATTTTTCCCAAACACAAATAAAAAATTTATGTAAATTTTCTCTGTTTTTTTCATGTTAAAATTTTTTTTTTTAAATTTTCACTTATTCTATTTTTTTTAAAAGTTATAAATATGCAAAAGGGAAATCTTTTAAATAGTTTTGATTTCTTTGTAGAACAATAAATTTTAATTTTTAAAAAAATAGAATTAAATCAAAATAAATCTCCCCTTAAAATTTCCAAATAAATTTAAATTTTTTTGGAAATTTTTTTTTAAAAAAATTTTTAAAAATCAACCTCTGTTTTTTTTAAAGGGCCCCAGTTTACAATTTTAAAACAATTTTCCCCTTATAATCCGAACCTAAGTTTAAATTGTCCGCAAAATTGTTCGAATTGTTTTGGGGTTTTTTCTGGCAGCCTTTTCCACCTCCTCTGTGCCATCCACTTCGTCAGTCCAACCTCCCCCAAATTGGGCCTTTTGACACCTTAAAACCCCCTTCAACATTTAAGACCTTTTCCCCTTTCCAAAACCCCAAAGTACCCACTTGCGTTCAGTAAACGGTTTCCCCCCCCAAGCAGGCCCTTTTCAAAATGGAACGATACTGAACCCCCTTCACAATAAAACATTGCTTTCCAAAGGGTAGCACTGCCGAAATGTATCTTTTGTGGCTATTCTTATTGTCCCCAGAATAACTTGTTTGTGACCCTTTATTTTTGATTTCAGCGAAAATTATAGCACAGGAAAAGAAAAATTAAGGGGCAAAAAAGGAGAGGGTTTTCTTTGCCATTTTTTTTACTAACCCTTATTGTGGGCCCTTTTTTTGGGACCCCCTTTTTTTTTCCCTTCTTTCATCACCCTTTTTGACAAAACCCCTTGGGTTTTATAAACCCCCATTTTTTTGCTTTTAAATGAGCTCAAAACATTCCCCCTACCCTTTCCCCTTTTTGGAAAAAACTCTGACGTATCACTCAACTCTCCCCTTTTTTTTGTCCCCTCTTTTCCTTTGGGCTTTTCTTGAACTCCTTCCCTTCTTTAACCCTTTATTACTTTAAGGGTTTGAAAAAAGCATCCCACTCTTTTTTCTTCAACGGTTTTTTTTTATGAACAAAAAATTTTTTCATTTCAATTCCCTTTTTAAAACCCCCAAAATCACAGGGGGTTTTCCATCCTTTGAACATTGCCTAACCCCCTTTTTCAACCCCCTTTTTGGGTGCCCTTTCCCTGTCAAAAGCATGTGAAAATTTGGCAAAAGGGAAAATGGGATAACTTTTTCCTTTAAAATGTCCAACTGCTGGACTGAGAGTAAATAATTTGATTTTTAAATGATGGGTTAAAAGGGAAATTCCCCCGATTACCAGACTTTCACTTAATTATACCCTTTGGGCCCCCCCCAGGGTCCCACTCCCTTTCCTCCCCCATGCCTAAAAAAAGAAAGGGCAAGGGGAAAAAGGCTGAGAAACAGAAAGGCGAGGCAAAAAGGAGCTTTAAAAAAAGGGTCCCGGGCCAACCCCTTTTTTTTAGCAATCTACCCGGGCAAATCCTGATGGTGAGGTGGGGCTGCAGGGAAAAGGGCTGTGACTCCCAACCCGCTACAGTATTTGTTAAAAAAGGGGAATTTAAAGTCTGAGAAAAAAGTTTTAAAAAGGGAAAAGGAAAAATCAAAGACAGCAGCCCAAGGGGGAGCAAAAATGAAATCACGGGAAAAGGAAAAAAAAAAGTATTTTGTTATCTTTCAAGCTGGGGTGAAAGTCTGTTTGAAAATTTTCAAAGGCAGGTTTTTCAGACTTCTTTGAAAGATTTTTAAGTTTCATAATTTTAAGACAGGGGGGTTTTTTTTTACTTTTTGACATATCCAGATTAAAATTTTCCTGAAATTTCTTTTTTAGTTTTTACAAACATAAGAAGGTTTTTACAAAAGGGTTTTGGGCCCTTTAATTTTCATTACTTTGGGGGATTTTTCATTGTTCCCGGGGAAAAGTTTGAATTGAACAAATTTTTTATTAGATAATTTATTTTTTAAAATTTTGCAAAAAAATTTTCAAATTTACACACACTTTCGGAAACCCAACTTTGCATAAAAACAGAACAGAAAAGTACTACCTTTAAAAAATTTTTTTGATATTAATTAAAAAGTTTCAGCTTTGTAACCCTTTCCCCTCAGCAGTTGCCACTTTAAAATGCAGTCACAAATGCAAAACCCCCAAATCTTTTGGGAAATGCCAAAGGGGGAAGTCCTTTCCCTACATTCTCTTCCCCCCGGGGGGTGCAATGGGGGGGCGGAAAGGCCAAAAGAATCGGCCTTCCCGTTTCTTCCTTTCCAGCTTTTGCCAGCGGTTTTTAACCCCAGTGTGCCCATTGGTTTGGGAAAATTTAAGTGCATTGCTTTAAAAACCGGGGCGAACCCCGTGTGGGAAAGCATCCCCGACACCCTTTACTACTTTGGGCCTTTGGGCATTTTGGGGGGTTTTAGCTTTCAGCCAGAACACCCCAACAAAGGGGGGAATTCCCCTTTTTAATTTAAAAACTCCCCAAGCTTTTTGTAAAGTATGATGGTTCCATAAACTTTTTCAGGGTTGTTTGGGTTGACACATTTCTTTCCAGTGTCCCAAAAAATATGGGGATTCTTTTTTTTCCTTGATAATGGTCCCCGAAAACCCTTACTTTTTTTTTTCACTGGATTCCCTGTTTATTGCAAAGGGGCAGGGTTCCTCACGTAAAAAAAACAAATGTTTGCAAAAACATTATGTGAATAAATTTTTTAAAAAGGAGAAAATATTTGGTGTGTTTTGGAAGGGTTTCAAAAACGGGTTTTATTTTAAAATTTTTTCACATTTTTAACCAAAATGGGAAAAAAAAGCAGTACCAAAAAGGTACATTAATTAACATTTTTATCAACTTAGACTTATAGTAGATTCAACACATTGATTAAATTAGACTTAGATATGATCAAAATTTGATAAAAAATGGAAAGTTTTTCACACTAGAGTGGACAGCCCTCACCAAAATTTTTAGGTATTTAAGCTCTAAAGGGGATGATTAAACCCCCCCTTTCTGCAGCCCATTTCTTCCACCTATGCACCGTTTAGCTTCCCGGTTCGCTTAAAAAAGAAAAATTTAATTTTCGGGGAAAAAAAATTTTTTTAAACCAAAAATTTTTCAAATGTTTAAAAAAGTTGAAGCTATGCCAAAATTGGGGATATTTGGGGTAAATTTACTTTGGGGGGCCCCAAAAGGGATGAGGGAGAAAACCCGAGCTGAATTTGGGAAATTTGGGTGGCAGATACACTACATTCACTTACGTGAAAGGNACTGTCCTGTTATATGCAAGGCAGATTAATAACAAATGTAGCAAATACATTTGTGATATTGTTATATGGAAAATATGATGGTCTGGAGGATTTCTAAATCTGTTTTTATTTATAATTTATTCACATTTTTATACCAATATGACACAAAAGCAGTACCACAAGGTAACATTAATGTAACATTTCATCAACTTAGACTTATAGTAATGATCAACACATTGATAACTTAGACTTAGAGTAATGATCAAAATTGATAAATAATGGAAAGTTATCACTAGAGTGTACAGCACTCACCAAAAGTGGTAGGTATGTAAGCTCTAGGAGATGAGTAGCCTCCCCTGCTGCAGCCCTATTTCTTCCACCTATGCACCGTTTAGCTCAGGTTCGCTTAAATGAAAATTGAGTTATGGAAAACAAATTTTGTACCAAAATTTGTCAAATGTTTAAAAATGTTGAAGCTATGCACAAAATTGGTGATATGTGGGCTATTGACTATGGGTCCTAAACAGCATGAGGCAGAACCAGAGCATGATGGTAAATAGGGTGAGCAGATACACTACATTCACACGTGAAAGGAGGCTCGACACGCCAATCACCTCTGGGCATTGACTGGAGAAGAATGAATGCCGAAAAGAGGTGACTTAGGATCATTTATTGTGAAGCTTTGTTGCTTTATGTTCTGCCTAGAAGAAAAGATCTAGAAAGAGACAGAAACATAGTGCAACCAATGGCTCTCAACGACCTGACAGAGGAAGTATCAACCAGATATTTACCCAAGTCATATAGTAAGTCCATTCTTATCTCAAGGAGAAGAAACATGTGCCTATCTTGTATATCTTGCTATAGGTTTTCCATATACAGGAAAACCTCGTTTATCCGGCACCCTCGGGGGGGGAGCGCATGCCGGATAACTCATTTTGCCGTTGTTTTGAGAGTTACTCTTATGGAATCGCCCAAAATCCCAACAATTTTTTTTTTGGTTTTTTTTTTTTTTGTTTTTTTTTTTTGTTTTTGTTTTTGTTTACATCACAAAGAACTGGCCAAGGGCACAACAAAAATGGGTAGCACAAAGCCCGCTTAGTTGCCAGTCCCTATAAAGAAGACAGTAAGAGAATAAAATAAAAAAGAGGGGTGAGCCAATTTAGTTCGGGAGGTGTCTTGTTACTCTTCTTTTGAAAAGATGTAAGTCATAGGAAAGTGGAAAAATAGAAACAGGAAGAGAGTTTCAGAGTTTACCAGTGAAAGGGATGAAAGGGTTGCCAACCCTGCATACCCAGCCAAATTTGAACTAAATTTCTGCCAATTTTCTCAGTTTTTTAAATAATGATACCTAATTAATGCCTGGGTTATCCTGCTGTGTGCCCCTTTCTACCCCGCACTCCTCGTCAGGATGGACAAGCCAGTCCTCGTGTCGCACGCCACCACCACGAACACACTCCTTCTTTTTCACAGGATCTCTCTGACGAGCTCAAGCTAGCCCGTGGTCCTCCCTGCTGGAGGCCGGAATGAGAGAGAGAGAAGACAAAAAAAAAAAAAAAAAAAAGCCTGGGTCGATAGTGGCTGTTTTTGTTTTTTGGCTGGTTGTTTTATAAATGCCGGGTTAAATGAGGTTCTCCTGTAGAATGATGTTGCCTGTCAGTAAGTCTATGATAAACAATATTTGCGTCCTCTTTCACTCAATGTGCTGTTAACCTGAGACATCCTGCATGAGCAATGTGCCAGAGACAGGCTCTCTAAGAAGCCGACAGTAGTACTGACTGCCTCGTCGAACCCTGTGCATTCGGTCCGAGTACTACTCGGTTTACTGGGTTTTCTTGGATTTGAGTGTAGTTACTCTTGTTTCCCTCGGTTCTTGTTTGAGTGAGTACTACTCGGTTTACTCGGTTCTTGGATTTGAGGAGTACTCCGCCTCTTACTCGGTTTAGGATTTGAGTGAGAAACTAACTCGCGTTTACTCGGTTCATGGAAATTCATAGACTTGACGAGTAAATCCCCCAAAATGCAAAATAGACCTTCAAAGCATCTTATTTGGTCTATTTGTTTTGCATTTCCCTTTGTAGCACCTGTAGGATTCTACTAAAGGGCTCTAATGGTTGGCCCTTGTCCGTGGTGTGGTGCGGGCAGGATTTGTATAGTGGCGTTGGTATGATTATCCATTAATGGCATAATATTACATAATTTTTCTCTTGTTTCTTAAATTTCATGTTTTCCATTACTATGAAATAGTACTCTTGTGTTGCTGGTTTCAAATTTATTGTTGAAAAATATAAAAACCAGTTCTGGAAATATACTTTACACAGATCTTGGTTTACATTAAACCAATAGCTTGTTCCAATGAAAATTCTCTCTCTCCTCTCTCTTCTCTCTCTCTCTCTCCTGTCTCCTGTCTCTCTCTCTCTCTCTCTCTCTCTCTCTCTCTCTCGCGATCTCTCATCTCTCTCTTCTCTCTCTCTTCTCATTCTCTCTCTCTCTCGCTCTCTCATCTCTCATTTCCCCTCTCTTCTTCTCTCTCTCTTCCTCTCTCTCTCTCTTTTCTCTCTCTCTCTCATCTCTCTCTCTCTCTCCTCCTCTCTCTCGTCTCTCTCTCTCTCTCTCTCTCTCTCTCTCTCCCCTCTCTCTCTCTCCTCTCTCCTCTCTCTCTCTCCTCTCTCTCCTCCTCTCTCTCTCTCTCTCTCTCTCTCTTCTCTCTTCCTTCCTCCTCTCTCTCTCCCCTCTCTCTCTCTCTCTCTTTTCCCTCTCTCTCTCTCTCTCCTCTCTCTCCTCTCCTCTCTCTCCTCTCTCTCTCTCTGTTTAAGTTAGCTTACATGGATTTCATAAACCATTTAGCAAAACTTCTGTAGATATTCAGGACCAATCATGACTTTAGGAGATATTGGCGTGATCTGAAAAAAAATAAGGATTCATGGTGACAAATCGACTTTCAGTAGATCTCCTGATATTGCTGTACCTCTGACATCATTAGAGTGGGCAGACAGACGTCAATCACGTCAGTGTGGTCTGGCTGCTCAAGCTCGTGTGTGTGTGTGTGTGTGACATACTTGTGTTATGGTGGTGTGTGTAGTGTTTTATTTTCATTTATTTTTATTGTGTTTAATAATATTTTATTTATCTATAATAATATAAGCGAAAGTGTGTGTGTATTTAACCCAGTTGTTTACCTAGTTGTAACATACAGGAAAAGAGCTATGCTCGTACTGTCCCGTCTCCAAATCTACTATTATCCAGTTTGCCTTTGAAGTCCTGAATACTTCTTGCATTAATCACTTTTGCATCAAGGTTGTTCCAGGCTTCTATGCTTCTATACGGGAAGCTGTATTTTTTTATATCCCTCTTGGCATGTTGTCCTTTTCAATTCTTCTCATGACCTTTGTACTTCTGTCGTCCCACACAAACAGATCATTTCTATCAATTTTTTCCAGACCCATTGATGCTCTATACACTGCTATAAAATCTCCCCTTTCTCTTCTTTTCTCAAGTGTTGGGAAATTTTAGTCTTGAAAGTCTTTTTTCATATGTTAAATCTCTCAGGCTTGGAGCCATTTCTGTGGCTGCTTTGTATTCTCTCAATCTTTCCCTTTTATCCTTCTTTTATGTGGTGACCAAATCACTGCCGCATATTCCAACCTTGGTTCGAATCAGAGATGTTATCAATTTTGATCATCTCTTCATCCAGATATTTGAATGCCATTCTTATATTCCTCAGCAACTGGTATGTATCTCCTGTGATCTTGTTTATATGCTTCTCTGGTGACAAATTGTCCTTAATCCATACTCCCAGATCTTTTTCGACCTTTTTTTTTGATTATCCATTCGTTTCCCATCGAATACTTTCCTCTCTGTCTCTTTTTGCTACTGCCCATTTCCATCACTTTACACTTTTTTGGCATTAAACTCCATTTCCCATATTTGACTCCATCTGAAAATCTTATCTAGATCCTTTTGTAAATCCTCACAGTCCTCTTACTTTCTACTTTTCTTAGTAATTTAGCATCATCAGCGAATAAACTCGTATAACTGTTTACTCCTTCTGCCATATCATTACATAGACCAAGAACATCACTGGGGCCAATACTGATCCTTGAGGAACTCCACTTATCACACTGCACCATTCTGACTTTTGAGCTTTTATTACTGTTCTTATCTCTCTGTTGCTGAAAAGTCTTCCATCCACTTCAGCAAACCACCCTTCAAACCTCCTACATGTTCTAGCTTCCAGAGCAGTCTCTTATGAGGTACCTTGTTAAATGCCTTCTTTAGTTCCAAGTAAATGCAATCGACCCACTCTTCTCTTTTCCTGTGTCACATCGATCACGAGTAAAGCTCAATAGATTGTTGTACATGACATTCCTTCTCTAATCCAACTGCCACTGCAAGTTGTTTTTCTTTCCAATATTCAACCATCTTCCTTCCAATTTTTCACAATTTTGCCACTACACTTGTTAAAATGCGTAATTTATGGCCCTTTTCACTAGTGTGTTCTTCCTTCAAGGG
>JACEEZ010015532.1:0-27347 GCA_016584305.1 Chionoecetes opilio | reverse complement strand
TGGCGACCCATTTCTTCACCTTCGCAATCTGCAATCCGCTCACACTCACATGATTTAGATCACCCTTTTTCTATGAATGACTTCAGTATCCTATCCAAGGCACACTACCCTAGTGACACTAAATTATTAGAATCCATACACATCAAGCATCTGTCCCCTGATCTTAATAACCAAGTCACTTCACACCAACTACATATACTCAAATGATTATCACTGTTTCGATTGTCCGACTCTCGTTTCGATCGCCACACACGAGCCGAAATGTTACCCACGAAACTATTGTTCATTCAGTCCTCTACCAACTCAGACAGCATACACACCAAGGTCCGTTAAGTACAAATTGTATTTTATTTATTAGTTAGTATTTTTAGATAATATAGGATTACTTTATTGTTTCTTAAGAAATACTTTTTTAGATGTTCGCTTTTTAGCATTGTAATATATTAAATTTTTAACTATTTTTAGCCTGATGATGCCAAGTGTCTTTGGCGAAACGTTGCGCATAAACAACCCCAACAATGACGAGTGTCTTTGTCACCCTGAAATATCAAGATGTATTACCAACTAAGAAAATCAACTATATATATATATATATATATATATAATTTCCTTTGTTTTTCCTCAGGGTGTCTCAACAATGAATGAACGTTCATGAAAAATGTGGATAGTTTCGTTGTAACAACGGCAGCAATGTAGAGACGTGAGATGGTGAAGATCTCCAAAAAAAAAAACTTGTTAGTGTGACTAGAAACAACTTGTTCTGCGAACGTGATCACAAGATAAATCTTGTCACACTGACAAGATCTTAACTTGTCAACCATAACAAGATTGTGTTCGTCAACATGACAAAATTTAACTTGTTTTCCATGACAAGATGCTTCTTGTCATGGAAGACGGTCAAATCTTGTCATGTTGACGAACACAATCTTGTCATGGTTGACAAGTTAAGATCTTGTCAGTGTGACAAGATTTATCTTGTGATTTTAGACATGTTCGCAGAACAAGCCTATTCTTGTCACACTGACAACAGTATGTCTAGAGTGCAGAGCTGGGCAGTATTTAAATACATTTGTATTTAAATACGTATTTAAATACATTTGTGTATTTAGAAATGTATTTATAAATACATTGGTTATCATGTATTTAAATACAGTATTTAAATACTCATAATATAAAAATGTAAATAATTTTGTATCAGTTAATTCGGCCATAAATCCGCCCAACTATCTGGCAACCCCGATGTTACAGTGAACCACTTTCAAGGAAATGTCCTTATTTTAAGGAAATTTAGGTCTGAGAAGGAAATTTCTAAGGAAACCCAAAATCTAAGGAAATCCTAAGGAAATCCATTTTTTCGGACATGTTAGAATTTGTGTGTATTTAAAATGTATTTATAAATGTATTTAAATACAATTGATGTATTTAGTATTTAGTATTTAAATACATTCGTAAAATGTATTTAGTATTTAGTATTTAAATACATTTCTCCCATGTATTTAGTATTTAGTATTTAAATACATTCAATGTATTTAGTGCCCAGCTCTGCCTACAAGGACCAGGTCCAACCTCGCTGGGTTGTGCTTTGATCAGCGCCTTTTTCCCGCCAGCACTTCCTCGACAGCTGGTGCAAGGTCGCAGTAAAGCTGAGCAGCGGAATCAAGGTTCTGGGAAACAAGCCTGCTAGACTGCGACCAGCAAAAGATTTGTTAACTCTTCGACGACGTCATCACCAGTGGGTGCAGAGATCCACGATGGCTCCCGTCTCCTTCAGTGCACTCCAATATTATAGTACATGCCTTGTCTCGCGGCCCCGCCTCGACGTCTTGGAGCTTGATTAGGGTTGTGTGCTTGGGTGTCCTGCAATGTGCTGAAATTCTTAGCAACACTGTGCTGTGTATTAATTACAGCGTCCAATGGTACTAATCTCTGGTAGTATATAGACTGGTGCGCTATGAAGAATATGTTATATAGCTTAATGATATTCATATATAGAAATTCGCCTGGACTGGCTGATATTTTGTCCACCAGACTTGAGAGCCATTTAAGAATAAGGTTATATGATGTGAGAGGGAGGAGGTGGGTGCAGTTTTAGCTAATAACGATTTTTACATTTTTATTTTCACTTACACTTACACTTTTTTAAAGTCTTATTTCCTCATTATTACTGTGGTATAAACATCTCTTGATGCGATTTTATTTGACTTTTTAACATAATTATGAAAAAACTATCGAACTTTGAGGCCCTATGGCCTCTTTTAGAGTGTATGGGAAGAAAGTAGAAGTTGCTAATGCTCAAGTGACCTTTGTGTGTCAACATTGTCCCTCATCTCTGTTCCCCAAAGCTACCAGTTCAACACCAGCCCGTCAGGGTGGCAAGGTTGGTAGAGACGTGAGTTCCCAATGTGCAGCGTCCCTGTGCATTCGGTCAGCGGTTCGAGTCCGCCTAGTTCATGCTGACGTGGCGGCGCTTTGTATAGTCAATAACCTTGTAGTTGGTACTTGCAAAGTGTCTAGATAGGATGAAAATCTTATCTTATCTTAGTTCAACACCAGCGCAGCAAAACTCGCTAATTACGAGTCATGTATCCTGAAAAATTATCAAATGTATATATATTTTTCATACGGGAGAAAGGATAGAGGTTAAGTACCAACAAAATGTTGTAGGGTTATTGAGCATGATTCAGCGTAAATAACATATATGATGTCATGCAGCGCTCATCAGCGGGGATCCCAGCTGGCGGCCGCGGTGTGCTGGCATAGGTCGTCTCGGCGAGGGGGCGTTGCCGGTCGCCCGCCTGGCTGTGCGCGGAGCTGCGGACCGAGGGCACCTGTTGCTTCCCCTCCGCCACAAACCCCCCTCCTCTTTGTTTATGTGTGTGTGTGTGTTGTGTGTGTGTTGTGTGTGTGTTGTGTGTGTGTTGTGTGTGTGGTGTGTTGTGTGGTGTGTTGTGTGTGTGTTGTGTGTGTGTTGTGTGTGTGTGTTGTGTGTGTGTTGTGTGTGTATTCATCAGTTTTTTTGGGTTTGAGTTTTATCGCCAACACTCGAAGAGATCTTTGTTTGAATACTATTGTTTAGAGTATTCAGAGTGGGGTATGCAGGTAAACTCTACATAAACACAAAATATTTCCTCCATTACGTATAGCATACAAATTAATAGTGATATTATAATTAAGGAGTCAACAAATTGAAATCATAGAAAATGTTGACAATATAATACGAGGATTTTTGTGACAGCTGTGAGTCTCGACAAACCTCTGAACACTGTCATGATTATAATGGAGGTGGCGGTGGTGGTGGTGGTGGTGGTGGCGCATGGTGGTGGTGGTGGTGGTGGCGCATGGTGGTGGTGGTGGTGGTGGTGGCGCATGGTGGTGGTGGTGGCACATGGTGGTGGTGGTGGCGCATGGTGGTGGTGGTGGCGTTGGTTCTTCAAGGTGCTCTCGTCGTGTTTGCACCTCACGAGAGTGAAAGCACTGGCGTAACTTTTGACCCGTAACTTATCTCTGAGCCTCACCTTATAGGTCAGTTCCTTCATCTATGTCTCGAAAAGTCGACCCCACGTATACTAAATATGCCGAAATGTCTATACAAATCATTATCATAATATATACTTTTTATCCCTATGTACTGTCATGTTTTGCATACTGTATTATATTGTTCGTATTTACACATATGAAGATGTACAGCACCTGAATAGAACTACAAAGTAAGTTTCTTCCCTCTCATGCGTCAAAAAATATTCTGCGACTATCCTGAACAATGCATGCAAGTCCAACCGAACATCAGAATTGGAATAACATACTGTGGGAAAACGAAACAACATTTAGCAATGAGTAAAACAAGCATATGAATAATGTATACAGTAAGAAATAAAGGTCATAGTGCTTATTCATATGTTTTTTGTGGCTCAATGATTAGAAAAATGGCCGATAACATTGAGACTAATGACGATAACCTAATCAACAAACATAACAAAGAGCGTGTGACAGTAACCACGAATGATATTCGCCAGTAAATAGCCGGGAGTTGAACCTCGAACGCCAGCATTGAAAAGGAAAGAGACCAGTGGCGTAGCTAAGGGGGGGGGGGGCTGTTTGAAATCGCCCCCCGGGCCCCCAAGAGAGGGGGGCCCCCAAATGCATCACTCAATCAGTGCTGATCTGCAGTGCTGAAACTAATTCAGCACTCAATCAGTGTTGAAAATAATTCGGATTAAAAAGGATTCATGGGCATTGAAAGAAGTCTCAAAGTGTCAAAATGCACCAAAATATGTTCATTTTCCAAAACATTTCCCCGAAACCCCCCAGCTGGTTGGGCTCGCTTCGCTCGCCTCCCTCCCCCCCCCCCAAACACGTGCAAACTTTAGAGGGGGCCCCTCCAGGAAGTAAGCCCCCCGGGCCCCAAAATGTCTAGCTACGCCCCTGAAGGAGACCGCTTGCTGGCAGGTGGATCGATAAGAACGTGGGTCGCGTGTGTGAACTGGCGAGGAAACCGTAGTGAGTCCTGGCCACGACGCTGAATTAGTGAGCAAATTGCCACTTATTAGTAGTGCGTCTGGCGCCCCTGATGCATTTTACATTATTTTGTACAGCCACATGGGCTGAGAGAGAGAGAGAGAGAGAGAGAGAGAGAGAGAGAGAGAGAGAGAGAGAGAGAGAGAGAGAGAGAGAGAAGATAAGATACTTTGATCCTATCTAGACACTTTGCAAGTACCAACTACAAGGTTATTGACCATACAAAAGCGCCACCACGCCAGGACGAACTTGGTGGACTCGAACCGCTGACCGAATGCGCAGGGACGCTGCACACGCGAGCTCACGACTCTACAGAGAGAGAGAGGGGAATTACGTGAGTAGGGGAAGGTGGGGTAAGATGCCCCGCCGGGTCTAAACGCCCCCTCTGTTTTGTGCCTCTTTCTTAATTCTCCCGCCAATCAGCTGATTTGGTAGTCAGCGCAATCCCTCTGCACTCACAGGAACTATTGTCATCAACATGGAGCACAGTTACTGGCTGCAGGACGACTTTTCTTGTTTTTGCATAATTTCATGTAAGTTTTCAATGGCTTTGGGGTTACCTAGTTAAAGAATAATAACTGTAGACTTTGCTTAATGGTTATGGAGGTTTGCTATAGGGTGCCTAGATTATATAGCCTTGTATTATACCCTGATGTGGGTTGACTGATGTCCCACTGATTATAACCCTGTAGTGGGGTAAAAGGCCTACCCTTTGGGTGTTTTACCCCGTATATGGGGCAGGACGCCCTTTTTGGCTATTTTTTTCAATGTCTGTTTTCACAAACCCAGAGGAAAGATAAGATGGTGTATTACACATCATAGATTGTTCATAATATAAGTTTTCAAGGAAACTCTTTATCAAATTAAATATTTATATCTTATATCTTATATGTAATATGTAAATATATATATATATAATATATATATATATATATATATATATAAAATATATATATATATATATATATATATATATATATATATATAATTAATTATATATATATATTAAATATATATTATATTTAATATTAATATATATTTATTATATATATTATATATTAATATATATATATATATTTAATATATATATATATATTTATATATATATTATATATATATAATATATATATATATATATATATAATATATATATATATATATATATATATTATATATATATATATATATATATTAATCTCATATACTGTCCTTGTAGCATGATACCCTGGCTGGACTGTTGCCTGGACAGCTACATACATACACCCGGAAACGATTCTTCGGTCGATAACAGAAATAAGGAGAGAGAGAGAGCGTGAAGAGTATCTTTGCACACCACGCTGGGTCTGGCGCCGTATGCCGCCCACTGTCTGCTGTCCTTGTGATAGCTTTTTCTGGAAAGACGTTGCCTTGCCCTATGGGTGTAACTTGATTTGACTGTGCATGACCATACTGTATGACTATCATGCGTGACTATACTGTAAAGGAAACAAGGCAATAGTGGTCGATTGTCTGTCGTTGTCGTTTGCACTGTTGTGACGTTGGTGCAAGCCTCATTAATTCAGTACCAGTACATTCATATCCAACACAACTTGCCCGGGTGTCTCCAGAGAGCAGCGGGCGAAGGTTACACACCAACCTGTCGCAAAATCAGCTGAGCACTACTGCGCTGCCAGACAGTCAGTAAATTCAAATGATTCCCTGGATATTAGTCATAAGAAATATACGAAACTAAAACGTTGTAAAAATAACAACATATTATATTTGTGCTGCATAGAGATATATTAAAAAGAATAGAAGCTCAATAGATGAATTGTACTTATAAGGGTTGCGTACGACACTCTGCGGGCTAACGCGGCAGCAGATCGTAGTGTCATCTTGTGGAAGTGCGCCTCTGCGAGTCATGTCCCTGAGTTTTTAAAGTATCGAGCTGTGTCACGCTTATGGAACCATCTACATCCCAGCACACGTTCCCTAAGGATGGAGAAGTTATCTACCACGAGCTCAAGGAGGGTGAGTACAGCTGACGGTGGTTGTCGGGTCGTATTGGGTGTGGAGAAGTGAGTCACGGGCCGCGGCCACCGAGACACCAGCCCGCGGTGCCTGTCGCCTTGTCTATAACTCATATTTATAGATGTCGTAACTCTGGTAAAGTTTGCCGAGACGCACATCGATGGTTGAGCAGGTGCATGAGGGTGCCAGGTATACACTAGGCGAGGTGTCAGGCGGGGCGGCGAGGTGTGGGGTTGATGATAACTTCGTATGCATGCAGCGCGGTGTGGTGAAGGCCACTCAGCTTATCAGGTGTTTGGTGGCACTTACAGATGGTACTGATGGTTGCCTCCTGCCAGTGCCCCGGTGCTGGTCTTGCATGGTACTACCTAACGCCGCACTAGTACATGCCGCGACCCCGCTGTACCGACCCATGCTTTAACTTCAAAAGGCAAATAGAATGCGTTTGGTGTCATGGGCATAGTCAATCCGCCCTCCCCCTGGCCTGCCCGCGGTGCATGGGTTGGGGGGGAGGGGTGGGCCAAGGCGACCTCCACTGCCTCACTACACCACGCCCTCCCGCACCCCTTTACCTAACCTTCCTGGTAGCCTGCCACGCCCACTACCTGTGCCCGCACTACTCTGCCCTCCTTGCCCAACGCTGACCCATAACCATATCTGCCACACAGACATGACTTGACAGCCCCCGCACCTGTCTCCTTGACCCGATCTGCCCATGGTATCTGGCCACCAGTCGGACCCACACCTGTTGACTTGACATGACCCTCGACGGTAATCCCAAAGATAGTATCAAGAAAAAGAGTAACTTAGAATCAGGTTATGTTAGGTTAAGGTTTGGCAAATTTAGGCTAGGTTAAGTTAGGTAATTCTGTAAGGGTGCCCATACGTGCTACGATCTTTTGCCAGTTTCGTCCGAACGTTTGCATGCAATGACGTCCTTGGTGTAGACGACGTCATCGTATCACCATCGTTATCTTAGCCTAGTCGCAGATGATCCTTGTATCTATCCTCGTATCTACCCTTGCATAGTGACAAGGATTTGACCAGGTAAAAAGACACCATGGATTTCCTTGCGTTCGGATGTAAACTGACAAACAAATCTTTACGTGTATGGGTCCCCTGTCACGCCCCTCACATTATTTCTAATACTATTTTTCCTTGTTATCTTTTGTTCTACATTCCCCTTCACCACCTGCCACCTGCACAACGGCCACCTGTCGACCCTCCTGACCCCATACCCTTCTCCTGCCTCTCTCCACCTCCACCTACACTCCTCCCTCACTCCCTCCTCTCTTTCTTCCCCCTTCTTCCCCTTGCCTGCCAACCTTGTCTCTCTTCGGATGCAAGATATCAAATATTTGCTTTTAATTTCCACCCCAGCACATCGGTTTAAGGATACGTGTGGGCGTGTGGCGTGTAGGCGGTGCTTGTGTGCTTGTGGTGACACGGGTGCCTGGTGACCGAGCAACACGTGGGTGGTGAGGGTGGCGGTGGTGGTGATGATGGTGGTGGTGTTGGTGGCGGTGGTGGTGATGATGGTGGTGGTGTTGGTGGCGGTGGTGGTGATGATGGTGGTGGTGTTGGTGGCGGTGGAACATTGATGAAAGTGGTGGAAAATGGTATGGTGCAAAATTTTAATCTGAGTGGATGGTTTAATGATGTGAAAAGAATGGACTTGTGTGTGTGTATGATGGTTTTAATTATTCGTGTGCTTAATGTTGCTATTTTTTTACGTTTTATTTTTATTTTTGTGGCTGGTGTTACTATTTTTTCAAACGTTTTTTTTTTCATTTCCGTAGTTGTTACCGGCATAGCTTTTATGTTTGTTGGTGTTGAAATTGTGGTGATGGTGATGATACTGTTGATGTGGCATGCATAGAGCTGTGGTTGGAGAAAGAATATATAAATGAGAGTAGAGATGATGCTAGTGAAGGATGATAAGGAAGTGTGGTGTATGGGTATAGTGGTGATAGGTATAAGTGGTGATAGGCTGTTGTAAGTGGTGGTGAAGATTTGATAAGGTGTACGAGGTGTGGAATCACTTACTTAACCTTCACGCCCAGATCTTTCCTTTGCTATAAAAAAATGTCTTGTCGAGCCATCAAATTACAATAAGTAACTTAATATACCACATTAGTTAGTGCACATGGTCGAGGATACTAAACAGGTCATATCTATAAATTATTGCTTTTATTAATAAAAATTGTCTAATGGTACCCAAATTACAATGGAAATTACGTTCTGGGTCTCAAGGGGTTAACCAAGGGGAATAGTAGATCCTTCGTGGTTATGAGTGAGAATGTAGTGATTAGCGGAGATGGTGTTGTAGTGATGGCAGAGAGGCGGAGAGTGACAGTGATGGTGATGATGGTGATAAGCTGAAAAAAATGGTGAGGTGCCCGGCCAGTCTTGTAGTTTTAAATAGCATTGCGACCCTGACATTGTGACATTGCTGATGAAAGTTTGATCACGTGTAGTTTGACCTAGTTTCTCCTCCAAAGTAAGGTGTCCATCCCACGCCTGCACGTCTTCTTACTTGCGCTTACTTTTTACTTACTTAACTATATCTCTTACTCTCTTACTCTTACTCTTATATCTTCTCTCTAACTCTTATTTACTCTTTCTCGCGTAATTTTCTACTTATTTTCGCTGTTAGTTCTCCTCGCCCCCATGTCCAATACCCCCTCTCTCTCCCTTCTCCTCGCCCCCATGTCCAATACCCCCTCTCTCTCCCTTCTCCTCGCCCCCATGTCCAATACCCCCTCTCTCTCCCTTCTCCTCGCCCCCATGTCCAATACCCCCTCTCTCTTCCTTCTCCTCGTCCCCATGTCCAATACCCCTCTCTCTCCCTTCTCGCCCCCATGTCCTAACCCCGTCTCCCCCCCCCCCACACTACTAGCCAGCCACGCTACCCACCACTCAATCCCTTAACTAGCCTCTTGGTGCTGCTGCCGCCATCCCCTGCCAGCAATATCTGTCCATCGGTAACTACGCACCAGCCTCTATCACTGCCACATTTCGGTGTCTCGAACTTCAAACGTATGTCCATTACCACCTAACCCGCCCTGCTTTATGCATGCACCACCGTCTCCCTGGCCCACTTCTCTCTCTCTTCCTCGCCTCGTTTCCTATATACATCCCCATGATTCATCTCGTCTCCCCTCACATATAGATCTCCTTCTCCCTCCTGCTCCTCACCGCTTAAACCCACTTCAAACATCTTAACCTACGCACTCAGCTGGAGAAGCTACTCGTACAGGATATTCTTAGCGTTATCTCGTCCGGTAGTTTTTCCATCATCCGTCTAAACCAAGGATAATACACCCTTGGTCTTAAGCCTGCCCTCGTGTTGCCCTGCGAGCCTCTAGACCTGCTATATAGCGGGGATGGTCTTTTGTCGACCACCTGACATAAATACTAAGTGGATTTTCCTTCCACCTATCCACTTCCCTTCATGAATTGAGCCTCTTGAACGGTGTATTATAAGTGCTACCGTGACGCGCTGATACTGGTGTAGGAATAAAAGCGCCCCCGACTCTCCTCCTTATCAATGTTTGGTTAATCTCAGTTGAATGTCTTGTCAATTCTCGTTGCCTTTATCTTGTACCTGCTTGCCTCCTCCTTCTCCACTGCTTCCTCCTCCTCCTCCTCCTCCTCCTCCTCCTCCTCCTCCTCCTCCTCCTCCTCCTCCTCCTCCTCCTCCTCCTCTTTCTCCTCCTCCTCCTCCTCCTCCTTACACTGGTTTAAGGTAATAGTTCCCTCGGCTTGTCAACACTCAATATGACACGTCCATCTCCTCCTCCTCCTAAGTAAACACAGTGCCATCCCTGCACCGCCCTCGATGTTCTTGCTATCATCACTAACATCAGCTTCAAAGTAGTCAAGGGAATAAGGATATATCCTAATTATTATCGTATTGTTCGTATTATTGTTACTACTATTATCATCATTTCACTATTATCATTATCATCATTGTTACTACTACTACTACTACTACTACTACTACTACTACTACTACTACTACTACTACTACTACTACTACTACTACTACCACACTACTACTACTACTACTACTACTACTACTACTACTACTACTACTACTACTACTACTACTAAGTACTACTACTACTACTACTACTACTACTACTACTACTACTACTACTACTACTACTATTGTTACCACCACCACCACCATCAATTATTCAAGGACCTGGTTGCAAGTTAGCGTAGTGTTGTCAGGTGGATGGTGGATCTCCTCTTGTCTGCATCTCAGTGTAATATATATAAGTAACTTTGGTGTGCATGGTGCGTGTGTGATGTTTATCCGTGCTCACGTATGCGTCTAGACCAGGTGTTCTTAACCTTTTGATGATTGCAGACCCCCAATGGATTGCCCAATATGGCCCCATACCCCTTTCACTTGACTGTCGAAATAATAATCTTTACCATTCCTATTAGTTGACAGTATGACTTCCAAAGATGTCAATAGCTTGAATCTACTTTAGATATGGATAGCTAGGAATAGCAATAACAGTGCTAGTTAATAATCTAACATTCTACCCAAGTATAAATTAATACATCAAAATTAGATAAATACAAATATCCAAAGATCAAGTCCCATACCCCCAGCATTTGGTTCCCATACCCCCAAGGGGCATGGATACCCCCGGTTAAGAACCCCTGGTCTAGACAGATGCACGTAGATGATAGATGGTGTTGTTGTCCTTTCTCTTATCCCTTTGAAGCCCAGATCTTTCCTTTGCTATATAAAATTGTATGTTGTCGAGCCATAAAATTACGAAAAGTAACTTAGTACACCAAATTAGTTAGTGGACAAGGATACTAAACAGGTCATAGCTATAAAATTATTGCTTATATTCACTAAAAATAATCTAATGGTGGCTAAATTACAATGGATATAACGTTCTGGGCCTCAGGGGGTTAATGACGATGCGTTATGTGTCTGTGTGTGTGTGTGTGTATCTACAGACGAGACAGGCGGGGGGGTTGTTAATATTGGTTCCGACTTGCGTATTGTTGTTTCAATGCGTCCAAACAGCCGCTGAAGAAACCTGTTTTTTAAGACTATGGAGCAGCTCAAAGGAAGTTAAATAATATATAATCACAAGACATGATGAACGGTGATGGTAATTCTGACAAGTGTTACTGATTTCCATATCTTTTTATACGAAGTCATTTTATAAACACATCATACGTTAATATTTTCTACTTTAAGTGATTGAGGCAGAACAATACATACATTGGCGAACAATTCCATGATTGCCTTTTGCGGTGCGTGTTTGAGGATAACATAAAATGTAATACATGTTATACACCAACACTATCTTCCTGCAGAGCAGTCATGTTGCTGTTGTGATATTATGAAACAAATGTTATGATAAACCAGCTTATATAGGTCATACATTTGCACTTTTTCGTACGGTATAGATACTTTTACTGTTGATCATGATGACATCTAATTCCAGGGAGGTAGACATTCATGTTACACTTTTATTTTATTTTTTATTTTTATTTAAACATACATAGCTATACAAGAAGCCCAAAGGTGCACTGTTGTGTGCTACCTATCTTAAGGGCAAGTAAATATAACTATATACACATAAATACAAAGACCTAAAAAACTAACATTATATACATATATGCATCAAATAACATCATTGTTGTTATGACTAGCATGTTAGGGTAATACTCCCGTCACACTAGAGGCCGAATGAGCCGGAATGCCGTCGAAATGAAAATTCTTGGTATATACCTGGATATTTGAAGTGCATTCTAAAAATTCTGACTGCATTCCAAACATTCGGGCCTATTCTTGTGGCCGGCCAGAATATTTTACTCGTGCTCAAAACTTTCGAGGTGCATTCGAAGTACAGAAATATTCCCGCCCAAATGTGGCGCGAATTTAGAAAATTCTTCATTCCGGCTGGTTCTGCTTGATTCCTGCTGATTCCGAATAAGTGTGACGGGGGTGTAAGATCAGATCAGCATAAAAGTCGTGTTAGAAAACAGTTGCTGAATAATTAACACTTGTAACCTAGAATGTGGTGGTCATTATATCGTGATGCACCTCCAGTCTCAGGTGACGAAGTGACGTGATGACACCTGTGCGTGTGTCAGGGCGACTGGCAGAGGTTTAGATGACAACAACGATTTCGAGGCAGCCTTCGTGACAGTGGAGCCTCCAACTGAGCAGCTTCACACCACTGGGTTACAGGCAGTGGATGCCGATCCTCCCATTGACGAAACCGCACCCTCTCTTGACGAAGTCAGAGAGGCTGTAGCAAAGTTGAGGGGTGGAAAGGCAGCTGGTGTTTGTAATATCAGTGCGGAGCTCCTCAAAGCTGGAGGTGAGGCCATGATCCGCGGGTTGCATGCTGTCCTGACTGTCGTGTGGCAATCAGGTACCATTCCTCCTGACTGGAAAAGGGGGCTGGTCGTCCCTATCTGGAAAGGGAAAGGAGACCGTCAGGACTGCAACAATTACCGCGGTATTACACTGCTCAGCGTACGAGGCAAGGTGCTTGCCCATCTATTGCTGACACGGATTCGCAGTCATCTGGTGAAGCATCAGAGACCTCAGCAGTCTGGGTTCACGCCTGGTAGGTCAACAACGGACCGTATCCTAGCGCTTCGTATCCTGGTGGAACGCCGACGTGAGTTTCGACAGGGGATGCTTGCAGCCTATGTTGATCTCAAGAAGGCATTTGACTCAGTGCATCGTGAGTCACTCTGGGATCTTCTGCGACTTCGAGGGATTCCTGCAAGGACTATTGGTTTGATAACTGGTCTGTATTCTGGGACTGAGAGTGCTGTGAAGTGTGGGGCAGGTGTATCCAGCTTCTTTCCTGTGAATACAGGAGTGAGGCAAGGGTGCGTCCTTGCCCCATCACTTTTCAACGCTTGTATGGACTGGGTATTGGACAAGGTTGTAGATCAAAGTGATTGTGGAGCATCCGTCGGCAACACCAAGATCACTGATCTTGTTTTTGCCGATGATGCAGTAATCTTTGCTGAGTCGCTGGAGGTCCTGGTGATGGCTCTCGAGGCGCTGCACGAGGAGGCAAAGCCTTTGGGACTTGAGGTCTCCTGGCTCAAGACCAAGGTCCAGGTGTTTGGAGACTTACTAGATGAAGCAGTACAGTCTGTTCATGCGTGTGGCGAGGACATTGAGATCTTGGAAAGTTTTACATACCTTGGTAGCGCAGTCCATAATGACGGCGGGTCACGTCAAGAAGTCTTACGGCGGATTGGCATAGCCCACGGTGTTATGGACTCGCTCAGCGGGAGTATTTGGCGTTGTCGGTACCTGTGCAGAAGGACAAAGATCCGGATCTTCAAGTCGCTTGTGATCCCTGTCTTACTCTATGGTTGTGAGACATGGACACTAAATAGTGACTTGAAGAGACGAATCAATGCCTTTGGTAATAAGTGTCTTCGCAGAATCATGGGGTATCGCTGGGATGATTATGTGTCAAATCAGCGATTGCACCGTGAGACTGAATCGAGGCCTATTACCTGCATAGTCCGTCAGCGCCAACTTCGGCTATATGGGCATGTGGCACGCTACCCTGAAACCGATCCTTCCCATCGGGTTGTATCTGTAAGAGACAATCCGGCGTGGAGGAGGCCAAGGGGGCGCCCACAAGGCTCGTGGCTGGGGCAAGTTGATGTTTCTTGTCGAGAGCTGCTTGGTATGGGAAAGGAGCCTGCATGGGAACTCGCGCGTGGTGACCCCCGGGAGTGGCGTCGTAGGGTGGGCGAGGCGACGCGCCCCCCGGCGTATGCCCCCAATGATTGATTGATTGATTCGTGACAGTACCAAAGACCCTCTACAACTTTTAGAGGGTCTTTGACAGTACTAAGAATAGATCACCGTGAAATGAAACAGGCAAGGTAGACATAACATTACTCACATCATTAGTTACTAAGAATAACAGTGTATCGTAGGTTTATTTTTTTTTATTTTTTTTTATTTAAACAGTTATTAATCACTCAGATGGGTAAAATGTAGATAAGTTAAGGCAGTAAATGTTCAGGTTGTGCCGTATTGCCGCTGTTCTGCTATGAAGAATTTTTTTTTAGTGTTGTATGATACCATTGATTAGCGGATGAGCCTTCCGTATAGCGTTGACTGGTGTGCGTATATATACTATAATATTTAATTTACACAACACACAGGCACAATCACACGCGACACGAGATAGACAAGAAAAAAGCCTGGTTGCTGAAATCTGCTGGGTGAGTGAGAGTGAGCGAATAAGAGTTCGTGTCCATGAATGTGAGTGAGCGAGTAGAGTTCGTGTCCATGAATGTGAGTGACGAGTAGAGTTCGTGTCCATGAATGTGAGTGAGCGAGTAAGAGTTCGTGTCCATGAGTGTGAGTGAGCGAGTAGAGTTCGTGTCCATGAGTGTGAGTGGACGGAGGAGTAACTCATTATGATATGGTTGCCTGTAAAGGGAACTTGGCGTGACCTGGCGTGCAAGTGGAGGACTCTAAACTGAGATTATTGAAGTTGTAAACCAGCTTTTAACCCCTTGAGACCCAGAGCGTAATTTCCATTGTATTTTGGCTACCATTAGACGATTTTTAGTTACTGTAAGCAATGTTTTATTGATATGACCTGTTTAGTATCCTTGTCGACTAACTAATTCGGTATATTCAGTTACTTTTCTTAATTTTATGGCTCAACAACAGACGTTTTTATATAGCAAAGGAAAGATCTGGGTGTGAAGGGGTTAAAAGCGGCCAAGGGATATGACTTCTTAGGGACCATTAGGGACCATAAGGAGAAGGGCGCCTTAACGGTCTGAGGGAAAAAAAGATTAAGGGAAGACAGGTATGATTTGTATAAGCTTTAACAAGACTAACGAGCCACTAATGATATAGATTTAATGATAAGGAAAAATGGAATGGAGGAGAAATACGGCCTCGCAACTCTTATTATACGGTTAGATATAGTATAGCTACACTCCTAGAAAAAAAGGGTAGAAAAAGGGTATTTGTAGTGATGAAATACTGCTACCCTTTTTCTACCCTTACAAATATACCCTTTCGGATCGACGCAAATATACCCTTTTGCAACCCTCTCGTCTAAAAAGGGTAGATAAAGGGTAGATGAAGGGTATAATCGGCAGCATCTACCCTCCAGCCTGGACATAGGGTTTAAAAAGGGTAGTGATGGTGCGATGTAACAAGTCTACCCTTAATATACCCCTTGTTTCTGAGAGTGTACAGATATACGTACTATATTACCTTTCCCAAGCAGAAAAATGCATCCTCGCAGTGGCCACATAGGAAACTTATATGATATACAGATAAAAGTTTGATGAGTGTATATAAACAAAGTCTGTTTAACCCCTTGAGACCCAGAGCGTAATTTCCATTGTAATTTGGGAACCATTAGACATTTTTAGTGAATATAAGCACTGTTTTATAGATATGACCTGTTTAATATCCTTGTCCATTAGTTAATTTGGTTTATTTAGTTACTTTTTCGTAGTTTTATGGCTAACAAGAGACGATTTTATATAGCAAAGGAAAGATCTGGGCGTGAAGGGGTTAATCATGTCAGTCAATGATAAAAAGAAACTTGACGTTCAGAAGATATTTATCAACACTGAAAGATACCAAATACGATGAGAGAAACGATAGGGTTGAGATACTTTGAATAACGTTAACGAAACAATGCATTATATTTTATTTATTTATTTTTTCTGTTACGTTGGAGACTATAGCGCCTGTATGCTGTTATCTTCCTTCCTTCGTTTTTTTTAGTATAATGGTGATAAGGAAAAGTTTGTGCCTGTGATAGAAGGGTTAAAGGTGCACAGACAGCCAGATAGAAAAAATATTAAGAAATGTGGCAATTGAGGTAAGGTGAAGAGGAAATATAGAAATGTGGCAATTGAGGTTAGGTGAAGAGGAAAAAATAGAAATGTGGCAATTGAGGTTAGGTGAAGAGGAAAAATATAGAGAAATGTGGCAATTGAGGTTAGGTGAAGAGGAAATAAATAGAAATGTGGCAATTGAGGTTAGGTGAAGAGGAAAAATATAGAGAAATGTGGCAATTGAGGTTAGGTGAAGAGGAAATAAATAGAAATGTGGCAATTGAGGTTAGGTGAAGAGGAAATAAATAGAAATGTGGCAATTGAGGTTAGGTGAAGAGGAAATAAATGAAAATGTGGCAATGAGGTAAGGTGAAGAGGAATAAATAGAAATGTGGCAATTGAGGTTAGGTGAAGAGGAAAAATATAGAGAAATGTGGCAATTGAGGTTAGGTGAAGAGGAAATAAATAGAAATGTGGCAATTGAGGTTAGGTGAAGAGGAAAAATATAGAGAAATGTGGCAATTGAGGTTAGGTGAAGAGGAAATAAATAGAAATGTGGCAATTGAGGTTAGGTGAAGCAGCAGCTACGGGACCCCGGGTTAGGACATGTAGTCACGATCCAACCTTTATGAACCTTCTCTGTCCTGGATTGACTGGAAAAAAGACTGAACAAAGAGGAATATATTAGGAAGAAAAGGCAAGACATTCTGGCAGTTAGTAAGAGACACAAGTATGTTTAAAGTCGTATCGGGGACAGAAACAGGTATGCTTCCTGTTCTACACTACCATTGTTCCCTCATGCTTGACCCTCTTGACAGGATCTTGACAGGTTCCTCTCGCGTCTTGATAACACCAGGATAGGCTGACAGTCAGTAAACCAAAACCTTCCTCAAACAACACAACGAAGTCTGTGGGCGCATTTGTACCTTGTGAATCATAACATTGGGTAATATTGAGTAGGCTTTTCCTTAGAACCTTGGAATGGTGTGTTAGAAAAGAGACCAAACATATTCCTGGTCTTTCAAGGCTTGTCAATTATCACCTCTGACATCCGTTGTGCTAAAAACAGATTTCCTCGCGATACAACGCCAAATAATGTAGGTTTAAATATTTTTTTTTTTTTTTTTTTAATCTCTATTTATTTATTTATTTATTTATTTTATTTATTTTTTTACATCACAGGGAACTGGCCAAGGGCACAACAAAAATGGGTAACACAAAGCCCGCTTAGTTGCCAGTCCCTATAAAGAAGACAGTAAGAGAATAAAATAAAAACAAAGGGGTAGGCCAATTTAGTTCGGGAGGTGTCTTGTTACTCTTCTTTTGAAAAGATTTAAGTCATAGGAAAGTGGAAAAATAGAAACAGGAAGAGAGTTCCAGAGTTTACCAGTGAAAGGGATGAAAGAGTAAAGATACTGATTAACTCTTGCATTAGGAAGATGGACAGAATAGGGATGGGAATGAGTAGAAAGTCTTGTGCAGCGAGGCCGCGGGAGTGGGGGAGGCATGCAGTTAGCAAGTTCAGAAGAGCAGTGAGCATGAAAATAACGGTAGAAGAGAGCAAGAGAAGCAACATTGCGGCAGTGATTTAAAGATTGAAGACAGTCAGTCAGAGGAGAGGAGTTGATGAGACGAAAAGCTTTTGACTCAACCCTGTTTAGGAGAGCTGTATGAGTGGATCCTCCCCAAACATGTGAGACATACTCCATACATGGGCGGATAAGGCCCCTGTAGAGAGCAAGCAATTGGGAGGGAGAAAAAAAAGGACGCAGACGCCACAGCACACCTAACTTCTTAGAAGCTGTTTTAGCAAGAGATGAGATGTGAGATTTCCAGTTCAGATTTTTAGTAAAGGATAGTCCTAGAATGTTCATTGTAGAAGAAGGAGACAGTTGAGTGTCATTGAAGAAGAGGGGATAGTTATCTGGTTGGTTTTGTCGAGTAGATAGGTGAAGAAATTGGGTTTTTGAGGCATTGAACAAAACAAGGTTTGCTTTGCCCCAATCAGAAATTATAGAAAGATCAGAAGTTAGGCGCTCGGTGGCATCTCTCCGTGAATCACTTAGTTCCTGTTGAGTTGGACGTCTAATAAACGACGTTGAAAAATGCAGGGTAGAATCATCAGCGTAGGAGTGGATAGGGCTTTGAGTTAGACTTAGAAGATCATTAATGAATAATAGAAAGAGAGTGGGTGATAGGACAGAACCCTGGGGAACACCACTATTGATAGATTTAGGAGAAGAACAATGTCCGTCTACAGTAGCTGCAATAGAACGGTTTGAAAGGAAACTTAAAATGAAGGTACAGAGAGAAGGATAGAAACCGAATGAGGGTAGTTTTATGTTTCTATCCTTTGTTTTTTGTTTTGTTTTTGTGTTTCTGTCAAACTGTAATAGATGTAAACAAATACTAATACTAATAATGTACAAAATAACTCACGGTTTGTTTCTGATGCCTTGAGTGTAAAGTCTGTCCACCACTCTGTCATTTTTAAAGCCCTCATTGATAAGAGATGTCAATGATTGGCACCACCGTTGGATAGCTCTGCGTCACAGTGGCTGAAATGACGAAAAGCAGCGGAGTGTTCGTATGTATTATAATCTCCACAGCCGACTTCCCATCCCAGCCGCCATCTTTTTCCCCAGCAAGAAAAACTTCCCCACGGATTTACCAAAGGCGACATTTTTTACCACTTTTTTCTTCATTTTAGTACATGCGGCGCCTTCTCGTTATCCTACTGTTGCTACTCGTATTTAGTCAGCGAGTCAAGGAACGTATGGTTGGGTTACACAGTTGTTTTTGGAAGTGTTATTTACGGGTGTGAGCCAGCGTGGCGGCGTGGCGAGGCGGCAATCTTGGCGAGGCATTCAACTAACGCCGGAATAGAGGCTCTGGCTGGAGTTATCTATTTATTTGTTTATATAGATGTGTATTTATTTAATCATTTATCACTATCCTCATAATTATTTTACGAAGTAACCACATGACATGATAACTCATTACCATGCGTATGTGTTTTGTAGCATGAGAAAGAATGGGCAAAATAATCGCATCTTATACATATATATATATATATAATATGGTAATATATAATAATATATATATATATATATATATATATATATATATAATATGGTAAATATAATAATATATATATATATATATAATATATATATTAATATATAATATAATATATATTATATATATATATATATATATATAATATGTATATATATATATATATAATATATATATATATATATATATTATATATATATATATAATATGGTATATATTATAATATATATATATATATATATATATATATATATATATATATATATATATATATATATATATATATATATTATATATATATATATATATATATATTATATATATATGATCGCTTCCCATCCTTCATTCTTTGCTGAACCAACTCATGAATAGAACACACACACGCACGCACACACACACACACACACACACACACACACCAACACACACACACACACACACACACACACACACACACACACACACACACACACACACACACACTTCTTAATTTGTTTACAAATCAGTGATGCATTTAGATAGTGAGTAACACTATTCCTGTGTGTGTTTATCCGTGAAGATGATAAGATATGAGGCAGTGCCTGGGGTAACGCTGGCCTTGTAACGTTGTGAAAACAGTGAGCAAGTCTTGTCAGGCAATACACATCAGTACAACGTGTGTGTGTGTTGTCAGGTTGGATACATACATGTGTCTCATGGTGCTGGGCGAGGGCAGCGCGAGGCACCGCTGCGCCGGGAAGGGAAGGGCGATACTCAGGCAGATTATGAGAGTCTGATGAAACTAATCGTTATTGTGTATGTCCTGCACAAAGATTAAGCAACTTGATGCAATTGTTATACCTTTATGATAGAAGTTTATGGCGTTACTTTTTGATGTCAGTAAAAGAGACTCAATAGTATGATTAAAGAAAATTATTTTGAGGATCCTCTTCCATGAGTTTCATATCCTTGTACTTGCTGTTGCTCATGTCGCTAAGCTTCCCATTAGCTCTTATGAGTTATATTACCTTCTCGTCACTCATAGGTACATCAAGTGCTTGTATTCACACATAGAATGACCGATAGACATAAATTTTGAGAGTTGTGTCTCGCGTGTCAACAACCTGCTTACTAGTACTGTACAAAACGTACATGCGTACGGCGTACGTGTGTCGGGTTCGCGTTCACACACAGAGACCCTTCAACGTTGTATGTTCCTACACAACCATATATTTTGTGAAATGTACATACATACATACAATGCCATGATAAAGAGAACTTGTAATATACATAAAGCAATGGGCGGCGTGGACGAGGTGCCCTCCGTGACGCCTGCCTGGCTGGCTGGCTGGCTGGCTGGCTGGCTGCTGGCTGGCTGGCTGGCTGGCTGCCTGGCTGCCTGGCTGCCTGGCTGCCTGGCTGCCTGGCTGGCCTGGCTGGCCTGGCTGGCTGGCCTGGCTGGCCTGGCCTGCCCTGTACGTCACCTCAACACAACACAAACGTTTCTGTTGCAACATTGACTGGAAAAATATACAAATAAATCACGTTCCGTGTATGTTTTAGTTTACATAATAGCGATGTTACTTCAGTGTTTGTGATCTACTGTGCAAGATGGTATCATGCCACTAAAGAGCGACACCGGGTGCTATATTTTATCAGCACACATTTTAATACGTGAGAGTATTGTAAGACCAAGAAGCTTGTGTATCAGAATACATATTTCCCCATTTTGTTCTGTCTCTTGGGTCCCTCCATCAGTGCATGAGGCGAGTGCGTGAACCCTGGAGACTGTTGCATTTGTTGTGTTCTCTAGAGTGACTTAATTTTTGTTCAACGACTGACTTTTATTATAAGCACCGATTGGTTAGTTCAGCCATGACTCCATTCTGTTATTGTTGACCTGCGCCGGACATTTCCATAGTTCATCGTGGTTTTTCTTTGATATTTCATAATAGCACATGGAGACTGCCATCCACACAGCCTGCAACGCTACTATTATCATGTCATCAACTAAATTCGACTGATTCTTGAAACACAAACGACAGATGCTTTCCGGTAGATTTAACAACTCAACATACTCCTTAACCCCTTGAGACTCAGAACGTAATTTTCATTGTAATTTATGTACTATTAGACGATTTTTAGTGGCTATAAGCAATATATTTTATAGATATGACCTGTTTAGTATCCTTGTCGACTAACTAATTTGGTATATTAAGTTATTTTTCGTAATTTTATGGCTCGACAACATACGATTTTTTATAGCAAAGGAAAGATCTGGGCGTGAAGGGGTTAATAGAAAAAAACCCATTCTTTATAACTCAATTTTTCCAGTAATTGAGATATCTATGTTATATAGTGTGTGTATGTATCTATGTTATACCTTCATGGCATCTGCTTGGGTGTCCTTCACGATGCGCCCAGCAGCGTGTTACACTTCTAAGCTGAACTGATAAGTGGAGTCTGCGTGAGGCACCTTTTGACTGGTAGGATGATGGAAGGAATGCGACGTGAGCTGATTTGTGTTGCTTTAAAGTCCGGTTACCAAAGTCTCTCTCTCTCTCTCTCTCTCTCTCTCTCTCTCTCTCTCCTCTTCTCTCTCTCCTCTCTCTCTCTCTTCTCTCTCTCTCTCTCTCTCTCTCTCTCTCTCTCTCTCCTCTCTCTCCCTCTCTCTCCCTCTCTCTCTCTCTCTCTCTCTCTCTCTCTCTCTCTCTCTCTCTCTCTCTCTCTCTCCTCTCTCTCTCTCTCTCTCTCTCTCTCTCTCTCTCTCTCTCTCTCTCTCTCTCTCTCTCTCTCTCTCTCTCTCCTCTCTCTCTCTCTCTCTCTCTCTCTCTCTCTCTCTCTCTCTCTCTCTCTCTCTCTCTCTCTCTCTCTCTCTCTCTCTCTCTCTCTCTCTCTCTCTCTCTCTCTCTCTCTCTCTCTCTCTCTCTCTCTCTCTCTCCTCTCTCTCTCTCTCTCTCTCTCTCTCCTCTCTCTCTCTCTCTCGTCTCTCTCTCTCTCTCTCTCCTCTCTCGTCTTCTCTCTTCCCTCCTCTCTCTCTCTCCTCTCTCTCTCTCTCTCCTCCCTCTCTCTCTCGCTCTCTCGCTCTCTCGCTCTCTCTCTCGCTCTCATCGCTCTCATCGCTCTCCCTCTCTCTCATGGCACGGAGGAACCCGGTAACCCCCGAGCCACGTGCCGCGGTCGCCGGAGGTTCACCGCGTCACTTGCTGCGTATCATGTCACATGCGCTCACAGGTTCTCGCTTCTTTCTGTATATGTGTAATTAGCCGCAAAGTCGCCCTCCGGGCGGACTTTTTGGCTAGCTCCTGCGGAGGGCTATTAGTGGTGGGCCCACCACTAATATTACCATATTAGTGGTGGCCCACCACCTGTGTTTGGTGGGCCGAAGGCCCACCAAACACGGACTCTCCAGATAGCCCCTTCTAACTTTCCTGAAATCACGGATGTAGAAATGTATGTATTCCCCCCACCCATTCACTCACCCATTACCCATCACCCCCCACCCATTCACTCACCCATTACCCATCACCCCCCACCCATTCACTCACCCATTACCCATCACCCCCCACCTATTCCCTCACCCATCACCCATCATCCCCAACCCATCACCCCCCACCCATTCACTCACCCATCACCCCACACCCATTACCCATCACCCCACCCATTCACTCACCCATTACCCATCACCCTACATCAAGGTTTCCTCAATTCTCGCAACCCACTTTTTTTCACAATTATCGCTAATAGGCTGCTAAAAAAAAAAAAAAAAAGTGATCGGATCATCTCATAATTGGGCTTAAAACCTTCCCCTGGTCAACCCGATTCCAAAAATGTGCCATATGAGGTGATTGCGCCAGGGGGGCGGAACCTATACCAGACACACACACACACACACACACAGACAGACACACTTTCGCTTATATTTACCATTACCCATCACCCCCCACCTATTCCCTCACCCATCACCCATCACCCCCAACCCATCACCCCCCACCCATTCACTCACCCATCACCCCACACCCATTACCCATCACCCCACCCATTCACTCACCCATTACCCATCACCCTACATCAAGGTTTCCTCAATTCTCGCAACCCACTTTTTTTTCACAATTATCGCTAATAGGCTGCTAAAAAAAAAAAAAAAAAAAATGATCGGATCATCTCATACTTGGGCTTAAAACCTTCCCCTGGTCAACCCGGTTCCAAAATGTGCCATATGAGTTGATTGCGCCACGGGGGGCGGAACCTATACCAGACACACACACACACACACACACAACACACACACACACACACAGACAGACAGACAGAGAGACACCTTTTTGCTTATATTATTATAGATTACCCATCACCCCCCACCTATTCCCTCACCCATCACCCATCACCCCCACCCATTCACTCACCCATCACCTCACACCCATTACACCACACCCCACCCATTCACTCACCCATTACCCATCACCCTACATCAAGGTTTCCTCAATTCTCGCAACCCACTTTTTTTTCACAATTCTCGCTAATAGGCCCGCTAAAAAAGAAAAGAAAAAAAAAGTGATCGGATCATCTCATAAGTGGGCTTATGACCTTCCCCTGGTCAACCTGATTCCAAAAATGTGCCATATGAGGTGTTTGCGCCACGGGGGGCGGAACCTATACCACACACACACACACACACACACACACACATACAGACAGAAACACTTTCGCTTTTATTAATATAGATTACCCATCACCCCCCACCTATTCCCTCACCCATCACCCATCACCCCCAACCCATCACCCCCCACCCATTCACTCACCCATCACCCCACACCCATTACCCATCACCCCACCCATTCACTCACCCATTACCCATCACCCTACATCAAGGTTTCCTCAATTCTCGCAACCCACTTTTTTTCCACAATTATCGCTAATAGGCTGCTAAAAAAAAAAAAAAAAAAAAAGATCGGATCATCTCATAATTGGGCTTAAAACCTTCCCCTGGTCAACCCGGTTCCAAAATGTGCCATATGAGTTGATTGCGCCACGGGGGGCGGAACCTATACCAGACACACACACACACACACACACACACACACACACACACACACACACACACACACAGACAGACAGACAGACAGACAGAGAGACACACTTTCGCTTATATTATTATAGATTACCCATCACCCCCCCCTATTCCCTCACCCATCACCCATCACCCCCAACCCATCACCCCCCACCCATTCACTCACCCATCACCCCACACCCATTACCCATCACCCACCCATTCACTCACCCATTACCCATCACCCTACATCAAGGCTTCCTCAATTCTCGCAACCCACTTTTGTTTTCACAATTCTCGCTAATAGGCTGCTAAAAAAAAAAAAAAAAAAGTGATCGGATCATCTCATAAGTGGGCTTATGACCTTCCCCTGGTCAACCTGATTCCAAAAATGTGCCATATGAGGTGTTTGCGCCACGGGGGGCGGAACCTATACCACACACACACACACACAGACAGACAGACACACTTTCGCTTTTATTAATATAGAAGACTAGCCGCAAAGCCGCCCTCCGGGCGGACTTTTTGGCTAGCTCCTGCGGAGGGCTATTGGTGGGCCTTCGGCCCACCACCTGTGTTTGGTGGGCCTTCGGCCCACCAAACATGGACTCTCCAGATAGCCCCTTCTAACTTTCCTGAAATCGTGGATGTAGAAATGTATGTATTCCCCCCACCCATTCACTCACCCATTACCCATCACCCCCCACCCATTCACTCACCCATTACTCATCACCCCCCACCCATTCACTCACCCATTACCCATCACCACACACCCATTCACTCACCCATTACCCATCACCCCCCACCTATTATCTCACCCATCACCCCCAACCCATCACCCCCCACCCATTCACTCACCCATCACCCCACACCCATTACCCATCACCCCACCCATTCACTCACCCATTACCCATCACCCTACATCAAGGCTTCCTCAATTCTCGCAACCCACTTTTGTTTTCACAATTCTCGCTAATAGGCTGCTAAAAAAGAAAGAAAAAAAAAAGGTGATCGGATCATCTCATAAATGGGCTTATGACCTTCCCCTGGTCAACCTGATTCCAAAAATGTGCCATATGAGGTGTTTGCGCCACGGGGGGCGGAACCTATACCACACACACACACACACAGACAGACAGACAGACAGACAGACACACTTTCGCTTATATTATTATAGATAGAAGATAGATAGAAGAAGATAGAAGATAGATGAGCTCTGCACTTGACACTAGCATTCCTTGTCACCTATAAACCGAACACGTTTCCAAATCTTTCGCTTCTCATTAGTATGCACGACAAAATTGTTTCCTCCACAATTGACAGATGTGTACAATGCTTGTAATGAAATGCTCGCCATATCGTGTGCTGCGTCACTGTTTAGTGTTTACGACTTTCTATATGACGTCTGCCCCACTCCGTTATTCCCAACAAATAAAGAAAAGTGTACGTAACCCTTTGATGGCGACGATTGCAACTGCTTTTGATAACTCAGAAAAAAAGGAACATGACACCAATGTTACCTAGGAAACTCTCGACTTGCTTGAAACTACCACCTACTAATATGTATGTTGAGTGCATTCAGCTTGAGGTTAGAGAGATGCCGAGCCAGATACACAGCAAGGTGACAGATAGGCTAGGGGAAGTCGTGACAAGCTCGCAATATGTATTCAAGAATTCGGGAGGGCGGCGAGGCAACTCAGAGTGGACGTAGTCACATCTCCTACAAACCTACAATAGTTGGAGTACTGCCACATATCCTACACATAGGCTGTCATATTTCCTACACCAAAACAAGTATCCAGCACATTTCCTACACAAAACCCTCCTACAAATTTAGCAGTTTTGAGAGTAGTGACATATTTCCTACAAGGATACAGCGTATCTCCTACACCCCCTTAGTGGGGCGCCTCTGTACTCGGCGCTTCTGGCTCACTACACTCCTGACGACCTTGACCAGTCAACAAGTACTTAGCTTGTTATATGTCCGTTCTGCGTAGTATTATGGAGAAACCAAAACAGAGAGACAAGTATCGTTCACATGAGTCGACAGACATTCGAGTTTAGGTTTTTCTTCATTCGGCGGGACAGACGGCATTTCGGAGCCTTGTACTCCACTGTTCCTGGACTAAGCATGGCTAGTATTGAGGGGAACATCCGCTTCAACGCAGTGGTTTACGAAGACAACTCTGTATTCCGGTACCGTCCGAAATGTGGCCAGAAACAACAAACTGTACCTGCGTTGCATTCAACACCGCAACTGTGGAGGACGAGCCGTATTGTCGGAGGTATAAAATGTGGTATAATGTTAATGTTACATGTGATATGTTATGTTATGTTAATCGTCAATCGTGGTGTGAGGTGTTGTTCTCTCCTAGAGAACACACTAGTTAGCTCCTACACATAGGCGGTCATATTTCCTACACAAACACAAGTTTCAAGCATATCTCCTACACCTACTGTATGTAGGAGATATGCTGTATCTCTGTAGGAAATATATCAACGCACTAAAATCTGCTAAATTTGTAGGAAATGTGCTGTGTAGGAAATGCGCAGTATACATGGAGTAGGAAATGTGGCGCGCCCCCACTCAGAGACCTCCTCAGTGTTGCGTTCGGTCGCCTCCCCTGTGATCGATGCCGAGGTAAGGGAGGAGGAAAGACCCTGGGAGGAGGCATCTCAGGACCTCACGGCGCACACTGCCATGACAAAAACAGAGGTAGATACAATTTCATACCTGATTTCCTATATCCTAGTATGGCAATGCTTTACAATAACACTCTTTCGCATATAGAAAAACTGGAAAGATCACAATCATGACGTTAGCAGTAAAGGACAAATGCGAGAGTATAATGTAGTGATATGTCTA
>JACEEZ010015530.1:0-22500 GCA_016584305.1 Chionoecetes opilio | reverse complement strand
ATTTGAGATACCGCACTAAGGTATACCAAGGAGCAAAGACAATAAGTATTAGATTTACCTTAGCTACGCTTGGGTGGAGCGCAACGGATTCCCTCCAGTGCTGGCCAAAGCCATATAAATAGGTCTGCCAAAGTCCGACCTGAAATTCATTCTCTCGCGTCATGACGTCACCGCGAGTCCACAGTAGGTAGGAGCTGGCATTCGGCATGTATCATAATGTATCTTACAGAATCTAATGGTTAGCTAAAGTATTACTGATATTTTTGGAGTACGCAAAAAAAAGAAATCTTCCATCTACGACATCCATCACCGAATAAAGTAGTGGTGGTGATGAATGAGAAACACTTGAAATTAGAGGCGTTGTTTGTGTGTAAAAAGCTTGGTCAGCTTCGTACCTCAATGAAATGATGACTGCAGTTAAGTTCTTTTCTTCAAAATCATGTATAAACGGCCTAATAATGACGACTTTATCTGATAATGAATTATAAGCACTTTTGCTTTTCACTTTGCTTCCCTCAGCAAGCTTCTCCGCGTTTGAAATCACTCAGTCTCTGACTGACGGTCGGTGTGGCGGGACCCCACTCGCTGTCACGTCACCACTCTACACACTCAGACACACTCAACGCCATACTCTGCATGACTGAAGTGTCTTAAGGGGGATACTCGCGAGGTTTCTCATACCAAAGTGATGTTGGTATGAAGAAATCATTTTGGTCCAAACTTGGTGTGTCGCGAGTACGGTTGAAAACTATCTAAAACGTGAACTTGAGTTGGGAGCTTGGGAGGCACCCAGCGGAAGCCTTTTGTCCAGCGCCATACGTAAACAAACGGTTTCCTCCGGGTCCAGACTCCAGCGTTTTCCTCCCTCATCCACAGCTGATAAGAAGACTTCGCCATGGCAGCACGCGACGTTCCTGATCAAGGTAAAGAGACAGAAGGTAACGTCACCTCCCTTTTGCCGCGCTGGGGGAAGTGACGTCAATAAAAATTAAGAGGGCGAGGAGGACGGTGAGAGTGAAAGAGAAGATGGAGGAGGAGGAGGAGGAGGAGGTAGGGGAAGGGATAGGAGGAGGAGAAGGTAAGGGAAGGGAGGACATAAGAACATAAGAACATAAGAAAATAAGGCATGGCCTTGCATGTCAGGTGGGAAATGAACTTTGCTTGTCCCGCTAAGCGGCAACAGCGGCACAAGCAAAGGGTCTCGTCCCCAGCTTGTGTGCTAGCTAGAACTCTCTCTCTCTCTCTCTCTTCTCTCTCTCTCTCATCTCTCTCTCTCTCTCCTCTCTCTCTCTCTCTCTCTCTCTCTCCTCTCTCTCTCTCGAGTACACAATACTAATCAAAGTAAAGATATGGGTGGCTTACGAGATGAAGAGATGAGAAGAGAGAGAGAGAGAGAGATGAGAGAGAGAAGAGAGAGAGAGAGAGAGAGAGAGAGAGAGAGAGAGGAGAGAGAGAGAGAGAGAGATATGATGGGAGGTGTCAGGCGTGTCAGGTGTCGGGTCGGCGGTGAGGCCTGAGTGAGACCATAAAAAATATTTGAACGGTGGCACCGTGGCGCGATACCCATTGAGCATGCGCACAAACGATGATTTTGCCTCGACGGCCCGGGAGGTGACGTTACCTTCTGTCTCTTTATCTGTTCCTGATGATCGTCCTCGAAAGCTCACACCAGCAGAGCTCATGACTGTTTTATGGCCGTTGAGGCTAGGCCACCAGCAGTGTTACGCTGTGGTTATTTGATAACACCAGGTAATGTTTCTTTGGTTAAGATTAGTTGTAGTTTCTTTTTTTCCGCCAAAATACACGGACTTAATTACCATTCTTATGGGCAAACTCATGTGGTTATAATGGACAATGACTAAGTCTCAAAAAAAAACCTATAGGTTAGGTTAGGTTTCATTAAAACCTATAAGACCTGACAAAATTTCCCGGACAAATTTTAGTGCTTTTTCTGATGGACAAAGTGTTTTTAATGAAAAACGATACCATAAAATATGGTGATGATTTTTTTTCTCGTGTTTTAAGGGTTTGCGCAAATAAAGCTATCTCCATTAGAAAAACCCTATTTTAGGCCAGGAAAAAATAGTCGGTGTCTCTGAATCCGACCGCGAGTCTCGTCCATTATTACTCTAAAGGTAAAATTCTTAGAGTCCTTTGCCGCCCTAATTAGTAGGTTAATAAAGCTGCATAAGCACTGCTCCAAGCTGATCTGAATGTCATTACACCCGCATATAGTACACTTACGTACTTCATATATGCAAAGGTTGCAATGTGCGGTCAGGCTAACCTAACCTGCCTTTGCCTTGGGACTTGTGGAATTTTTCAGGCACCTCAGACTTCGTAGAGGCAGTGTGGTTTCAACAGGCCTGACCGCACACTGGAACCTTTGCATATATGAAGTACAGTAAGTGTACTATATGTTAGTGCAATGTCATCAGATCAGCTTGGAGCAGTGCGTATGCATTTTACCGTGTTTTTTTTTTTTCATCCAGACCTTCACAGATTCCTTCTGATACCTCTAAAACTTAATTATAAAGTAGGGAAAAAGATGCCCCCTTCAACCCCCACCCCCCCTGGACTCATCCAAATATATTACTAACCTAACCTCACTATAACCTAGCGAGACCTAAGAACTTCAATTCCCTCTAAAACGTAACTATAAGTGGGGAGGGATGCCCCCCTTCATCCCCCCCACCCTTTAGCGATATATAAGATTGGAAACGAACTACAATTGTTCAATGTTTGGTAGGTTAGGGGGAACACTGGGGAACAATTTGAAGAAAAAAAAATTGTTGAGTTAGATTTTTGAGATTATTTAACTAAAATTGGCATGCTGATTCCAAATCTGTAGTCATTTTTTTCTAGCACGTAAAGTTTTTTCTCCACAGCTTACCTCCAGAAAAGCAAAATTCCACTTGTGAGCTGTAGTAAAACTTGCCAGCTGATTACGATTTGACTCATCGAGAGCTATGTGGCAACTTGTTTGTGCAGTTAAAATTTGAAACAGTGCGGTGAGGGGTGTGTGCAGCTCCAATAGGTCAGTACTATCAATATCTGCAAACAGAAAGCTAGGATAGTAGGAATTAGGAGGATTTGTTATGGCTTTTCTCTTAACCTTGTAACAACATACCATTGAAATTTTCTATTTCGTTTTATGCTGGTTTTTTTTTTTTTCAAAGCTTGTAACTATTCCAGCTTAGTGTTTTTTTTACATAGGTTATATTTCTTTTGTTTCAGATCATGTCTGCTCCTGCTACGTCTCGTCGTAAATGCCTAAACAACCCTGACTCCTCTGCTATATATGTGGTAGTTTCCCCTTTCCAAGTCAGAGGCAAGCATCAGCGTATTTGCCCAAACAAGCATATTTCGCATATTTTAAGTGAAACTCGGTGATCAAGACAAGCTATGGGCCCCTCACAAAGTGTGCAAGCAGTGTGTCGAGAGATTACGGATGGGGGACCAAAGGAACACGTGAAAATTTGGGCATTGGTATCTCCATGGTTTGGCGAGAGCAAAAAGATCATTCCTGTTACTTTTGACTGTTACTTTTGTTTAGTAAAAGAAACATAGGATTTTTAACAAGAAAAAAAAAAGTAAAATAGAATATCTAATCTACCGTCAGCTATAAGACCAATGCCTCATTCAGCTGAAATTCCAGGCCAGTTTTCGAACAACCTCCTCCTCTAGAAGATCTGAGTGATGTTGAAGAACGCAGTGACAGAAATGATGCAGATTTTGACATTCACGAGGATCAGTTCTTTAGGAATTTGATCAGCCGAGTTGAATGATTTAGCACGTGATTTGGGCCTATCCAAAAGCTTCAGAAATACTAGCATAAAGACTGAACGAGAAAAACATACTTGAAAAAGGAGTGAAGGTATCATACTTTCAAACCAGAGAAATTTACTTTTCCTGCAGTATTTTCGAAGTGCCAGCGGTTTTGTGTTTTGCCATAACTTTCCCTGGTTTACTGAAGGAATCAGGGCTTTCAATCTACAATCCAAATGAATGGCGATTGTTTATTGATAGCTCAAAGCGGAGCTTGAAGTGTGTCCTTCTACACAATGGCAATTTGTTTGGCGCAGTCCCTATTGGGCATTCGGTTTTGTCATCGTTTAAGAATATGGAGATGTAAAGAGAGTCTGGTTATTGCAATATGACAAACACAATTGGATCATCTGTGTTGACTTAAAATGGTGTCCTTCCTTCTTGGGCAACAACGTGGATACACAAAGTATCCCTGCTTTTTTCTGTATGTGGGGATAGCAGAGCTCGAGAGAAGCATTGGGTTTAGATGAATTGGCCTCGAGATCTGATCTTAAAAACCCGGAGATCCTAACATTGTACATGAGCCACTTGTTGACAGGAAGAAAATAATATTCCCACTTCTGCACATAAACAGGTCTCATGAAACAATTTTTAAAAGCATTGTCAACTGATGGCGACTGTTTTAAGTACATCATCTTGACATTTCCGGAATGTCAAATTTAAAAAAACAAGGCGGTGTGTTTGATGGTCCACAAATTCGACAGCTCTCAAAGATGAACATTTCAACGGTACTATGTCAGACCTTGAAAAGAATGCTTGGCTATCATTCAAAAACGTCGTCAAGAACTTTCTTGGAAATACATTGCAAGTAATTACACAGAAATTGTTCGAAACTATTGGAGAGCTACAAAGCGCTTGGTTGCAACATGAGTATTTAAAATACATTTTTGCATAGCCATCTTGCCAACTTTCCGGAAATCTTTGGGGCTGCTAGCGACAGCAAGGTGAACGATTTCACAAGATTTGAAGGTTATGGAAGAACGTTACCAGGGTAGATGGGATGTGCATATGATGGCTGACTATTGTTTGGAGCATCAACGCGATAGTTTCCCCAAGTTGAACACTCCCGACAAAGCTACAAACGTAAATTTTTACCTTAACTTGCACACAATTATAGCCTTATCCTTTCTAAAAACTGATTATGTTAAATAAACATTCTATTCATGCCTATTTCTTTCATTTTTCATTGTATGTTAACCCTTGCAACTTTTTATAAAAATAAGCACTGTTACTGTTATGTACAGTATTTTTCATATTTTTTAAGAAAACGAAAATCCTACAGTTCAAAACTTGACGTGATAGAGAAAAACTGAGATCAGTTTTGGATTCAGCACCCAAAAATTACTTAATAACAAGTGTCAGACCTAACTCAACAAAAATTTGTTCCCCAGTGTTATTAGGGATGTCTCGCTAGGTTATGAGTGAGGTTAGATTAGAATATTACCCATATTATACTTTTGCTGGTACTGGGGGGTCGTTTATGGGTGAGGGGGATGAAGGTGGGATCTCTCTCCCACTTTTTAATTACGTTTTTGAGTTATCTGAAAGAATCTGTGAATGTCTGGAGGAAGAAACCCACTTATAAGGGAGGAAAGGACTAGAATGTTACCAAACAGACCATCCCCCGTGGAATTGTGGCATAATATGGTGTATGCGTATGATTTTTTGTGAAATGAATTTGTTAAATCTAGATACATACTTGAGGTTTTTTTGTATAGTTTTTTTCTCTTTTTCTATTTATTCAATTTTTTTGTTTAGGTTAGTTTGTTCCCCCTAGGTTCTACTTTACTTCACACCCCTCCCCACTACCGTGGGTTTTAGTTTGTCCATGATCATATTATGGTTATTATTTATTTGCCCTACAATAGGCATATAATTCTCGAAGAAATTTATAAACACAAAAAAACTATCACCTTTTGGTAAAGCATAAAATAGAAAGAAAAAAAACCGTCTGAAAATCAAGCCACAGTCATACTGTAAAATATTTCCCAATTTATAAAAAAAAGTCCCCACTTGCCACTGATACTAGTGTTCAAGAGTAATTTATTGATGTGCTTAGTTTCATGTGACTCTTGTATTCCCGAGATGACCGCACTTCCAGACAGCAGCACGACAAAGTGGAGGGCTATGAAGAACTGCCCACGAGAAGGATGACTACGAGTTTTTCCGGCATACAAGGGTCACCAAAACAAAGCATGCCTTCATCCTGAACATCGTGAGACAGCACTACACTCCGGTATACAGAGGGGGCAACTACCGGTAGATGCAAGGTTAGCCCTGGATGTGACCCTCATCTACCTGGGCAGCAAGGCAACGTACCGGGAAATTGCAGAACTTTTTAGATTGTCTCAAAATGGTGTACATGTGTGTGTGCAGAAAATAATTCAAATCTTATGTGATGTAGGTGTAGATTTCATAAAATGGCCCAGTGCACAGGAGGGTGTTGAGTTGGAGAAAGATTTCCGAGATGTGGCAGGCTTCATGGGGGGGGATCGGAGCTCTTGATGGGAGCCACTTCCCATAAAGGCTCCAAATGACATGCCCAAACAGACTACGTCAACAGAAAGATGACACACAGTGTAAATTTAATGGGCCACATGTAACAGTAAAAAGCAGTTTACTTACATTGACGTAGGATTTTTCCCGGGTCCGCCCATGATAACAGAGTGTCACTTCATCTAGCTTATATACGGGCATTAGTCAGAATGCCCCTGCATACTTTCCTTCTCTATCTTACCACATCTTAGGTATACAGCATTTACTCCCCATCATATTTGTAGTTCCTTTCACAGATAGAAACGGGTTTAAAGCCCAAATCAATTAAGGTACAATAAGATACTGTCTAAAACTAGGGTTATTATTGAACATACGTTTGGACTTTTGAAGGGAAAGTTCAGGAGACTTCAGTATGTTGATGCTGAAAAACGATAGAATACTAGCATTATAACAGCTGCTTGTGTTTTACATAACATACTCTCAACTTCCCTGAGGAAAGGGAAATCACTCTTCTTAGGGGAAGGGCTTTATTCCCATTGAAGAAAAAATTCAACCCATTGCTGAAATAGAACTTCCTCATGACACAACTGCATCTGACAAATGAACTTATTCTATTAGCTTTGTAAAACAACTCCCCTCTCTCTCCCTAGATAACCCTTTTCCATCCTTTGTCCACCGACAACGACGTTACCCTTCCTAAACTCACCCTGGGGCCTCCTCTTTCAGCCCCTTAACGTTCTTCCCCTTCCTCCCCCCCAAAAACCTTCCCTATCTCTTCCTCTCTCAGTTCATCACACCCCACTTTCTACGCTCCTCCTACTAAGAGCTGGGTCCTCCCGGGTTTCCCCCCTCCTGACTCTCCAGTTGAGAAAAATGGCTATGATCGAGGAGTACCCGCTGCCTAAAGACATAAACCCCCTTTGCTCTCTTCTAAACCCCCTCTCTCACCACCTTTTCTTTCTAAAACCCTCAAGTCTCAGCCAATCATCCTTTCCCCCCCACCCCCGCTACCCCTTTTCCTCCTTCTGATCCCAACTTCCCCCTTGTTCCCATATTCTCTCCTTTATTTGCTTCCCATATGCCATATGCCCTCGAGTCTGGCATTTTTTTCCCTTTTAACATTTAAATTTAAATTTTATTATTTAAAACAAGTGGGGGCTAAAAAATCATCATTCTTTTTCAACATTTTTTTATATTTTTTTTTCGTAAAGAATTTCTTAAGTTAACCTAAAATTAGGGCAAAAAATAAATTTATTAAAAAAATATGTGATGGGAACATTTTTATTACAAGAATGCTTTATGTAAAAACTTAAATTTTTGAGAAAAAAAAAAAACTTTGGAAAAAAAAAACTAAAATTTAAAAATTTTTTACTTCCCCTTTCTTTTGCGTTTTAAAAGAAAGAATAAGAAAAAAATATTAATTACCCTCTTCCTGTCTCACACCTCTCCCACCCCCACCCAATGTTTTGATAAAAACCCCCCCTTCCCCTTTCCCCCCTTCCCACCACCCCCTCCCCCCCTGATCCACGGGATCCCCCACACCCCAAACTCCCTCCCCGACAGCTCAAAACGGGGCTAAAGGGAAACGGAGAACGTTTTCTCAGCTTCCTTGCATGGGGCTGAAGCGTAAAAGTATCATAATTGGGTTGCCCTTATTTTTTGAAAATCGGAATTTTTTTTTTCGGGAGGGGAGTTTTCTGGTTTTAAACCAATAAAAAACAAGTGGTAAATTATTTTTTAAACAAATTAAAATTTTTGAGTGCTCCTCGTTTTGCAGTCGATGGGAGGTGTGTCGCTTTGCCTCCAACTGCTGAAAATGCCGCCTCCTCATTCTCCTCGAAAGGCTGTTGGGGCAATTTGGCTAGTCCCCTACCGCCGCCTTCCAGCGGCAATGTTATAAAGGGGACATCCTGACCCGCCGGCATGGGAGAGGGCCCAGCGGGAGACCGTTGCGCCGTTGCCTCCGGTTCCCCTGACGGACTCGCCCTAAATGGGCCGGGCTGTGGGGCGTTGATTCCTGTCTGGTGTTCCTGGGGCGTGGAGGGTCCTGGGTTTGTGGTGCCATCGCTGCCATCCTGATGGCACCGATGCACCTGCGGTTAACTGGGGAAGCCGAAGGCGATCCCCAAGGAGGCATTCAATTCTAAAAAAAAAGGTGGGGGTTTGGAATATGAAGCCCCCGTCTTCCTGCTGTTATCTTTGTGCTTCATATATTTCATTTTCAGGTTGCTCCATTTTCCTTTCACTTGGAGAAAGGTGACCCCGGGCATCTGTTGAGGTAACAAATGCTTAGTATTGTTGTTTTAGTAGTATAGTATATACTGTTTTTCATAGTTTGCTAATTGTCAATACTAAATCACGTATGCTGTTTGTATATATGGTACCCATGGCATAAACCATTATTATGGTATCACAACTGATAAATATGTGATAAAATGTCACATGAAGGAAGGTTGATTAACATTAGATTTACATTTTTCTTTTCAACTTGCAACATCATGATTCCCAAAATGCTCTACTTATAGACATGCAGGAATGCACAGGTAGCATGAAATGCAAACAAATGGCTGCATCAATTTAGGTTAAGGTTACTATTTATCAAGAAAATAGTACATATTGAGGACACGTATCTTTTGTAATCCCGACAAATTAGTATTCCCAGAAGTATTTAGTATTATTATTATTAGTAGTAGTAGTAATATTAGTATTTCCAGAACATAAATGTTCCTGACCCTTAATGAATAATTGGAGAAAAAATAAGGTCCTCCAAGACTAAATACCAATAAGAGAGTAATAAAGGGACCTTCTAATAAAGGGAGAAAAATAAGGGTCCTCCAAGACTAAATACCAATAAGAGAGTAATAATGGCAGAATAATAAGGGTCCTCCAAGACTAAATACCAATAAGAGAGTAATAATGGGCAGAAAAATAAGGGTCCTCCAAGACTAAATACCAATAAGAGTAACATTAAAAAAAACCACCTAACATCTATGTTAATATAATCTCTCATATTATCAAAAATGCATGCCAGTCCCAAATTCATAATACAGGTAAGGCGAGGTAATGCTTGCAAACTTTTCTGGTATCTGTAATGTAACTAAATTCAGAAAATGCATTAAAATCATCATTACATGTTAGTATAGGATTACATTCACAAACTGAGAAGTGTGTAGAACCATCTCTCTGGTCAGTGAATAGGTGGCATTTCCTTAGAAGGGTGGAGTCACAAAGGGAAATTTTTTGCATTATTATATACATAATATACATCATATAATATACATTCACATGTAGATGCATTGTTGACGTTATAGGTAGGTAGGACCTAGGTGTCTGACATGCTTAGCAATGATCCCAGCAACCACAGAAACAAGCTCCTAAGGATTCCTGGGAGAAATGTGCAGAAAAATATACAGTCACATGTAGAGGCATTGTTGACGTTATAGGTAGGTAGGACCTAGGTGTCTGATTGATAAAGATACCTAAATTGCCATTGCACCGGAACTACCACGTGTAGGCCTCGCGGCCTCTTGTAGCTTCCTTATTTTCTTATGTTCTTATGCACCCTGGTAACCGAATGTTGCATCATGATAGATAAATACATGACATGTAAGCTCTATATCAATACGACACATAGGTCCTACCAAACCTATAACGACAACAGCATAGCTGTGGAGCAGTGCAAGCAAAGGTATCACTGCATCTGGTACATACATGAACCATGAGGTGCTCGAAAAGTCTTAGGGCAACAAATTCTTTCTTCGATCCAATAGTTGTTGCTGCCTTCATCTGCATTGAGAACATCACCCATGAGTTTAGGAGAGAGAGAGAGAGAGAGAGGAGAGAGAGAGAGAGGAGAGAGAGAGAGAGAGAGAGAGAGAGAGAGAGAGAGAGAGAGAGAGAGAGAGAGAGAGAGAGAGAGAGATGAGAGAGAGAGATAGAAGGAGAGAGAGAGGAGAGAGAAAAAAAGTAAAATTATGAGATGGCAAATAATATTGCCATTTGATTTTTTATAAGCTTTTAAGAACCTGAATCTATCAAACACACTGGTACAATATAATATTATAAAACAACCATCAAAGGAATACTATATCCATCATTATTATCTTAATCTCACAATACATACCATTTCCTGCATTCTCAAGGCGATGTTCGCCCACACCACCTTGGACCTTTCAACCTGCCGGTCAAGCGTGGGTAATTTTCCCCAACCCGTGAAACCAGCTCCGCCGTTCTGGGGATGCTCCACATGCCGAAGTCTCGGCTCCCCCCATGAAATGAAGAATCTGAAGCAGATTCTTCATGAGGTGAAGATTCTGCGCCCCCATGAGGTGACGCGGCAGTGCCCCCATGAAGTGATTGATCTGCGAGAAGTATTTACATGTGTTATGTCTCATAAAAGCGATAATAAATAAACATAATTCATGGGCCGAGTAAAAAATTAACTGATTTATCCAATTTTAAGCAAAATAGATTTGTCATGCATTACTCAGGTTAGGCTAGGCTAGGTTGTCCTGCCTACTACTACTACTAACCCTTTGTTACTGCCCTATTGAGGAAAAGAATGTGCTGACTGATTGAAGGGAAAAAAATATCTTCGTAATAAAAAACATAAAATAAGACTCACAAAACGGGTCTCATATTCCGCAATAAAAGTTCCCTAAAACCAATCATTACCCTAAATTATTATTCAAAAGCACCTCAATCCATTGTTTGTAATACATAATTCAGTAAAGCTAAGTTAATGTACCTTGAATAATATTGCCATGGAGACAATCATCCGCACTCTGCGGTGTGTCATACTGCATGCTGCAGCCAGGTCTCCGGCAGTGGTAGATTCTATAAAAAATAAGAGAAAGAAAAAATAATGTGGTAAAGAACATTTTTGCTTCGTCGAGATTTATAAGTTGGTGGTTTGCCATGAATTCCTATCAGCGACAGTTCCATGAACATTCCACGGTATTTCAAAACAAAGTTCTTTGTAAAATTTGTTAATAGTTCAATATTACAAATGTACGGTAACTTGAAATTTGAGTACCTTTAGACTTATTAAAGGTTTTCCTCGACTTACAGCTAATTGTATATGCGGGATGTGAATGGCGGAGGAATACAACATAAAATTATAAGGTTATAATGGACGAGGACTTCGCGTTCGTTTTCCGAGACACCGACTATATTTTCCTGGCCTATAATAGGTTATTTTTTCTAATGGAGATAATTTTATTTAGCACAAACCCATCAAAAATATATAAAAAAATCATCACCGAATTTTATGGTACCGTTTCCATTAAAAACAGTTTGTCCGTCAGAAAAAGCACAAAAACTTTGCCGGGATAATTAGTCAGGGTTTTATAGGTTTTAATGAAACCTAACCTAACCTTATAGGTTTTGATGAAGCCTATAAGGTTAGGTTAGATTTCATTAAAACCTATAAGACCCTGACAAATATTTCCGGCAAAGTTTTAGTGTTTTTTGTGATGGACAAACAGTGTTTTTAATGGAGACGGTACCATAAAATTGGATGATGGTTTTTTTTCATTTTTTAATATGGGTTCGCGCAAAATAAATTATCTTCATTAGAAAACACGGCATTATTCTAGTGTTTGCCCATACTCCCCCTCTCCCACAAATAAGATTGGGGACCTGGGGGAATGCGGAATATTTGCCTGGGGTACAAAATATGCGTCGCAACCACATATTTTGGAGTTAGGGGTGTTGTAAATATTCCCTATATCAAGAGAAAATTTATTTGATTTTTTCTGAGTCCAGAAACGTGTGAAGCTGATGATCCTTACAGAATGATGACCCAAGTGTCGAGAACCCCCCCCCCCCCCCCCCCCCCCCCCCCAAACCCCATGGGTGGGCGCGATAACGGAAAATGTATCACGATAACGATAACCTTATCGGCGATACCGATAATCGATAAATGGCGATAAATCTATATCGCCCGATAAAACGATAACCGATAAATAGATAAATAAAAAATTCCAATACTAGCGATAACGATATTGATATTTAAAAAAAAAATCTTAAATGCTTATCAGTAAACTGTTAGAAAACCCTTTATTTACCTTATGCACACTAATATCTTCTAAATTCAATGTTTATCCTGTCTCTTCACTAATGAAAAGTACTGTTTTTAAGTAAAATAACTACATTTGAAACTTTAAACTACTAAAAATGTCTTTTGCACGGCTCGCCCCTGTGCTAAACTGGAACCAAAAAAATAAATGATTGATTATCGCTAGTTTGTAACCAAAAGTATCGGCGATACCGAAGAATCGATGACGCGGGGGAAAAATTTATCGGATAACCGATAACCCGATATCGTTATCGCGATAAATTATTGCTAAAATTTATCGCGATAGCGCCCACCTATACCAACGCTAGGAGGTTAGGATATATTTGTTTAGGTTAGGGTAGGTTATTTGGTTAGGTTAGGCTAGGTAAATTTTGGTTAGGCAAATTTCTCTAGATATAAGGAAATTTCCCTAGACCTAGGGAATTGTACCCCCCTACACAACTCTTAAATTAAGTGTTTCTGACGCATAATTTATTCCCCACCCGAAAACCCCTCATTCCAACAGATCCCCAAACTTGTTTGGGGACCAGTGGGAGAGTATGGGCAAACACTAGAATTTTACCGAAAAAACACTTATTGTAGGCCAGGAAAAAAATATTCGGTGTCTCGGAAAACGACCGCGAAGTCCTCTTCCATTATTACCAATTATAATAAGCTAACTAAATAAACGTAATAACATAAATATGAATAAATGGGTGCTAAAGAATATAGTAAGCAGCTATAGATAGGCCATCACGACCATTTAGAGTTACGGCAGTAGATAGAGAGTACGGCAGTGGCTATAGATATCTTCTAATTGTTGTCACGATATGACCCAACTTAATTATTTGGTGTTTTGTAAAAGTTAATAATGATGTTCACGGTTTATGGACTTGTCGCCGATGGTAATAAGTCATCAGCCATAAAAAGTAATCTCTTAAACAAATTCATTTTCGACGGAGAATCTCCCAAAACAGGGGATGAAATTGAGCACATATTTCGTGTCTTTGATTTTCAGGCCAGTATTTCCAATGTGTGCTTCATTTCATCAATGACACCCAATTCAACTTATTTAAGCCTCTCATCTTCCATAACAAGTCACATATGGAACAAATAACAACTCATGAGGACTTACAAGCCACGGATTAATAGCGTATCGATATTTCAGCTTCTATTGTAAACCCGGGTATTTACAATTATGTGCTTATTCTGCCACACTAACACACTTCCTTCTATTTATTTAATGTCCTAATCTTACACGGTACTTACATTTCGAAGGAGTTCATGTCCGTAGTGGGAGAGAAGTACGATGCGGAGGAAGACGACATTTTATTCAAGGTGCACTTGAATATTGAAAACACCTCTGGAGCAATGTTGAATATGGACCATGTCAAGTCCGAAAACATGCTCCAAAGCGCGCGCGAGGACAGAATCAAATCAAGATGGACCAAGTTTTTTCAAAATTCTTGATGTAAATACCTCGCGAGTAGCCCCCTTTACCTTCCCACAAGCGCAGCTTTACCTCGAAGGCGGTGATGTGCGAATACATGTCTGTGACTAGAATGTTTTTGTCTTGCAGCTTCACATTGAGGTCATTTAGGTGCGTAGTGATATCTGTGAGCAGGGCAGACGAGCAAGCCATTACGGGTTGGGAAAATGATCAGCACCGGGGAGGTTCTTTTGACGGAGGAAGGTGGCGATCTCCTGCTGCAGGTCGCACACGCGGGACAGCATGGCTCCATGACTCAACCAGCGGACCTCACAGAAGTAAAGCAGGTCACCATAGTGTGCGTGACTTCGTCCGTTAGTGCCTGGAACTGGCGGTGGTTAAGGCTGCGGGAGAGGATGGAGTTGACAACCTTCACGACTACAAACATGACATCAGTAAGGTTGGCAGACTTGGAGCACAGGGACTCTTTGGTGGATGATGCAGTGCACCTTGTGGATGGGCTGGGTGTATCCGGCGGCCTCGCAGTGACGCACTAAGCGGCACCCTTCTTCTTTCCAGTCATTGCTGGGCCACCGTCGGTCGTCACGCACACGAGACGGGACAGGTCGAGGAGTGTTGCTTCACACACTGAAGCACGGCGTCGAAGATGTCTTGCCCAGTGGTGGTGCCGTGCAATGGAACAAGCTGGAGAAACTCCTCATAAACCTGTAGGGCAGCAGTGACTCCACCAATGAAAATCGCCAGCTGGGCTGTGTCCTTCATGTCTGTGCTCTCATCAAGAACGAGAGAGAAGGCAACGAAATTTGAGCAACAGGTCTTAAGCGAGTCGTTCACGCTGTCTGACATCTCCTAAATGCGACGACAAACAGTGCGGGATGAAAGGCTCATACTTTCAAAGGCAGAACGCTTTTCAGGACAGAGGGAATCTATCACAACCATGATGCACTCCTTGATAAAGTCCCCGTCTGTGAATGGCTTCATCCGGCGAGCAAGGAGACGGGAAACCTCATAGCTGGCGCGCGTCACTTTTGTCAGCCTCAGTAGTCTGCTTACGGAAGAGTGAAGTGCTTTTCTGCAGGTTGCCTGACAGTTTGACAATGGCCTCCTTCCTCTCGGCAGCAGACATCGATGCAAAGCTCAATGCTTGGTGCTGTGTCTCCCAGTGGCGGCGCATATTATACTCTTTGAGGACAGCCACAGTCTTCAAGCAAATGAGGCACTGGGCCTGTCCAAAGCGTTTTAGTGAAAAGTACTTCTCCCACTCAGGGTTGAAGACTCCCAGGTCCACTTTCCTCTTCTTAACAATTGCAGACATGATGATTGGCTAAAAAGAAAAAAAAGAAATAAATAAGCACAAAGTGAGAAATAATGATCCACATGTTAGACACGAATACATGCAAGACTTTTACATAGTAAAAAATAATGCATACAATAATTTAATTACGAAACAGACGTCCACACAGTATTTTGTGACAAACAGTGTTACACCCCTGCGTTGGGCGTGGGCGTGCGTGTGTTTTGAATGGCGTGTTTGAGTGTGCGCGTATGTGTTTGAGTAAGGCTCAGTAAGCCATTGTCTGATTTGGGCGGGCGGGCGGGACAGGACCTACCAATGCGAGTAACTAGTGAGCTTGGGAGGCTGGGTGAAGTGGGTGAATGAAAGAGAGAGAGAGAGAGAGAGAGAGAGAAGAGAGAGAGAGAGAGAGAGAGAGAGAGAGAGAGAGAGAGAGAGAGAGGAAGAGAGAGAGAGGAGAGAGAGAGAGAGAGAGAGATGAGAGAAGAGGAGAGAGAAAAGAGAGAGAGAGAGAGAAAAGAGAGAGAGAGAGAGAAAAGAGAGAGAGAGAGAGAGAGAAGTAGCAGCAGAAATGCACTTTATATGATCCACATTCCCTAATGATAAAGTACATTTCAGACTAAGAAAGTTTGATGCATACGTCTTCTCAGTACGAACTCTACGGAGACTGGCCGCTGGCGTGACCGTTGGGGGTCAGGGAAGACTGCTCAATGCTCATGGACGTCACGTGTAATGCAGAGTTGCCAGATGCCACGATAGTGACCAGACCCACGTCGGCGCCCCGCGACATGATCGCGTGTTGCCATGTAGTCATTTTCTCCCTGGCGATTTTCCGTGGTGCTTCTGTGGGAAAATCTCAGTCATGCAAATTGCCCCGCGCTAACCCGCCGCGATCACGTCGAGAGGTGCCGACTTACCTATTTAGTTGGCTAGGCTTTGCGGGCCGGATTGTTATTATAATATCAAGCAGGGTGACGGGCCATAAGTTCGGACTCTGCGGGCCGGATCTGGCCGTGGGCCGGAGGTTTCCGACCCCTGGTCTAAGAGGTCATTTGCCTGTATTCCTCCAGAGTTTCCTAACCAACCGGTTCTTCGAGTCCGAGTTGGCAATATAATGTCTTCTGAACACCTGCTCCAAGGTGGCATCCCCAAGGCAGCGTCTTGAGTGTAGCTCTGTTCGCTGTGGCCATCAATGGTATTGTTGATGTACTGCCAGAGGGGATTGTTAGTACATTATACGTGGACGATTTATCAACTCTCTTTTGCTGCTTCCGGATATCGGTTGCAGAGAGAAAACTTCAACTTGCTATTGACAAAGTTTGTGAATGGACGACGAATCGTAGGTTCCAGTTTTCTCCAGCGAAGATTGTAGCGGTTCATTTTTGCAGAACCCGTGGGATTGATTCCGACCCAGACCTGTATCTTTACAGGAAGAGAATACATGTAGGAAGAACCCGGTTTTTAGGACAAATTTTTGACAATAGACTGACTTGGGTACCTCACCTTCGTTCTCTCAAGACTGACTGTCTTCGAACCATGGAACTACTGGAAGTCCTCTCGCACACCAGCTGGGGAGCTGATCGCGCAACACTCCTATATCTCCATCGCTCACTTAGCCTTTCGAAGCTTAATATGGATGTGAAGTGTATTCCTTTTGCCACCCCCACTCGACTGCGGATGTTGGATTATGTACACCATGCTGGTGTCCGTCCTGGCAACTGGGGCATTCAGGTCATCCCCCATCCCAAGTCTATTGGTGGATGCTGGTGTCCTCCCATTAATCTTCAACGCCAGTCCCTCATTTTTAAGATGTTGGTATCGCCCCCAACCCCCTCCTTGACTCAATAGCTTACCGTGCTGTGTCTTGTGATTCAGGATAGCAAATTTACCTTGAGTGAAAAGGTTTACCAAAGCCCCTTGGTTTCCGATTGACAGCTTTTATGGAGACACTACCCTTTCCCTTTTTTAAGGGATCTGCCCGCATAGGCCTACGACAGTCGGTTCATGGCTTCTCCCAGAAGTGTCCTTCTGCAAAACCCTTTTCCGCTCTCAAAGGTCTTTACCCCCTCAGGCTGAGCGTGCCCAGTTTTTAGACCACTTTTGCACACATCAGAGTTCGGTCCCTGTCTTTACTGATGGTTCCAAATCAGACGAAGGAGTTGGATACGGTGTCGTATTCCCCTCGTTTAGCAGAGGCGTCAGCCTTCCAAGTGTTTCATCTTTTTTTAAGGCTGAAATAAGTGCTCTATTATATGCTCTCACGGTTATTTTTACCCTTCCGGATGTCCCCCTTTACAATTTTTAGTGATTCTTGTAGTGCTCTTTAAACACTACGTAATTTTTAATTTCTCCCCATCCGCTGGTCAATGCCATCTGGAATGGCTTTATCTGATCAAGAGGCGAGGTCGGACGGTCAGCTTTTGTTGGGTTCCGCACATGTGCATATGGGTGTTGCCGGGAATGAGGAAGCTGATGCCTTGGCAAAAGCTGCAGCTAGAAGACCAGCTCTATCACATTTGCAGTGTCGCTACAGACCTACGCTCGGCAATCCATAGATCATTCCCACCAGTTGGCAGGAACGTTGGATTACTATAGGGCAAAATAAACTACGCACCATCCGCCAAAGTATCGAGGACTGGAGCTACTGCGGTCTCTCCCGGAGGGAGACTGCCTTGGCACGATTGCGTATTGGTCACACTTTATTATACCCATGGATTTCCCCATGTTTTTGAGGGGGGCCACCCTCCTTACTGTGATGATTGCTTGTCCCCTTAACTGTGCGGCACTTGTGGTCGGGGTGTCCTAGTCTTGGGGACCTACGTGAGCAATTCTTGTCTCAGTGTCGGGGGGGGGACGGTGCCTACCGTCTCTCCGTGGCATTGGGAGAGGGTGTTTCTCCCCGGGACATGAGGTCCATACCTTTATTGAGAGGGGTTTGGGCCCTTTTCAACAAGTTTTTGATGTTTTTAATATTCTATTATTGCTTTTATTGCACTATTGTTCTTTAATATATTTTTGTTCTTGTTATATTTTGACATAGACCACTGTATAAATGGACTGTTTTACGCGACAATGTTTTGAATTGCGGGGCTTTCATAGGGGCCTGCGGGGCGCCCGACAAAGAATATAGTGGTCTATGGGACTATCATATAGACTGGTTTATCAGTATTTATGATATACTGTAATCTTCGTAAATGTTTGTTCTATAATATTATCAAATAAAAACAGTAAACACGCTAAATAAATGCCATTACGAGACTATGAAGAAATATGCATGAACTTAATATTCACATAACTCTTCGCCATTTAAAAAATTTGCGAGTTTTGCGAGTTAACTTTTATCATGAAGAGTATCATGGAAGCGCAATTTTTATTAGCTTTCCATTGCTATTTTCGTTATCTGATAAATTAATTAAACCATGCTAAATTAGTGTTAAATAAATAAAAAAAATCATAAATCGGGTAATTTTTCCGATTGATGATGTTATTTATTTACTTATATATTTCGTTTCCTGATAAATGAATTAGTACCGTGTATAAATTAAGCTTTGACAAAATAAATAGCATCATCAATCGGGAAATTACCCGATTGATGATTTTATTTATTTATTTTAACGCTAATTTTATGCATGGTTCTAATTCATTTATCAGATAACGAAATATAGCAATGGAAAGCTAATAAAATAGCGCTGATAATTTTCATGATAAAAGTTGGGCTCGCAAAAAATTTTAAATGGGGGAAGAGTTGAGTGAATATTAGTTCATGCATATTTCTTCAGAGTCTCGTAATGGCATTTCTTTAGCGTGTTTTACTGTTTTTTATTTGATAATATTATAGAACAAACATTTACGAAGATTACAGTATATCTATATACTGATAAACCAATCTATATGATCTGTATATGTATATATGAATCGGAGCGGCCCTCCAACTTCGGCCCCTTGTGCGACAGGCCGATATTCCGTGCGCAGTTTCCCGGTATACAGTGGTCTATGATTTTGATTATATCTTAAAATCTGTTTTTTTTTTTATTACTTTTACTGTCTTTTATGTAAGCAGGGGGTTTAATAACACCGCAGTTGCGGCCCTTAAAACTTTAATATCTATCTATCTATCTCTCGTTTGTAAAGTGGTCAAACGTAACGATATCTTTGGGGTTCACATGCACACTCTCACATGTGATTAATCTTTCCTACTTTTTTGTGCTTTTCTATAAATTCATTACGCTTTTTCCTTACCAAACCCCTTGGGGTGGTGCGGTTGGTAGAGTCACGGACTCGCGTGCAGAGTCCCTGCATTCGGTCAGCGGTTCGAGCCCACCAGTTCGTCCTGGCGTGATGGCGCTTTGTATAGTCAATAAACCCCGTAGTTGGTACTTGCAAAGTGTCTAGATAGGATCAAAGTATCTTATCTTACTCTTATCCTTACCAAGAAAATTGTTTCTAATGAAAAAAAAAAGTTTTTCCAAAGAAAAGTTCACACCACTCACTTTTCCTCCTCCTCTCTTTGTTTCTCCTGCTCCATCATCTTTCGGTTAAAAGAAAATATGTACGTCTATTTCATAACATTTATTACAGGTTCGAATTTCCATCCATATATGACCTTATTAATTGAATTTTTACAATAATGTACATTTATGACATATTATGTAATAAAAAGATTTATCAACGGAAAAAAAAAAATAAGATATCAAAAAGATAACTAAGAAACTTTACGTTCCTAATTTCATAAAACAAAACAAAGAATCATTAAACGATACTTGCACTTTTTGGTAAGGTTAAAACCCTGTGACTATTAGTTACTATTGTGTCATACAAAACTTATTATTGCTGGTATAGATATTACATACAAAATCATCAGAATTTCATAAATTGTACAGTATTTTTCTTGAACAAAGACAGTTCCAGACAGAAAGAAAGTGCCCTGGCAAATTTCGGCATTATTACGTTTATTCCCTGCAGTAATGTAGTAGGTAAATAAAGATGGGGGCATAAAACTATGCTGCGCGTTGCCGCGGTGCTGATCTCTGTCGCATTAGCCTTTGAGCCTGTGGGTGAGATCCCGTTACCCCAGGACACGGGCTAAATGTGACATCCGGGTTACCATAGTTACCTTCCCAAGGTTTCCCCAGGTACCCGATCAGGTATTTATCGACCAATCCCGAAGAGAAGGATGAACAGCTGGTTGGGCTGCCGCCGACTGTCCTGACCCGGACTCGAACCAGGGCCCGCATATTCGTAGCTAGGCGCGCTAGCCACTACACCAGGGAGCGCTAGTCGTAGTGGTGGTACTATAATAAATTTGGCGGTGGTTGTCATGGGGGGTGGTCGTAGTGATAGTAAAAGCACCAGTAGCAGCAGCAACAGTAGTATAGGCAGCATCAGAAGCGGTAAGTAGATAGATAATAGTAGAAATTTATTAGTGGTGTGGTGATAGGGCTTGCAGTGATAGTTGTTGTTACTGACTGTGAAATAGAAATAATGTGAAAAGTAATTACATAAACCAATGCAGGGAAAATTAACAATAATGACAAGGTTTTCCTGAATAATGTGTAAGGATTAAAGTTTGGTTGCATTCTTTGATATAATAATCATTGTTTTTGTTTGTGCAATATTATGATTAACCCCCTTCCTTCCATAATTGTTTTTTAGGATTATTTTCATATACTGTAATATAAAATATATATATATATTATATATATATATATATATATATATATATATATATATTTTATATATATATATATATATATATATATATATATATATTCAAATGAAAGAGAAGTAAATACTATATTTAATTCATTCTAAAAAGAAAGTATATATCAGTTTTTTTCGTAATCAAAACTTATGAATGAAATATATTAGGATACCAAAACATACTTGACATAGTTCAATGTACTATTTGCTTCATGATGACAAATGATGAAAGCACATAAATATTTAAAGTTATCTGCAACACTACAAACCTTGAGTGGTCCAAGTCTGTAGTCATCACAAAGCTGGCAGGTGGACGAAATGATTACTTGTCCAACGCATTGTTTGCACTGGGCAAAGTGTCTTGCAGGACGGTCACTGTAAAGATATATTTGTATATATATATAATTCTACACTCATATTCTGGTGATACGATATCAGGTATTGGGGTGTTAGAAATGTTATGCCTTCACATAAAGTGCGGCAACAAGCGCCTAAACTAATGTTAAAACCCAGCAAAAAGGAATGATACAGATTAGCCTATCTACCCCAAGTGTAAAAGCTACCTTCTGATTTTAGCTCAATTCTAGTTAAGCAAAGGAAAATTATCGAAAAAATCGTAACTCATCATCTTTCTTCTTCGTGTTTTTTGTCCAATTTCTGTAACTTGCAAACCACGAAATGGACATGAATCAATAATACATCAAAATGTTGTTCTAATCATGATAACTTAGAAAATAATAATTAAAATTCCATGTGAAGGATGGAAGGCCAAAAACTGAGAAGGCTGACGAAGCGAACTATTAAGATCTACGCAGTGGATTTGCTAGTTTTCAGAGCGGGCAAATATAGTAACTGTGAGTGAAAAAAATAACAGAAACAGCATAATAATTGTTTTGAAATATTCAAGATGTAAGGATCTTGGGGAGAGAGAGGAGGAGAGGAAAAGAGAGAGAGAGAAGAGAAAAGAGAGAGAGAGAGAGAGAGAAGAGAGAAGAGAGAGAGAAGGGGAGAGAGAGAGAAGAGAGAAGGGGAGAGAGAGAGAGAGAGAGAGAGAGAGAGAGAGAGAGATAAGATGAAGAGAAAAAAAAACCATATTCAGACTCCCCCTGAAGTAAACCGTCCTGTCTCCTTGGTCTTGTATATTCCGGAAATTGTTGGAAAGGCGCCCCGAACTGCCCCCCCTGTGACCTGATGGATTTCTGAGGGGCCTAAGGAAGTGCAATAGCTGCCTGGGCGCATAAACGGTCTCGCGGAATACTGTCCATGCCACTGTTTCCGAGCATGGGGGTGTTGTCAGCGATCCCCTTTTATCTGAAGAATAGAAAAAAAATTATACTGCGCACAGAATCGTCGGCTACTTGTCTATATAAAACATCCATACTCAAAACTTATTGCCTTTACTTTGAGAACACTATAATGCATGTTATCTTGATGTTTTCTCAATTGTTATGATTAGTAAATCTCACAGTATTATAGGTTATGGCTCAAAACATCACAGAAAGTAGTCCTCGTATACAAACACCTACCGATAAAAAGGAAGATTCCGCACATAAGATTATGTAGCTCATTATCAAAGATAGTTTCACCTTCATTTATTGATTATGTTTTTTTGCCCTCTGTACCTGTAGAAGCTATGGACGTTCCTAGGGAAAAACCCGCAAGAAGGTCCTGCCG
>JACEEZ010015529.1:0-21384 GCA_016584305.1 Chionoecetes opilio | reverse complement strand
TTCTATTTTATTTTTCCTTTATTCCTTAAATTTTTTTTTTTTCCTGTTTTTCGTTTTTTTCTCTTTTTATTTGTATTATTTTATTTTTTCCTTTTTTTTTTCAAATTCTTCCCGTCTCCTCTTTTTTTTTCCTTACTTTTTTTCCCATTCCCCCGTCTCTCAAATACCTAACCATATTTTCACTCCCCCCCCTTTTTTTTTAACCCTTTCTATGATTTTCCCCCGTCTATAATTCACCCCTTTTCCCGCATCACACCTCATTTTTTCTCGGCAACCTTTTTTGACCCATTTGAAATTTTGATGATCGCCCAGAAAATTCAGAAAAAAAGTAGAACAAAAGAGAAAATCTAATGAAAAACCCCCAAAAACGTAATTCAATAACGTGGGTTTTGTGCGCGCACGACCCCCTTTTTTGTGCGATTACAGGAACCATTAACCACATCATATAAAGAATAAAATTACGCTATAAAATGGCCTGTCACTTTTTACAATTTCCGATAAAAAAGGGGCAAAAAAAGGGAGAGAGAAGGAGAGAGAGAGAGGAGAGAGAGAGAGAGAAGAGGAGGAGAGAAGAGGAGAGAGAGAGAGAGAGAGGAGAGTCAGAGAGAGCAAGAGAAAATCTTATTTTATAATATTTTTTTTTCTAATAGGAGAGATGATATAAGCCAAAGTGTTTTTTCTTAGTGTTTATTTACTCGTCTCTAAATAATATAACGTTATGTTCATCCCTGCTTTTTAAACCCTTTTTATACTTTCCGTCATTAAAAACACACACTTCACCACACACACACAAACACTACCCGGCAACCTATTGAGCACATAAGAGAGAGAAAAGATCAGAGAAAAAAGTAAAGAGAAGAGAAAAAAGGACCAACACCAAAAACCGAATTCAATAACGTGGGTTATACTCTTTCATTGTGTTATAAAACCTTGTTTTCTCTATTAATTTCCAATTCCGGTTATCGCGGGCGCCCGATTACAATTCCGACAACCAAGGCCAAAGGGAGAGCGATGGAGTGAGTGGAGAGAGAGGTTAGGAGGAGGAGAGGAGAGAGAGTAGCGTTGGTATAGGAGATAGTGTGTGATCTGTTAGAGAGTATATAGTGAAGAGAGGAGAAAAGATGTTTTTGTGTTAGTTAGGACATATACATATTGATCGTGTAGGTTTCATGCTTAAACTGTATATTGGATATTCACACATACACACAGTAACATATTCAGGCCCTCAACCCTTAGTAGTACACAATCTTCAGAGATATTACAGTGGTTGAGAAAGAGGTATATAAGTGAGGAATGAGAAGATGCAGAAGTGACTGTTACTTAATCGTATCATGAATTTGGCTGATAATGTAGGTTATTAGTCTTTCCAATTTTTTGTTATAAAAGGCTGTTTTTTTGGTATTTAGTTCTTACCTGAGTTAATAGCAGGTGCCTGAACCTATCAAAGGAGTCGGGGTCTACTCCATGTTAGTTGGTTTATTCTGTTTTAAGTTAGGTTAAGTTTAGGTATGTTATTAGTTATTATTTGAGTTGTTGTTGGTATAGGTGTATTTAGTAATGTGTGTCTCGTTAGTTAGGTATATTCAGTGTGTTGATCTGTTAGTTAATTGTATTCAGTGTCTTAATCTGTTAGTTAGGTATATTCAGTGTGTTGATCTGTTAGTTAGGTATATTCAGTGTGTTAATCTGTTAGTTAGGTATATTCAGTGTGTTGATCTGTTAGTTAGGTATATTCAGTGTGTTGATCTGTTAGTTAGGTATATTCAGTGTGTTGATCTGTTAGTTAGGTATATTCAGTGTGTTAATCTGTTAGTTAGGTATATTCAGTGTGTTGATCTGTTAGTTAGGTATATTCAGTGTGTTGATCTGTTAGTTAGGTATATTCAGTGTGTGATCTTTTATTTAAATTGTAATTCAGTGTCTTAAGCTGTTAGTTAGGTATATTCAGTGTTTTTGATCTGTTAGTTAGTATATTCAGTGTCTTAATCTGTTAGTTAGGTATATTCAGTGTGTTGATCTGTTAGTTAGGTATATTCAGTGGTCTAAGCTGTTAGTTAATGTTATTCAGTGTGTTAAATCTGTTAGTTAGGTATATTCAGTGTGTTAATCTGTTAGTTAGGTATATTCAGTGTGTTGATCTGTTAGTTAGGTATATTCAGTGTGTTGATCTGTTAGTTAGGTATATTCAGTGTGTTAATCTGTTAGTTAGGTATATTCAGTGTGTTGATCTGTTAGTTAGGTATATTCAGTGTCTTAATCTGTTAGTTAGGTATATTCAGTGTGTTAATCTGTTAGTTAGGTATATTCAGTGTGTTGATCTGTTAGTTAGGTATATTCAGTGTCTTAATCTGTTAGTTAGGTATATTCAGTGTGTTGATCTGTTAGTTAGGTATATTCAGTGTGTTGATCTGTTAGTTAGGTATATTCAGTGTGTTAATCTGTTAGTTAGGTATATTCAGTGTGTTAATCTGTTAGTTAGGTATATTCAGTGTGTTAATCTGTTAGTTAGGTATATTCAGTGTGTTGATCTGTTAGTTAGGTATATTCAGTGTCTTAATCTGTTAGTTAGGTGTATTCAGTGTGTTGATCTGTTAGTTAGGTATATTCAGTGTGTTAATCTGTTAGTTAGGTATATTCAGTGTGTTGATCTGTTAGTTAGGTGTATTCAGTGTGTTGATCTGTTAGTTAGGTATATTCAGTGTGTTGATCTGTTAGTTAGATTGTATTCAGTGTGTTAATCTGTTAGTTAGGTATATTCAGTGTGTTGATCTGTTAGTTAGGTATATTCAGTGTGTTAATCTGTTAGTTAGGTATATTCAGTGTGTTGATCTGTTAGTTAGGTATATTCAGTGTGTTGATCTGTTAGTTAGTTGTATTCAGTGTGTTAATCTGTTAGTTAGGTATATTCAGTGTGTTGATCTGTTAGTTAAGTGTATTCAGTGTGTTGATCTGTTAGTTAGGTATATTCAGTGTGTTAATCTGTTAGTTAGGTATATTCAGTGTGTTAATCTGTTAGTTAGGTATATTCAGTGTGTTAATCTGTTAGTTAGGTATATTCAGTGTGTTAATCTGTTAGTTAATTGTATTCAGTGTGTTGATCTGTTAGTTAATTGTATTCAGTGTGTTGATCTGTTAGTTAGGTGTATTCAGTGTGTTGATCTGTTAGTTAGGTATATTCAGTGTGTTGATCTGTTAGTTAAGTGTATTCAGTGTGTTAATCTGTTAGTTAGGTATGTGAGTGCGTTGGTACAGGTATATCGAGTGTATCTATTGGTTAGATATTTGAGTGTGATCTTAGCCCTGTTTCTCTCTTTCTTTCCTTTGTTTTCCTTATCTGTTTCAGTGGGTTAATTTGTCGGGTATATGAGTGCGTTCTTTGCCCTGTTTCATGAGGATAAGTGAATTTTGGAAATTAATGATATAAATTCAAAAATCTATAGTAAAGGTGATATATGAATAAAAACTCGTCAAAATATGAATAATTATGAATAAAATCGTCAACATCTGAATAAATATGAATAAAACCTCTAGTCAAAATATGAATGTATATGAATTAAACCTCTACTAAAAATATCAATAAAACCTCGAGTCAAACTATGAAGAAATATGAATATAACCTTTAGTCATAATATGAATAAAGTGAAGAATACATTAATGGTCCAACTATAGATATATGCTTGATCTTTGCTTCTCACAACGGATTACTGAAACATCTTAAGCAAATACCACTACGAATCTATTCAGCGAGGTCTTATGTTATCTGAAATTCTGAACCCTTGAGCTCCTGAGTCTTTTGAATCATTACGATCCCCAAGACCACGATATGTAACGATTCAGCTTCATTTGACCCTCGAAACAATAGATCCGAACACTGCTTTATTATCTATTAACGATGCAGCTACAATACTAAGGTAAAATCACGTGTATTATTTCGGTTCTTCTCTCTGTAACTGCTAAAAATACTACCACGGAGACCTAACAGATGGTTCGGTGATTGTCTCGAACCACTCGGCGCTGCTTCGTTTAGGGCCATGAAGGCGTTTGTCTGGGAGTCGAAAGATGTGTTGATTCCTTGATTGTTTATAAAAATTCGTATCCTGGCTACGTAACAACTTAGTTTCGGTCATTATTGTGTTGTATCATCGTAGTAGATTAATATCAATCAATCGATCATTGGGGGCATACGCCGGGGGGCGCGTCGCCTCGCCCATCCTACGAGGCCACTCCCGAGGGTCACCACGCGCCAGTTCCCATGCAGGCTCCTTTCCCATACCAAGCAGCTCTCGACAAGAAACATCAACTTGCCCCAGCCACGAGCCTTGTGGGCGCCCCCTTGGCCTCCTCCACGCCGGATTGTCTCTTACAGATACAACCCGATGGGAAGGATCGGTTTCAGGTAGCGTCCCCCACTCCCCTTTATAGCCGAAGTTGGCGCTGACGGGACTATGCAGGTAAAGGCCCGATTCAGTTCACGGTGAAAATCGCTGATTTGGACACGTAATCATCCCAGCGATACCCCATGATTCTGCGAAGACACCTATTCCCAAAAGGGCCCATTGATTCGTCTCTTCAAGTCACTATTTAGTGTCCATGTCTCACAACCATAGAGTAAGACAGGGATCACAAGCGATTTGAAGATCCCGATCTTTGTCCTCCGCACAGGTAACGACAACGTCAAATACTCCCGCTGAGCGAGCCCATAACACCGTGGGCAGCCAATCCGCCGTAAGACTTCTTCACGTGACCCGCCGTCATTATGGACTGCGCTACCAAGGTATGTAAAACTTTCCAAGATCTAAATGTCCTCGCCACACGCATGAACAGACTGTACTGCTTCATTTAGGTAAGTCTCCAAACACCTGGACCTTGGTCTTGAGCCAGGAGACCTCAAGTCCCAAAGGCTTTGCCTCCTCGTGCAGCGCCTCGAGAGCCATCACCAGGCCTCCAGCGACTCAGCAAAGATTATTGCATCATCGGCAAAAACAAGATCAGTGATCTTGGTGTTGCCAACGGATGCTCCACAATCATTTGATCTACAACCTTGTCCAATACCCAGTCCATACAAGCTTTTGAAAAGTGATGGGGCAAGGGACGCACCCCTTTGCCTCACTCCTGTATTCACAGGAAAGAAGCCGGATACACCTGCCCCAAAATTCACAGCACTCTCAGTCCCAGAATACAGACCAGTTATCAAACCAATAGCCCTTTGGGCGGGGAATCCCTCGAAGTCGCAGAAGACCCCAGAGTGACTCACGTTTGCACTGAGTCAAACGCCTTCTTGAGATCAACATAGGCTGCAAGCATCCCCTGTCGAAACTCACGTCGGCGTTCCACCAGGACACGAAGCGCTAGGTTTAACGGTCTGTTGTTGACTTACCAGCGTGAACCCAGACTGCTGAGGTCTCTGTTGCTTCACCAGATGGCTGCGAATCCGTGTCAGCAATAGATGGGCAAGCACCTTGCCTGGTACGCTGAGCAGTGTAATACCCGCGGTAATTGTTGCAGTCCTTACGGTCCCCTTTCCTTTCCAGATAGGGCCGACCAGCCCCCTTTTCCAGTCAGGAGGAATGGTCCCTGATGCCACAACGGCAGTCAGGACAGCATCCCAACCCGTGGATCAGGGCCCCTCACCCCCAGCTTGGAGTCTCCGCACTGATATTACAAACACCAGCTGCCTTTCAACTTTGCTACAGCCTCTCTGACTTCGTCAAGAGAGGGTGCGCTTTCGTCAATGGGAGGATCGGCAATCTACTGCCTGTAACCCAGTGGTGTGAAGCTGCTCATTTGGAGGTCCACCGTGAACAACTCCCCAAAAGGGTACTCAGCCCAACGAGCCATCTGCCCATCCATGTCCGACACGAGGCGCCCATCTGCTGTTCGAATAGCACTCGCCCGAGAAGGAGACTTGGAACGGAGCTTCTTCAGGGCTCGGTAGGCGGGTCGGAGGTCATTAGCGTTCAAATGACCCTCAACATCCTCAGCGAGACTCCTGACATACCTCTCCTTGTCTCTCCCCAGAAGGGTTCTAGTCCGGCGTGACAGAGCCCTGTGCTGGTCCCGGTTCCCAGCCAGCCTGGCAGCGCGACTCTCCTCGTTTTTCTTCAGCGTCTCCGTCGAGACAAAAACCACGCCTTGACCTCGGTCGCTCCCCAATACACTCCTTGGCAGCCTGTAGAGTTTCACTTTTTGAAGGTATCCCACAGTTCTACAGGGTCCCCGAGAGCACCGAGCACATCAAACCGATTTGAGACTGCCACCGCATACTCATGAGCACATGTCAAGTCCTTCAGTTTCTCAAGATGAAACACAGTATGGTTACCTCTTGAGATTCTTCTGGACTTGACATGAAGCTTAAGTGTAGCAACAACAAGTCTGTGATCTGTTCCAAAGAACTCAGATTAATATGGTAAAGAAAAATATATAAAGTAGGTGAGGGACATTTAAGTGACAGTTTGCGACTTAATAACTTTTTTTAATCTTTTTTTTTTATCATCACGAGACTGTCTAGATGTGGGAAGTCGCGGTCACAACTTTCCAAAACTTCTCCGCTTGATACATAATCTACGGATTTCTTTCCGACGGAGGAGATGGTGGAAGAGTCAAGGAAAGTATCCAGTTATTTATGCATTGTGTGGTGGCTTGAGTTAAAAGAGGAGATGGTGGTTGAAAAGATAGTGGTGACTGGGATAGTGGTGGTAGATATGGTGGTGGTGATAATGGTGATGATGAAGGTGGATGGTGGTGGTGATGGTGGTTATAAGAACATAAGAAAATAAGGAAGCTACATGAGCGAGGTAGTTCCTGTGACAGCGTTATGGTTGTGGTGACGATGGTTGAGGTGGTGGTAACAGCCTTGAGAGTTTAATAAAAGTGGTTAAGATAGTAATGAATCTAGCTGTGAAGCCCACGCGAGGTTAAATTGGTTCCTTGAATTGGTTAAGAATGAATTCTAGCCCATAAATGTTTAATGGCCAATCTTATTTTTAGACCGACAGCAAAAATTACGATTTCTGACAGCGGAAATGGCCGACAGCTGTACCGGTGTGACTTATAGTGTTGCCAAGGTGTGACTTATAGTGTTGCCAAGGTGTGACTTATAGTGTTGCCAAGGTGTGACTTATAGTGTTGCCAAGGTGTGACTTATAGTGTTGCCAAGGTGTGACTTATAGTGTTGCCAAGGTTTTGATTTATAGTGTTTGCCAAGGGTGACTTACGTGTTGCCAAGGTGTAACTTTTAGTGTTGCCAAGTGTGACTTATAGTGTTGCCAAGGGGTGACTTATAGTGTTGCCAAGGTGTGACTTATAGTGTTTGCCAAGGTGTGACTTATAGTGTTGGGTTTAAAGTGTGAATTATAGTGTTTGCCAAGGTGTGACTTATGGGTTTTTCCCAAAGGGTTTGTGATTTACAGTGTTGCCAAGGTGTGACTTACGGTTGCCAAGGTGTGACTTATAGTGTTGCCAAGGTGTGACTTATAGTGTTGCCAAGGTGTGACTTATAGTGTTGCCAAGGTGTGACTTATAGTGTTGCCAAGGTGTGACTTATAGTGTTGCCAAGGTGTGACTTACAGTGTTGCCAAGGTGTGACTTATAGTGTTGCCAAGGTGTGACTTATAGTGTTGCCAAGGTGTGACTTATAGTGTTGCCAAGGTGTAACTTACAGTGTTGCCAGGGTATGACTTACAGTGTTGCCAAGGTGTGACTTATAGTGTTGCCAAGGTGTGACTTATAGTGTTGCCAAGGTTGTCGTGAAGTGATTTATGATACAGAAGAAACTTGTCCTCACTGACAAATCCTTATTCATCATTGTGTTCTGAGAAAGGCGATGAATAAAATAGTAGGAATCATTGTTAGCAAGGTTTATGAAATGGCTAAAATGTGACACCTGAATCACCACGAGTCTTAAATAACAAAATGTGGTTTTCAATTAATTCCCTTGTTAAGAATCATTTGAGCTGAATTCACTCTTCTCTCCTTCAACGTTATGAAATTTTGTCCTGTGTCAAAGTTACATTTATCTAAGTGTTATTGTTTTGGTATTTATTGCTATTACAATAAAATCCTGAATAGCAATCAAAATAAAATCGTCCCGACTGTCTAAATGGCACTGAAATCTAAATATTTTCCATCTTAATATTTCCTATCTTGACATTTACCATGTTCATATCTTCCATTTCCATAATTTCTATCATAAAAATTTTCATATTAATATCTTCCATTCTAACAATTCAATATTAACAGTTTCAATCTTAATGTTTCTTATCTTCATCTTTCCTTTCCCAGCAAAAGTCATAATGGCGCGGTAGTGATGGCAGCCTTGCATTCCACGGACAGGCGCAATATTCATTAAAACAGGCAATCATAATCGTTATTTGCAAAGAAAAATTTAACAGGAAACCATCCGTGAATTGGGCTATAAAGTCATGTTGGGCTATAAGTCATGTTGGGCTATAAAGTCATGTTGGGCTATAAAACTGTTTCCAACCTCGTGTCTGCAAACATTCTTTTAACTTGTGGAATGGCAAAAAACTGGGAGCCTCATCTTACATGCATTGCTTTTTCTTTACTTCTTTCTTAATCATCATTCTCACCCTCCCAACACCTTACCTTTTATGAAAATATGGCAACAATGGTAACATCTCTCTCTCTCTCTCCTCTCTCTCTCCTCTCTCTCTCTCTCTCTCTCTCTTCTCCTCTCTCTCTCTCTCTCTCTCTCTCTCTCCCCGTCCACGTATCCATACTAAAGTGATCCGAAGAAATGATCGAAAAAAAGAGTAACGAAGAAAATTTATGTTAAAATTATTTTAGGTTAGATTAGGTTATTCTGTTTTCCTTACTACCAATTCTGTTTCATATCTTTCTTTCCTACTTTTCGAGGATATGTAGGTCGTTTCACCTTAATCACGTTTCTCATAGGGCTTACGAATAGCACGCAGCGACAGCCAAACCCAACCTCTAAACCATATCTGCCTCACTAACTATTATCCACAGACGAGGTAAAACACCCCCGGCGAGAGCTTAATTTCCAAGCTACCCAAATCCCGTAACTCCTCACACCACCCAATAACTTGATCAAGAGGTATGTTTGGCAAGTTTTTCATATTGGCCTGATCACTTTCAATTAGCTACTTAAATCATTCATTCGTATTCATTTGTAAGGCACGTAAAACTAAATAACGTTTGTCAGTGTAATCTAAAAATCTTTACATTCTCTCAGTTCAGGCAGTTAAGGTTGCCCAAAAAAAATATTTCCCGTGCATTTTGAGCTGCATTTATAATCTAGCTTTTAAAAAAAGTCACTAACTGTCTCCCAAAGCCTTTAAGGGAGCAGAAACTCTTATTTTATTTCACGCAGAAGAACTTGAAAATAGAAAAAAACAATACAAAGGGGCGAAAAGAAACACAAAGCGGAGTAAAAAGTCCTTCCTTCCTCGCACTCCCAAGGTAGCAAGACGACTGAGGATAAGACACCGTTCACTCATTTTCGAAACAAACCCCATTTCTGCCATAACATCTGAGACCCTCGCCACCAAACCCCCCCGCCGCCCTCGCCACCACTATCACCATCCTCACCACCCTCACCCTCACCGCCACCCCACCATGGGCCAGCGAACAGACAGGTGTGGGCGCCGTCCAACGAGGTGAGAGTGAGCGAGAGAGCGGAGAGAGAGATAGAGGAGAGAGAGAGGAGAGAGGAAGAGAGAGAGGGGAGAAGAGAGAGAGAGAGAGAGAGAGATGAGGAGAGATAGAGAGAGAGAGAGAGCGAGAGAGAGAGAGCTATGTATGGGTTGTTTAATAAAAAAAATTAAATTTAATCTCCACTTGACGTTAGTATAGATCTCTATGAAAAAATTTAATTGTACCAAATTTTGTTGTTTCTAGCCGCAAAGCCGCCCTCCGGGCGGACTTTTTGGCTAGCTCCTGCGGAGGGCTATTGGTGGTGGGCCTTCGGCCCACCACCTGTGTTTGGTGGGCCTCGGCCCCCCAAACACGGACTCTCCAGGGTAGCCCCTTCTAACTTTCCTGAAATCATGGATGTAGAAATGTATGTATTACCCCCCCCATTCACTCACCCATTACCCATCACCCCCCACCCCTTCCCCTCACCCATTAACCCATCAACCCCCCACCCATTCACTTTCCCCCATTCCCCATCACCACACCCCCCTTCCTCCCCCATTACCCAAAAACCCCCCACCATTCCCCACCCATCCCCCATCACCCCCCCCATCACCCCCCCCCATTCGTCCCCCATCACCCCACACCCATTCCACACCCACCCATTCACCACCCTTCCCATCACCCTACTCAAGGTTTCCTAAATTCTCGAACCCACTTTTTTTTCAAAATTTCGCTAATGGGCTCAAAAAAAAAAAAAGAAAGTGACGGATCATTCAAAATTTGGGGCAAAACCCCTTCCCTGGTAAAACCCGGTTCCCAAAAAATTTCCAAGAGGTTTTGCGCCACGGGGGCGGAAACCTATACCAAACAACACACCCACACCACACACACAGACAGACAGACAACACACACTTTCGCTTTATTCCTTTACCCACACCCCACCTATCCCTCACCCTCACCCATCACCCCCCCCCATCCCCCCCCAAACCCCCATTCACTCACCCTCAACCCCACACCTTACCCATCACCCCACCCTTCACTCACCCATTACCCATACCCTACATAAAGGGTTTTCCTCAATTCTCGCAACCACATTTTTTTCACAATTATCGCTAATAGGCTGTAAAAAAAAAAAAAGTGATCGGATCCATCTTTTCTTAAAACCTTCCCCTGGTCAACCCGGTTCCAAAAAATGTTTCATAGAGTGATTGCGCCACGGGGGCGAACCTATACCAACACACACACACACCACAAACACCACACACACCCCACAACACACACACACCACACACACCCACAACACACACCACACACACACACACACACAAACCAAAACAGACAGACGACAGACGACGACAGACCCCCCCTTTCGCTTATATTTACCTTACCCATCACCCCCCACCTATTCCCTCCCCATCACCCAATTTCACCCCACCCATCACCCCCCACCCTTTTCACTCACCATCACCCCACACCCATTCCCCATCACCCCACCCATCACTCACCCATTACCCATCCCCCTACATCAAGTTTCCTCAATTCTCGCAACCCACTTTTTTCACATTATCCGCTATAGGTGCTAAAAAAAAAAAAAAAGTATCGATCATCTCTAAGGGGGTTAAAAACCCTTTTCCCCCTGGTAAACCCGTTCCAAAATTGCCATATGAGGTGATTGCGCCCACGGGGGCGGAACCTATACCAACACACACACACACACACACACACACACACACAGACAGACAGACAGACAGACAACACAAACAGACAGACAGACAGACCACTTTCGCTTATATTTACCATTACCCATCACCCCCACCTATTCCCTCACCCATCACCCATCACCCCCAACCCATCACCCCCCACCATTCACTCACCCATCACCCCACACCCATTACCCATCACCCCACCCATTCACTCACCCATTACCCATCACCCTACATCAAGGTTTCCTCAATTCTCGCAACCCACTTTTTTTTCTCACAATTATCGCTAATAGGCTGCTAAAAAAAAAGAAGAAAAAAAAAGTGATCGAATCATCTCATAAGTGGGCTTATGACCTCCCCTGGTCAACCCGTTCCAAAATGTGCCATATGAGGTGATTGCGCCACGGGGGGCGGAACCTATACCACACACACACACACACAACAGACAGACAGACAGACAGACAGACAGACAGACAGACACACTTTCGCTTATATTATTATAGATTACCCATCACCCCCACCTATTCCCTCACCCATCACCCATCACCCCCAACCCATCACCCCTCACCCATTCACTCACCCATCACCCCACACCCATTACCCATCACCCCACCCATTCACTCACCCATTACCCATCACCCTACATCAAGGTTTCCTCAATTCTCTCAACCCACTTTTTTTTTCACAATTATCGCTAATAGGCTGCTAAAAAAAAAAAAAAAAAAAAAAGTGATCGAATCATCTCAAAAGTGGGCTTATGACCTTCCCCTGGTCAACCCGGTTCAAAATGTGCCATATGAGGTGTTGCGCCACGGGGGGCGGAACCTATACCACACCACACCACAGACAGACAGACAGACAGACAGACAGACAGACAGACAGACAGACAGACAGACACACTTTCGCTTATATTATTATAGATAGATGGGAGTGAGGTCTGGGGTTTTGAAAACAATAGGCAGTTAAAGATAACATGTAATAACTTTATGGGGAGGTTGTTGGGAGTGAATAAATCAACGCCGCTGTGTATGTTTATGGTAAACTTGGGGTTAAATAAATAGAGGAGTATCTTGATAACGATTTTTAAATTTTTTTGGTTTAGAATTGCAAGGAGTTAACAACAAAATATCATCAATATTAATATGTTTGTTAAAAAATTGATGATCAAAACTCTATAGATCTCCTTGGATTATGAAGGTTAACCTTTGTTAAATGTTTGCAGTATGACCAATTTTTTTTATTAGTGTAAATGATGTTAAGGGTTTTATTGGTTAAAGGAAAGCTTTCAAGCTAAAGTGTAATGGGCATTTACAAAAAAACGTGGAAGGAAGAAAATTGCAATAATTTAGTTTTGTGTAAATTACAGGATTTTTACTGAAAAAAAGGGAAATCGCAAAGTCATCTGATGAACTCCCTCAAATTTCCGGGACATTATGAAAAATTAAAGTTGCTAATAAAACCGTTTACCTTTTTGTGAGAGGTAGATAACTAATTTTAAAAATTTGGGGATCGTATTGCACCCCCCTGAAATTTAATGACGTGGGAGCGAATTTCATTCCTTTTTTAAAATGAAACTTTCTTTTCATAATGTTCGAAAGCAGATGAAAAACCCACTACTATTTTTCCCCCTAAAAAAATTAAAATGACTGCTATTTCCCCGTAAAAATTATAAATTTGTTTTTAAACTTAGAAAAGTTTTTTGTAAAAATTTACAAGACTTTTTTAAGTAGAGCTTTTCCCTATGTTTTTAAAATTATGTTTGCTTATCTTTTTTTTGCTATCTATTACTTATTAAGCTATTTTTTAACTTTACGCTATTAAGTCTTTTACTTTTTTTTTTTTTTTTTTTTCTTTACCGGGTAAATCCCTAATTTATTCCCTCATTTGAAACTCTAATCCCCCGTTGGGGGTCTGTATTGAGTTAAAAAACCTTTTAAACCTTTTAAACCTTTTAAACCCCTCACCACCACCTGACCCAAAACAAGGTTAGACCCGGTCCAACGAGGTGGGGAGAGAGAAAAGAGAGAGAGGAGAGAGAGAGGAGAGAGAGAGAGAGAAGAGAGAGAAAAGAGAAAAGGAGAAAAGAGAGAGAGAGAGAGAGAGAGAGCGAGAGAGAGAGGAGAGAGAGAGAGGGGAGAGAGAGAAGAGAGAGAGAGAGAGAGAGAGAGAGGAGGGGAAGAGAGAGAGAGAGGGGAAAAGAGAGAGAGAGAGAGAGAGGGGAAGAGAGAGGAACAAAAAAATAAAAAAGTGGAAAGAGGGAGAGATAACTATGAAAAAATTAAATCTCAAAATGTGGCCGATTTCCCCTTTTTTTCCCAAAATATTATTCACACATCCTAAGCGCAACACTGAATAGCGAAACACGTTTGAAAAGTTGCCAATCCCCTTTTATTTCTTTCTACCAATGTATTTTGGTATTGAAATTAAATTACCCTTTAAACCATTATCATCCCCCCTTTTTTTTCCCTAGCTTCCACACCCCTTTTTCATTCAAAAATTTGTAAATAATCAAAAAAAACAACGAGAAAAGATTTATTTTTGGGTTAAGTTATTCGGGTTCCCTTTTAGTTTATTTTAAAGTTAGGTTAGGTTAGGCTTTTGGGTTTAAAGGGTTAGTTTGGGTTTTTTGGGTTATTTATTCATTTACCTTAATTGGGGGGGGGTTATTTTTTTTGCTTTTTTAAACTTTATATCCTATTTTTCGCCTCTCCACCCTCCCCCCTTGTGTTTTTTTCAGACGCAGACGGGGGGTTTTAGGAGGGAAACTGGGAATTGGTGGACGTAAAAACGGCATCCCCGGAAAGTGTGAAAACCCTCATTCCCTGCTCACCTGCCACAACATTTGAAGAACCTTTTAAACGGGGTTTTTCTATCTTAAAATATCATCATCACTCGTAACCCTTTCACACTAAAATTTTTTATTTTTGACTGCTTAAACCTTTGCTTCTCTCACACTATTACTCATTCCCCATCCGGCTCCCCAGGTCCAAAAACTCTTACACTTGAAGAGCTAAAATGCGGTTTTTATTCCCTCCGAAACGAAGTTGGGGGATTTTGTTTTCACCCCGATCGTCTGCCCTGCCCTGTCGGGTTTTGTCTTTTTTTGTTATGTCGGGTTTTTCTCGAAAAGTTACGAATAGTTTTGGGACCAAATCGGTATACTAATTTATTTGGAAATGGAAAAAACTGTTTTAAATTTTTGGAGAAATCTATTGACAACTTTTGGCTATGAAAACCCAAATTGATGAAATTTTTGGGCCCGGGAGGTATCGCCCCTACTGAGTGCATAAAATATATATAATTTTTGTTTAAAAATATATATATAAAATTATCTATATAAAATATATATTATTTTTATATTTAATTAGATATATTTTTAAAATATATATAAATAATAAAATTATATATATATATATATATTATATAAATATATATTTGTTTAAAATATTCGGGCGGAGGTATGCGTCTACTGGCCCCCCCCCCCCCCCTAGTATTACCATGTATCAGTATCACTCGTATATTACACACTCAATTATTTTTCGTTTTGAATTGTTGATGGTTTTCCTTTTCCCTTTCCTCACACAAATAGACAGGCTCAGGTAATATATTTTTTTTAAGTTCACGAGCTCGGGAAAATTCCTAGGGAAAAAATTTTTTGTTTAGTTTGGTCTGACACTTGTTATTTGTAATTTTTTTTGGGGCTGAAACCAAAAATGATTCAGTTTTTTTTCTATCACGTCAAGTTTTTAAATGTAGGATTTTCGTTTTTTTTAGAAAATATAAAAATTTCTGTACATAAAAACAGTGCTTATTTGATAAAAAAAATTTCAAATGGGTTAAAATACAATAAAAAGAAAAAAAATGGCATGAAAGAATGTTTTTTTAACATTAAAACATGTTTTTTTGAAAGGGTAAGGCTATAATTGTGTGGCCCGGTTAAGGTAAAAATTTTAAAGTTTTTTAGCTTTTTTTCTGGAGTTTCAACTTGAGGACTATCGCGTTTTTATTTCTCCAAAAATGTCACCATCAATGCACCTCCCCCCTAAACCCCCGGGAAAGTTTTTTCCATAAACCCTTTAAAACTTGGGGGACTCGTTTCCCCCTTTCCGTCGCTAGCAGCCCCCCCAAGATTTTTCCCGGGAAAATTGGCAAGATGGGTATGCAAAAAATGTAAATTTAATACTCATTTTGCAACCAAAACGCTTTTTTAGTCTCCAATAGTTTTTTGAAAAATTTCTTTTTTTATTCTTGCACGTTAAATTTTCCAAAAAAGTTCTTGACGACTTTTTGATTGGGGGGGGGGTAGCCGCATTCTTTTCAAGGTCTACATAGTACCGTTGAAAAGTTCATCTTTGATGATGTCCCAAATTTTTGGACCATCAAACACACCGTTCCCTTTATTTTTTCAATTTTAAAAGTCCAGAAAAGCCCAAATGTTACTTTTAAACAGTCGCCCTCAGTTCAAAGCTTTTTTCAAAATTTTTTTCCTGAGACCCCGTTTTTATGTGCAAGGTGGGGTATTTTTTCTTCCTGTCAAAAAGGGCTCATGAAATGTTTTTATCTCCAGGTTTTTAAAATCAGATCTCGAGGCCAAATTTGTCTGAACCCCCAAAGCGTCTCTCGAGCCCCTGCTTTTCCCAAAAAAAAAAAAAAAAAAAAAAATACGAGAAAACAGGGATCTTTTTTTATCCACTTTTTTTGACCAAGGGAAAGGGAAGGGCACCCAAATTTAAAGGGCAACACAGTGATCCAATTTTGTTTTTTCCTATTTCAATTTAAATCAAAGATCTCTTTTTCATCTCCATTTTTCTTCACGAAGACAGACCCAATGCCCAAAAGGGACTTTCGCCCAAAAAAATTGCCCTTGTGTGAAGGACACCCCTTTAAACTCCCTTTTTACTAAAAAAAAAATCGCCATTCATTTGGGTTGTTTAAAATTTAAAACCCTAATTCCTTCGTAAAACCCGGAAAGTTATGGCAAAAAACCCAAAACCGGGTTTGGGACTTCGAAAGTACTGCAGAAAGGGGACTTTTTCTGGTTCGAAAAATATGTACCTTCCCTCCTTGTTCAAGTTGTTTTTCTCGTTCAGTCTTATGCTAGTATTTCCCGAAACTTTTTTTGGATAGGGCCCAAAACACGTGCTAAAACATTTACTCGTGCTGATCAAAAACCCCTACGGGAAAAAAAAATGAATCCTCGTGAAAGTCAAAAACTGCATCATTGCCCGTTTTTAAATGCGTTCTTCAACATCACTCAATCTTCTAGAGGGGGTAGTTTTTCGAAAACTGGCACGGGAATTTGCTGAATGGGGTTTTCTTAAGCTGACGGAAATTTGGGGAAATTCTATTTTTTTTTTTTTTCTTTTTTAAATTGATGTTTTCCTAAAAAAAAGTACAGTTGTGGAATATCTTTTTGCTCTCCCCAAAACCAGGGGGAACCAAATCCCAACTTTCACGTGTTCCTTGGTCCACATCCGAAAATCTCTCGACACACTGCTTGCACACTTTGTGAGGGGCCCATAGCTTGCTTGACACCGAGTTCTTTAAAATTGCAAATTTTTTTTTATCTGGGGGGAAACTGGGAGAAAAAACTTGACGTGCTAGAAAAAAACTGACTACAGATTTGGAACAGCATCCAATTTTAGTTAAAAAGCTAAAAAAATCAAACCCAAAAATTTTTTTTTTTTCAAATTGTTCCCCAGGAATAATTTAAAATTAATTTAAAACCGCGTTCCAAGGCATTTAATGAAGTGGGTTTTTTCCGTATCAAAAAAAAATATTACAAAATTGTACTATCTGATGTCTTTTGATTCATATTTGATTGAGAAGGTTTGGTAATAGTGGTAATTACACCCTTTTGAAGAAGTGTTTAAGAGAAAAAAGTTTGTTTTGAAGCATTGTTTTTTTTTTTTGTTGTTAAAATTTTCTTGAATTTTATTTGTTGTTGTTGAAATTTTTGAAGAGAAGAAGTGGTAACCCTTAAAAGACCTGAAAAAAGCTAACCCCACGAACACGCCCCTTTAGAGACCTGTCTTTACCCGTCTTCACCCCCTTACAACCCCCAGCCCCCTTTCCTAAAACTTTTAAATGAACAACACAAAAATTTTAATACCGTGGGGCCCAAAAAAACATTGGGCAGGATTAGTAGGAAATTAAGGGCCCCGTGTGTGAGGGTTTGGGAAAAACAAGATTTTAAGTGAATTTTTACAGAAGGTTTTGGAGAGGGGGGAAGCTTTATCTTTAATTACACCGAAAAAAGCCCACAAAGACCTCCTCAAAACCTAGAACGGTGGTTGAACCCTGCCCCTCCCCGATAAAAAAACTCATTAATAAATCAAAAATCATTAAGCCAAAAACATAATTAGCAAATGTTTATTACCAACAACTCATTTATAGGGACATATCAGAAGGTCCCTCCGTGTGTTCATTAATTCCCCCCCTTTTGCTGATAAAAAAACGGTGTACGAGTGTCCTTGATCCGTCCGCCCTTAAAAGCCCGCCGGTGTCAAGGATTTAGGGCGAAGAAAACAGGGGCCGATAACTTTTTTTGTCGAGCTCCAAGGGGTCTAAAATGTGGTTGGTCGGCCGATTTTTTTAAAAATGGAAATTGGCTAACCCAAGCTACCATGGGCCTTTAGACAGACATTTCAGTTTCTTAAAAATTTTTTTGGGGGTTATTAATATCCTTAGACTTGGATTTGGACAGGGTCGTGGGTGTCTAAAATTCCAATGTTATTTTCGTTAGTCTTCGCCATCTGAGACTAAAACCCCCCTTAAAAACTGAAAGTCGTCTAAAGGGCCTGAGTCTTTGGTTAATATAAGTCTATGTTTGAAAAAAAGGCCGGGTGGCAAGGGTTAGGTGGTGGTGGTGGTTCTTACATTTTTCGTGGTGACTGATATAGTGGTGATGATCATGCTTTTATTCAATCAATCAATCATTAGGGGCATACGCGGGGGGCGCGTCGCCTCACCAACCCTACGACGCCACTCCGGGGGTCACCACGCGCGAGTCTCCATGCAGGCTTTTTTCCCATACCAAGCAGCTCTCGACAAGAAACATCAACTTGCCCCAGCACAAACCTTGTGGACGCCCCTTGGCCTCCTCCACGCCGGATTGTCTCTTACAGATACAATCCGATGGGAAGGATCGGTTTCAGGGTTACGTGCCACATGCCATATAGCCGAAGTTGGCGTGACGGACTATGCAGGTAATAGGCCTCGATTCAGTCTCACCGTGCAATCGCTGACTTGACACGTAATCACCCCAGCGATACCCCATGTTTCTGCGAAGACATTTATCACCAAAGACATTGATTCGTCTTTTCAAGTCACTATTTAGTGTCCATGTATCACAACACTTTAACACTTTAACACTTTAACACTTTATTATGTTTCCCATTTTACAATATTTTACAATGATTATAACGGATAGGGGGTGCAAAAAACCCTTTACAAGCAAAAGCTTTTTGGGAAAAGGTTTGGAGAGAGAGGGAAAACAAAACCCATATAGTAAACAGGGATCACAAGCGACTTGAAGATCGGATTTTTGTCCTCCTGCACAGGTACCGACAACGCCAAATACTCCCGCTGAGCGAGTCCATAGCACCGTGGGCTATCCCAAATCCGCCGTAAGACTTCTTGACGTGACCCGCCGGCACTATGGACTGCGCTACCAAGGTATGTAAATTTTTCCAAGATCTCAATGTCCTCGCCGCACGCAGAACAGACTGTACTGCTTCATCTAGTAAATCTCCAAACAACCTGGACCTTGGTTTTAAGCCAGAGACCTCAATTCCAAAGGCTTTGCCTCCTCGTGCAGCGCCTCGAGAGCCATCACCGGGAGCTCCAGCGACTCAGCAAAGATTACTGCATCATCGGCAAAAAAAAGATCAGTGATCTTGGTGTTGCCGACGGAGCTCCACAATCACTTTGATCTACAAAACCCTTTTCCAATACCCAGTCCCTACAAGCGTTGACAAGTGATGGGACAAAACGCACCTTGCCTCACTCCTGTATTCACAGAAAGAACTGGATACACCTGCCCCCCACTTTACAGCACTCCAGTCCCGAATACAGACCGTTATCAAACCAATAGATGATCATGCTTTTATTGGTGATGATTTATGCAGTGTATGTGTGCTTTTTCAAATGGTGATGATAATGGTGATGATGATGCTATTATTGTTGGTGATTATGCAGTGTATTTTTTTAAATGGTGATGATACTAAAGATACGTTTTTAACTATGGATCTTAGAGATACTTATTTAAAAAAAGAAATGTTAATATATAAGATAACATTTCATAAAGTACACGCTGAAAAAAGGGAAAAATGGTGAGGGGGCCCGGGAGCAGTGAAGATGGTGACGGTGATGGTGATGAGTGCGATGGACAGTTTATGATGACGTTGAGAGACTACTGACGCGGAAAAGTGACAAGAATGATGTCGTCTCCGAGTTAAAGTTGAGGAAGACCAAATCTCCCCACTCCCCTCATTTTCATGTTTACTTTCTCTCCCTCCACCAACTTTCTCCATTTAAGTTTGTATGTTTAAAATACACTTCCTAGGAATCAAGTTCATCCATTTCCTTTCAGTATCTAATTTTGGTTTGGGTGTTTATTCTCTCTCCTCCTCTCTCTCTCTCTCTCCCCTCTTTCCCCTCTCTCTCTCTCTCTCTCTTCTCTCTCTCTCTCTCTCCTCTTTTCTCTCCCCTCTCTCTCTCTTGCTTGTGTAATCCGTCTGCCGTCAATCTTTTTGGGCCTTGTCATCGGTGTGTGTGTGTGTGTGGTGTTGGTGTGTGTTGTTGTGTGTGTGTGTGTGTGTGTGTGTGTGGTGTGTGTGTGTTTTGTGTGTGTGGGGTGTGTTTTGTGTGTGTGTGTGTGTGTGTGTGTGTGTGGTGTGTTTTGTGTGTGTGTGGTGTGTGTGTTGTTGTGTGTGTGGTGTGTGGTGGTGGCGCGCGCGCGCGCGCGCGCTGTCTGTCTATCTTCTATCTATCTGTTTTTTGGACCCCTGCCTGTCAGTGTGTCATCTGTCTGTCCCCGGTACAGCTTCTCTCTCTCTCCCTCCTCACCCTTCTCTCTTTTCTCTCTCTCTCTCTTCTCTTCTCCTCTCTCTCTCTCTCTTGACTTCACTTTTTCATCCTGAAATCCATAAACTGTAAGGGAACTAGAGAGAGAGAGAGAGAGAGGAGAGGGGAGAGCGAGAGCGAGAGGAGAGAGAGAGAGAGAGCGAGAGAGAGAGAAGGAGAGAGAGAGAGAGAGAGAGAAGAGAGAGAGAAGAAAGGGAGAGACAGAGAGAGGAGAGGGGAGAGAGAGAGAGAGAGAAAAAAGAGACAGAGAGACAGAGAGAGAGAGAGAGAGGAGAATGAGAGAGAGAATAATTACCCACCTCATCGCAGAATCAATATAAACACCCATATATTCCGTGAGCCTGTACAGTCTAGGGTACCAAATTTTAGTCTAATTATTATAATATAACAAGTGGTCGGAATAAGCATTGTTTCCCTTCATCGTTTGATCTGAAGCTTCGTGAGATAAGAGAGAGATTTCACCAACTAAATTACCACATTTATTTAAATAGGGAATAAAACTATAATAGTATAGTTTACTTTACTTTAGTTGGTGTTTTTTCAGCTTTAGTGAGATAGTTTAGTATTAGATAGTTTGATAGGAGTTTAGGTTTAGTTAGTTTAGATAGTTAGTTTATTTTAAGACATCATTTCTCTCACAAACAACCCCATCGAGTGAAATGAATTTGAATAGAAAATAGAAGAGAGAAATAGAAATGAAAAGAGATTTGAATGAAACCCTTTACGTAAGGGTGAAAGAATAAGTAAATGGAAATATAGTAAAGAAGCGCAACGATATTGAATGTAAGTTATATGTGTGTTGTGATTATGTTTTATTATATTAACGAGTAAAACACACAAATGCACAAATATATACATGCAAAACCCCTTTGGTTAAACTTATAAAACATGGACGGACCAAAAAAGAGGGGAGAGAGAGAGAGAGAGAGAGAGAGAGAGAGGGAAAAGAAAAGGGAGAGAGAGAGAGAGGAGAGAG
>JACEEZ010015527.1:0-22394 GCA_016584305.1 Chionoecetes opilio | reverse complement strand
CCGACGAAGTGTGTGAGGAAGAAAAAGGGACGCCGTGGGATTCCCGCGTTACTGGGAACGCGAAGACTTAAGGAGGAGGTGGGCGGGGGCTTATCTCCTTCCCGGGCCCAAATCACGCCTGAGTTCCGTCCCGACCCCCTTCAATTCTCTCATTAGCCCAAACCCCTAAAAAGCCTTTCGGCGATTTTTTAAACGGACTTGGGCTAACCTAAACAAAAACCTGGCTTTGACAGGCATTCCGTTTTCTAAACATTTTCCGGGGGGATTAGTTTTAAAAGTTGGCTAAAACAACGAAAATGTATTAAAATGTTAACCCCCAAAACCCTGCCCAAACATTGGGGCTAATGATTTTCGATACTTGAAAATGCCCATGCTAAGACAAATTAGCGGTATTGTCAATATTCGTTTGGCAAAATATGAGGTATACATGCGTCTACTGCGATTATAAGCATCTAAAAATTTTTTTTTAAAAGCCGCGTTTGGCGCCCTACGAAATTGGGTTTTTTTCTCTCCTCGCCCGCGATCCGACTATCAGCAATAAAATAGTCCTCACTTATACGACTTACAGCACCTTGCTTTTAATTATAAAACAGGGGAACATTTATTTCTTTTTTTGGTCATAATGTCAGTCTACCTAACAGGGGTTCCTTACACCCCTACGGGGGCCACGGCAAAGTCTCCCATTTCCCACATCTATCCACCTCATTCTCACATCCTCTGTCCTCTCACTCATGCTGTCTCTCTCCTCTCTCACTACTCCAACTTAAACAAAAAAACTAGTCCTATCATTAAAAAACTAGTCAACTATCAACTATAAAACTATCAACTATCAACTTGTTTAAAGGCATCATTAGTTTGCAACAAAAATAAAAACTAAAACATGACCATGACAATCTTGACCCCCGTAATGGGAAACTATGAAATCAAGAAAATTTGGGTAAAAAAGTAAATAAATAAAATATAGTTCATATATGGTATGGTGTTTTTGTTGTTCTGGGTACAGGCGGGAACAAATATTTTTTTCCGCTCTCCGTCCCCCAATATATCTCCCTGGTTCGGCTCCCCAACCCAACGCAGTCGGGGATCAACATAGGACCATGTTATCCCGCTGGCGTCAAAAACCGTTTTTGGGTTGGTACTCTTGAGTCTAACTGGAAGCTCCCGTTGACTCTCCCTATCCATGTTTAAAAACGCCGTTATATGCTTTGCCCTTAGCCGACGTCACTTGTCGTGCGTTGTTTTTGGGGCGCTCCGGGGTGCCTCGCGGCGCCTGGGAAGGGGAAAAACGGGGGCTGGGGCGGCTGAGGGAAAGGGGCCCGAAGGGTGGGGTAAGGGGTTGGGATGGGAGGCAGAGGAAAGGGGTAAAGGTGGGGTGAGGTAGAAGCAGGGGTGAAGGGTAGGGTAGAGGTAGGGGGAAGAAAGAGCCAGGAGGCAGGGGAAGGGGTGAAGGAAAGGTAGGGGGTTTGGATGTCGGGGGAGGCTGAGGAAGGGGAGAGGGGGGAGCGATGAAAGGCGTGAGTGGAGATGATTATAAAACAGGTAAGTCGAATAAACAGAGAGACAGTGTCGAGACAGTGACTCCTTTTCTATCAGAACCTTAGATTTTTAAAAGACAAGAAAGCTTACCGAAGTGTTGTGTTGTGTACAATCAATCAACCCATTGGGGGCATACGCCGGGGGGCGCGTCGCCTCGCCCACCCTACGACGCCACCCCGGGGGTCACCACGCGCGATTTCCCATGCAGGCTCCTTTCCCATCCCAAGACTCTCGACAAGAAACATCAACTTGCCCCAGCCACGACCTTTTTGGGCGCCCCCTTGGCCTCCCCACGCCGGATTGTCTCTTACAGATGCAACCCGATGGAAGGATCGGTTTCAGGGTAGCGTGCCACATGCCCATATAGCCAAAGTTGGCGCGACGGACTATGCAGGTAATAGGCCTCGATTCAGTCTCACGGTGCAATCGCTGATTGGACACGTAATCATCCCAGCGATACCCCATGATTCTGCGAAGACACTTATTACCAAAGGCATTGATTCGTCTCTTCAAGTCACTATTTAGTGTCCATGTCTCACATCCATAGAGGGAAGAAAAGGGATCACAAGCGACTTGAAGATCCGGATCTTTGTCCTCCTGCACAGGTACCGACAACGCCAAATAAATCCCGCTGAGCGAGTCCATAACACCGTGGGGTATGCCAATCCGCCGTAAGGCTTCTTGACGTGACCCCCGTCATTAGGAAATGCGCTACCAAGGTATGTAAAACTTTCCCAAAATCTCAATGTCCTCGCCACAACGCATGAACAGACTGTACTGCTTCATCTAGTAAGTCTCCAAACACCTGGAATATATAATGTATAGTGTATCGGTTGTGTATAGTGGGGTCGAAAAGAAAGGGGAAAGTTGTGGTGGTGGTATCTGATGGTGGTGAGTCTTTCAAAACACATTAGGGCGGCGTGGTGGAGGGTTTTTAAGTATATAATTACCCGATGCCGTGTGTGGCGTGCGGGAGGACTGGTGTGTGTGCGTAATGCAATGCTGCTTTGGTATTCCGGGCACACAACACCCCGTCACCCGCCCTGACGAGGCTGAAATAGCGCAGTGCAACCCCCCTTCACTACTACCCCCTACCATTATCCCCCTTCCTCCTCTTCCTTACCATCACCCCCGCCCCCGCACCATGCACTGCCTAACACCCTAATAACCTTTTCCCCTAAACCCACAACACACACTAATATTTTTTTTCAGTCCCTCATATACCCTACACCCCCTCCAACCTTCCTTGTGTATCACTCTTCATTACAATTCAAAACTCCCTCATCCGGTCTGTACTTCCCTCCATTCTTTTACCCTCCTCACCCCCAAGGAATAGAAAGCTCTAGATTCCTTGATAATCCTATCCCGTTCCCAAAAAACCACCCACACCAACACACACACCCACACACCCCACACCACACACACACACACACCCCACCACAAACACACACACGATTTATCTTTCTCTACACTACTATACAAATACTTTCCCATTTTCTTTCCAAAAAAGTCACCCACCTAAAGTTTTTACCCACAATCCTATTCCCTTCATTTCGCACCCCGCCCATCAAAACCAACTGCCGCCCATCCCTCACCCCCTTCCCCCTACACCCAAACCCCCCACCTCACCCCACTTCACCCCTCCCCACCTTCCCCCCCCCCAAATTCTCCTCACCATTAACCGTCTCACCAAATCACATTCCTTTAATAGAGTTCAATCAGCACTACAAAGCGTTTTCTGTATTAAAATACCTGCTGTTTGTCATCTGCTCCCCCCCGTCCGCCCCCCCCCGGGGGTGTAAATTAGTTGTGAAATCTCTACTGAAGGGGGGAGGGAAGAGGGAGGGGGGGTGGCCTGGGAGAGGGGAGGGGGGAAGATGGAGGGATCAAGGGGGGGGAACGATGTTTGTGGGAAGGAAAAAAGCCCATATTAAAATAGAGGGAATGGAGCAAAGATAATGATGTGGTGTGTGGGAGGAGAGAGAGGGGGAGAGAGAGGAGAGGAGAGAGGAGAGGAAAAGGAAGGGGGGAAAGGAAGAGAAGAGAAAGAGAGAAGAGAGAAAAGAGGAGGAGAAAAAGAAAAAAAAAAAAAAAAAAACTAAAAAAAAACACACAATTTTAAAAACACCCCCCACACAACACACCCCACACACACACACACACACAAACCCCACACACCCACACCACACACACACCCCACACACACACACACACACACAACCCCCAAACACCCCCCACCCACACACCCCCAAAAACACACACACAACCCCCCACACACACACACCTCTCCTTTACACTTTTCCAAACCCCCTTAACCATTATATTCCCCTTAATTCCCTCTCTCTTATATTTCCCCTTCCTTGTAGCCTTCTTTTCCCTCCCCCCCAAAGCACCCAAACAGGATCCTAAGGACTATTGGTTTGATAACTGTCTGTATTCTGGCTGAGAGTTGTAAAGTGGGGGGGCGGTGTACCCAGCTTTTTTCCTGTGAATAAGGATGAGGAAGGGTGCGCCTTTCCCCATCACTTTCAACGCTTTTTATGGACGGGGTTTTGGAAAAGGGTTTGTAATAAAAGTGTTGGGGAGCATCCTCGGCAACAAAAATCATGATTTTGTTTTTGCCGATATGCAGTAACTTTGCTGAGTCGCTGGAGGTCCTGGTGAGGGCTCTCGAGGCGCTGCACGAGGAGGCAACGCCTAGGGGCTTGGGGTCTCCGGGCTCGACCAAGGTCCAGGGTTTGAGATTACTAGATGAACAGTACATTGTTCATGCGTGTGGCGGGGAAATTTGAGATCTTGGAAATTTTTACATCCTTTGGGAGCGCAGTCCTAATACGGGGGTCACGTCAAGAACCCTTTACGGCGGATGCATAGCCACGGTGAAATGGCTCGCTCACGGGATATTTGGCGTTGTGGGTACCTGTGCAGGGGGACAAAGACCCCGGGGATTTTTCAAGTCGCTTTGACCCCGTCTTACCTTGGTTGGAGACATGGACATAATAGTGACTTTTAAGAGACAACAATGCCTTGGTAAAAAGTGTCTTCGGAACATGGGTTCGCTGGGGTGATTTCGTTCAAAACAGCGTTTCACCCTAGACTGATCGAGGGGCCTATTACCTGCAAGTCCCCTCAGCGTCAACTTGGGGTATATGGGCATGTGGGCACCTACATGAAAACCCAAACCTTAGGGTTGTTCTGTAAGAGACAAATCCGGGGTGGGGGAGGGCCAAGGGGGGGCCCACAAGGCCGTGGCTGGGGCAATTGAAAGTTTCTTTCGAGAGCTGCTTGGTATGGGAAAGGACCCGATGGGAGCTCGCGCGAGGTGACCCCCCCGGGGGTGGCGTGTAGGGGGGGCAGGGGGCGCGCCCCCGCTAGCCCCCAAAGATTGATTGATTGATTGAATACACCCAATACCTCCCCTCTTCCCCGTGAGAGTTATGGGGGGATTTCCCCCCTTAACGGTCATCTGTGTTTTATTTTTTATGTGGGGGGGGAGAATGATGAGTCTCCTTAACAATCTTTTCAACAAGCCTGCAAACAAAGTCTTGGGGGCTCTGTAGACAAAAATTTTCATTATCCCCCTCCTCCTCCTCCTCCTCCTTTCTGTATATGTTTTTCCTATGTATTCCTTCTCTTTTTTTCCCCCTACTCCTTTTCCCCTTTTTTGCTGTTTTTACTCTTTTTTTTTTTTTTTTTTTCATTCGCGGATTTCCTCTTTACGGGGGTGGGGTGTATTTGTGTGTGTGTGTGGTGTGTGTGTTGTGTGTGTGGGGGGTGTGTGTGTGTGTGTTGTTGTGTGTGGTTTGGTTTGTGTGGTGGGTGTTGTGGTGTGTGTGTGTGTGTGTGGGTGTGTGGGGGTGTGTGTGTGTGTGTGTGTGTGTGTGTGTGTGTGTGGTGTATTCATCTAGTTTTTTTCATCTAGGTATTTTACAGGGGCCCGAGCGACCTCTTTTGGCCCCCCCTCCATATCAAAACCTTTTTTCATTCATCCTTTGCTTTGTTTTGGCCCAAGCCCCACCCTGGAGGCAGGTCCAAAACCCCGTAAAACCCGGTCCCATTCACTGCTGGGTGACGGGGGCCGGGTTTTAAGGAAAAGCCCATAGTTTCCCTCCGCCCGGGGGTCGAACCCGGGGCTTCTCGGTTGTGAACCCACGTGTACCCTACACTACGGAATACCCGTTTGTGTGTGTGTTTGTGTGTTGTGTGTGTTTTGTGTGTGGTTTGTTGTGTTGTGTGTGTGTGTGTGTGTGTTTTAAAGTGTTTTTTACCTAGTTGTAGCTACAGGGGCCTAGCTCACTCGTCTGGCCCGTCTCATTTTTTTTTATTTTCAACTTTTTTTCCCTTTAATTATGTGTGTGTGTGTGTGTGTTGTGGTTTTTCTTGGGTCTGTCGTAAAAAATACACCCGTATTTTTTCGACGATAGGTAAACATATAAGGGTTGTCATTGCTTGTCATTTTGGGGAAATTATGGCATGAAAGTGAATAAGCTAAGCTAATTTTTTTGGTTATCGTGGTTCGGATGCTGACAGGCTTCCCTTTATTGAATGGACTGGTTGTGAATCACTGTCAACGCTACACTTACCTCGGCTCACCCTTCACGGCAGACGGCTCTGCGTCGTCGGCGGTCAAGGCTCACGCTCAGGATAAGATGGCTCACTTTAATAATTTTGTTTCCTTTTTGCATAAAAATAATGACCTGCCCTTCATTGTAAAGAAGAGAGTGTTTGATGCTGTAGTATTATCTGCTGTCTTGGATGGATGTGAGTCGTGGCTGAATGCAGATTTGAAAACCAATAGTTATAACTATATAACTGGTCACTTAAACAGATGCTGGGAGTCCGAGGTACGACTTGTAATGATCTTTGTTACATCGAGTCAGGGTGTCCACCTATACAAGCTCTTGTTAAAAGTAGACAAAGAAAGTTTTTTGCGAATATGTACGCGGAGCGATCTAGGATGGCTGATGACCCTTTAGGATTTGCTTTGCGAATCGTACTGGACACGAGATATAATACCAAGACTTATGTGTCAGATCTTATAAACAATAATATTGATGACTGTGCAGTAGCAATGGATACACTTAAAAATAACATCATGTGGGAATTTATTTCACATACATATTTAATCTGAGTTTCTTACCTATTCAATCAAACCCATGGCTATCACCCGACACATCATCCCAGCTAATTAACTAACTAGGATACTTATCGGTACATAGTGGGTTGAATTAAGACTGTAGGTTTGGATCATATTGCAATGGTCTTGTGATCCGATGTAGTCGCCCGTGATCAGGCCGCCCGTGAATGACAAGAGCGGAGGTGGAGGCGTAATCGTGGTTCTGCGTCAAGTGGTTATCACAACCAGTAACTTGACGCTGCGGATTGTTATCAGTGTGTTGTATTTTAACACAGTCCTATGATTTAACACTATATATGTACAAAATTAACGTATGTACAAAATCTCTTCATATTAATAAGAGATGTTAACTCGGTGAGGCTGGTAGTGCTTGTACTTATAGACAAGCAAGCACGTATATTAGATTGATGTTATCCTCACGGAGGGTCTGGGTGTACTGTTTCTCTGAGAGTGGCGACGAGCCCGGCTACCCGGTCCTAAGCCACGTATTTTATTCCCTATGGCCTAGAATCTAATGACGATAGCCAATGACCGCGCTCCAAATCAAGGAGCTAATTATTTAAGTGCAATGCTTATTAATCACTGGGAATATTAATTTATCCTATCCCAGTACTAATCATTTACTTAAATTACCTTAATTATTACCCATTACCATTACAATTATATATATACATATCCCTATACGCGCCCTCCTATGATGAACGGAAAATACCTCTCACTAGGGGGGGGGGGGAACAAACTACCACTCTACCAATTACGAGAGGGTGTTTATGGATAATTTCCACACTGGGGGCCGGCGAAAACTGAAGTTACGCTTCATGTGACATCACCCCAGGCCACATAGCGCCGGAACATTTCAATAGTGGTTTCGGCACTGTGGTCTTTAGCTATTTTAAAATTAACAGCTCTGATAGAGGTACCAGTGAATATGCTGACATATACTTGATCGGGGGGAGAGTTATCTCCTGATGTTATAGTATCCCCAGTATAGTCATCACCATTGACCTCAAATGGTTTTAAGAGCTCATTATCAGCGGGAAATTCAGGGGGACCTAGATAGGAGACTGGTCTACACTCAGATCTATTAAATTTAATGAGAGATCCGAGGTAATATTTGACTGCCTGTCTACCATGATTTATCCAAAATTACACCTGATATCGGCCAACATTGTAGACATTCCGCCATGTAACGAGTTCCTATGATTTTCTTCCACCAACAATTTAGTAAGATGATGGCGTTTGGGAATTAGTATGGGATGGCAGGTTTTATTTGGAAGATCAGCTTGAAAATTTCGACCTCGACACCTAATACCCTCATGATCAAGGAACAGACCCAATATGGTCAATTTGTTCCTATGGGGCTGGCTGAAGCCAATAGCTGATATTCCTCAGGAAATACCTGCTTCTGTATTGTTCTGATGCAAAACTTCAAAGGATCAGAGCTATCCCTTTTATTGACCTTGCAGGGAATATTAACCCTGCAGGGAGTATTAACCTTGCAGGAGGTATTGCTCAATAAGGAAAACCTTTCTATGTCTATCACAGGATCTGGATGAATTCAGGTTCCCTTATTATATCTTCAGATATGTCTGACTGAGTGGAAACCATATTAGGATTATTATTACACCCTTTCAGCCACTTAGGGCCTTTAAACCATATATCTTCAGATATGTCTGACTGAGTGGAAACCATATTAGGATTATTATTACACTCTTTCAGCCAGGTAGGGCCTTTAAACCATAATCCTGTATTCAATTTGAGGATGCTATCTCCTAGCGACACATTATTATTAGAATTTTCATTAGTGGCAATATATTCATTATGAACTGGAATACCACTTTCCTCTAAAGCCTCACTTATTGGTGTGGGCAAGAAAGTGGTTCCTATTCTGGTAATTAATAGGGGTTGTGCATGACTAGGAATACTCTCCTGTTCGACTGTATGGGTATGTGGGATGGGTCCCATTATTACCTTACCACCAGCACTTGTCGCCTCCGTGATGCAGTGGCTAGCTGCCTGGCTACGAATCTGCGGGCCCTGGTTCGATCCCGGGCCAGGGCAAGCCGGTGACCAGCCTACCCAGCTGTTCTTCCTTCCTTTCGGGTTGATAAATGGGTACCTGGGTGTAACCTGGGGAAGGTAACTGTGTAACCCGGGAGTCAACTAGCCCTGTGTCCCGGGGTAACGGGTCCTCACCCACCACAGGCTCCAAGGGCTAATGCCACGGAGATGAGCACCGCATGCCACGCGCAGCCTAGCGTATGCTCCCATCTTTACCTTACCAGCACTAGTGAACATCCAGACGTTATGTATTTTGATGACCTTCCTTAGGTAACGCCCAAAATAATCGGCTCCTATTATTAATTGGAAAGGTTCATCAACGTCTTTGAAGGTATTACTAACTAGTTTAACACCATTATCCCTCAGCATTTCAGCTGTGTCTTTTAGTCCATGAACAGTTAATTAAACTGATACCAATATTATTGACTACTACAGCAGCTACCCTACATTTATATCTTCCCAATTGGACTAGGGTTTGAACTATGTCATAGGTTTGAGCCTCATTATTGGCAAGAAAACCTGATATGGTATGTTCACTTTATTAATTATGGGTAGTTGTAATAATTCAACTATCTCTCTGCTTATGAAGGATCTTTGTGCACCACTGTCAAACATCGTCTTTACATTGACTGAATTACCATTATGGCACACCTTCAACTCGGCAGTGGGAACAGCTGCTGAACTACTCTTATTAGTGACTGCCATTTTTACTACTGTAGGGTCTGAGTTGTTATCACTGTTAGGACAAAGAGCGATGTTATGAACAGTTAGAATGTTTACATTTCCTACAAGTTCTTAAGCTTATAGGGCATGCATTTGAAGCATGTTTACCACGGAGACAGGTTAGGCAAATACCAAGGCGCATTAACCTTAACGGGACCAGCACAGGCTCTGTCACGCCGGACTAGAACCCTCCTGAGGAGAGACAAGGAGAGGTATGTCAGGAGTCTCGTTGCGGATGTCGAGGGTCATTTGAACGCTAATGACCTCCGACCCGCCTACCGAGCCCTGAAGAAGCTCCGTTCCAAGTCTCCTTCTGGGGCGAGTGCTATTCGAACAGCAAGATGGGCGCCTCGTGTCGGAAATGGATGGGCAGATGGCTCGTTGGGCTGAGTACTTTGGGCAGTTGTTTCACGGTGGACCCTCCAACTGAGCAGCTTCACACCACTGGGTTACAGGCAGTGGATGCCGATCCTCCCATTGACGAAACCGCACCCTCTCTTGACGAAGTCAGAGAGGCTGTAGCAAAGTTGAAGGGTGGAAAGGCAGCTGGTGTTTGTAATATCAGTGCGGAGCTCCTCAAAGCTGGGGGTGAGGCCATGATCCGCGGGTTGCATGCTGTCCTGACTGCTGTGTGGCAATCAGGTACCATTCCTCCTGACTGGAAAAGGGGGCTGGTCGTCCCCCATCTGGAAAGGGAAAAGGGGACCGTCAGGACTGCAACAATTACCGCGGTATTACACTGCTCAGCGTACCAGGCAAGGTGCTTGCCCATCTATTGCTGACACGAATTCGCAGTCATCTGGTGAAGCATCAGAGACCTCAGCAGCCTGGGTTCACGCCTGGTAAGTAAACAACGGACCGTATCCTAGCGCTTCGTGTCCTGGTGGAACGCCGACGTGAGTTTCGACAGGGGATGCTTGCAGCCTATGTTGATCTCAAGAAGGCGTTTTGACTCAGTGCATCGTGAGTAACTCTGGGATCTTCTGCGACTTCCCGAGGGATTCCTGCAAGGACTATTGGGTTTGAAAAACTGGTTTGTATTCTGGAACTGAGAGTGCTGTAAAGTGTGGGGCAGGTGTATCCAGCTTCTTTCCTGTGAATCCCGGAGTGAGGCAGGGTTGCGTCCTTCCCCCATCACTTTTCAACGCTTGTATGGACTGGGTATTGGAAAAGGGTTTGTAGATCAAAGGGATTGTAGAGAAATCCGTCGGCAACACCAAGATCACTGATCTTGTTTTTGCCGATGATGCAGAAATCTTTGCTGAGTCGCCTGGAGGTCCTGGTGATGGCTCTCGAGGCGCTGCACGAGGAGGCAAAGCCTTTGGGACTTGAGGTCTCCTGGCTCAAGACCAAGGTCCAGGTATTTGGAGACTTACTAGATGAGGCAGTACAGTCTTTTTCATGCGTGTGGCGAGGACATTGAGATCTTGGAAAGTTTTACATACCTTGGTAGCGCAGTCCATAATGACGGCGGGTCACGTCAAGAAGTCTTACGACGGATTGGCATAGCCCCGGTGTTATGGACTCGCTCAGCGGGAGTATTTGGCGTTGTCGGTACCTGGGGCAGGAGGACAAAGATCCGGATCTTCAAGTCGCTTGTAATCCCTGTCCTACTCTATGGTTGTGAACATGGACACTAAATAGTGACTTGAAGAGACGAATCAATGCCTTTGGTAATAAGTGTCTTCGCAGAATCATGGGTATCGCTGGGATGATTACGTGTCAAATCAGCGATTGCACCGTGAGACTGAATCGAGGCCTATTACCTGCATAGTCCTTCAGCGCCAACTTCGGCTATATGGGCATGTGGCACGCTACCCTGAAACCGATCCTTCCCATCGGGTTGTATCTGTAAGAGACAATCCGGCGTGGAGGAGGCCAAGGGGGCGCCCACAAGGCTCGTGGCTGGGGCAAGTTGATGTTTCTTGTCGAGAGCTGCTTGGTATGGGAAAGGAGCCTGCATGGGAACTCGCGCGTGGTGACCCCCGGGAGTGGCGTCGTAGGGTGGGCGAGGCGACGCGCCCCCCGGCGTATGCCCCCAATGATTGTTGATTGATTAACCTTTCACTCTCGTGTAACAATCTGAATATATATTACACTGTGGAGGGTCTATGTTCCCCCTCACATAAGACACAATTTATTATTCGTACTTCACTACTCGAAGTCGCCGCCCTGGAATTAGGGTTTGTATCTATTATTTGGGTAGTCTAAGTGGTTTACTGGTAGGCTGAGAAGTTTGAATCGTAATTACAGGCTGTTTTGATTTGCGTAACAGGCGCAGGATAACTACCCACTAACGAGGGATCCTTAACTCTGAGGGTGGCTGATATAATGATTACCTTCAGGCGTAATAATCGTGATCTCCCTGTGGGGGGGTTCTGGCTTAATACCTTGCAAACTTTGGGTTAAAGAAGCTTTAGCTGTAGATGGAATATGAGCACACTCCAGTAATCCCTCATATTCAATTACTTTATCGAGTATCTTTGACATTCGTGTTTCATAATTGATAACACATAACTGAATCATTTCTTTATCCCCAGCTTGTTTTAATTGAACTTCATATATGCAGTAAGCGTCTCATATTTTTCCCATTTAGTTTTTAGCATTAGCAGACCTGTGTTTTAAACTATTATAGTCTATAGGGTTAGTCCCAGCTGCTTCATCACACGTTTTTATATAATCGTGTCAGCCAACCTAATTTAGCAGCTAATGATTTAGTCCCTTCCGTCATGATTTTAATTGATTAACTCAAGTGAAATATTAAATGCAAGATTACGTTACTAAAACATTCTTAGTTTATAATTAATTATACTATAAGTGCGGGAAGCGCTGTTGGCTGGCCTAACAAGGCGCATAACCAGGCCTATGGCCAACCCCCACTTTAGTTATTACAACTAACTAGTACGTAACCTCTGATGCTATCTACTACCACAGGGTGATGGGCATATGATAGTTGAACAGCTGAGTCATTCTTGACGCCGCGAAAACCCCCGCCTCCAGCTCATAACCAGCGATTTGGTAGGCTCATAATTACCTCACTTAACGACCACTTGAATCACATGAAAATCAATATCCTCTACTCGGGGCACCAATGTGGGAATTATTTCACATACATATTTAATCTGAGTTTCTTACCTATTCAATCAAACCCATGGCTATCACCGACACATCATCCCAGCTAATTAACTAACTAGGATACTTATCGGTAGATAATGGGTTGAATTAAGGCTGTAGTTTGGATCAATATGCAATGGTCTTGTGATCCGATGTGGTCGCCCGTGATCAGGCCGCCCGTGAATGACAAGAGCGGAGGTGGAGGCGTAATCGTGGTCTGCGTCAAGTGGTTATCACACCAGTAACTTGACGCTGCGGATTGTTATCAGTGTTTGTATTTTAACACAGTCCTATGATTTAACACTATATATGTACAAAATTAACGTATGTACAAAATCTCTTCATATTAATAAGAGATGTTAACTCGGTGAGGGCTGGTAGTTCTTGTACTTATAGACAAGCAAGCACGTATATTAGATTGATGTTATCCTCACGGAGGGTCTGGGTGTACTGTTTCTCTGAGAGTGGCGACGAGCCCGGCTACCCGGTCCTAAGCCACGTATTTTATTCCCTATGGCCTAGATCTAATGACGATAGCCAATGACCGCGCTCCAAATCAAGGTGCTAATTATTTAAGTGCAATGCTTATTAACCACTGGGAATATTAATTTATCCTATCCCAGTACTAATCATTTACTTGAATTACCTTAATTATTACCCATACCATTACAATTATATATACATATCCCTATACGCGCCCTCCTATGATGAACGGAAAATACCTCTCACTAGGGGGGGGGGGGGGGAACAAACTACCACTTTTACCAATTACGAGGGGGGTGTTTATGGATAATTTCCACAATCATGCATTTGCATCATCAAGAAGAATAACCTACTTAAATGTCATGAATCCCAACTTAACAGTGCAATCTTTGTATATTGAAAGCATAACATCAGTGAATTATATAGAATAGCTTATACACGCTTCCGTGTGCCCAGCTCACTCTTCAGCTATAGGGGGCAGGCAGGTGGAATAGGAGGGACGCGGCCGCTCCCGATGGATAAAGGGGCCCTGTGTCCCGGGCGGCAAGATACAGACCGAAGAACATGTCATGGTTTGAGTGTCCCTTATCTAGTGATGTTCGCAACGTTTATTGTATCAAAAGTATCTATGATTTATTCTCAAAAACAATGACCGATGATGATGTGTGACAGCTATATACAAAAAATTTCGGATATATGCGTAAATCTTTTGGTTGAATGAAGATTTATAAAATTTTGTTTATCATCATAATTATGTATTCCTTTTGTTGGACCTAGGTATTTTTTGTATGTGAATTTTCTTTGTATTGGTGTGGTCAATAAATATTTAATCTAATAGAATTAATCTGTGTGGTTTGTGTGTGTGTGTGTGTGTGTGTTTGTGGTGTTGTGTTGTGTGTGTTGTGGGGTGTGTGTTGTGGGTGGTGTCTGTCTTTTCTGTCTGTCTTCTGTCTGTTGTCTGTCTGTCGTTCTGGTCTTCTGGGCTGTCTGTCTGTCTGTCTGTCTTCTGTCTGTCTTCTGTTGTCTGTCCCGTCTGTCTGTCTTCTGTCCTGTCTGTTGTCTGTCTGTCTGTCTGTCTTCTTCTGTCTGTCTGTCTGTCTGTCGTCTGTCTGTTGTCTTCTGTTGTCTTCTGTCCTGTCTGTCTTCTGTCTGTCTGTTGTCTGTCTGTTGCTGTCTGTCTGTCTTCTGTCTTCTGTCTGTCTGTCGTCGTCTGTCTGTCTGTCTGTCGTCTGCTGTCTGTCTGTCGTCTGTTGTCTGTCGTCTGTCTTCTGTTGTCTGTCTTTTGTGTGTGTGTGGTGGTGTGTGTGTGTGTGGTGTGTTTGTTGTTTTGGTGTGTGTGTGTGTGTGTGGTGTGTGTTGTGTGTGTTGTGTGTGTGTGTGTGTGTGTGTGTGGTGTGTGTGGTGTGTGTGTGTATGTCCCCAAAGCAGCACCAAAAGCAAAACAAAACCAGTTTGTCTTGAGTAGCATTTTTGTGTTTTTTTGGTCTGTGTGCTTTTTTTGGGTTTTGTTCAAGCTTTTTTATTGTACTAGTTTTATTTATGTGAGTTTAATTAAAAGGGGTTTGGGGTTACTTAATTGATCAAGTATTCTATCTGATTATTTTGTTATTGTACGCGGAAGAATTTTTAAATATGGTGGTGGTGGTGGTAGTGGTTTTTTTTTAAATCTTGGCCTATTGCGCCTGTAGGCAGTGACCTCCAGGGATGGGATGGTAGGCCCTGGAGGTTCACTTGAGGGCTGTGATGGTTAGACCTCGCCCGTGGTGGCGCAGGCGAATTTTTATAGTGACGCCTGTGATTAGAGGCTCATGCCGCCCCCTGTGTCCTCCGATGCACTCGTGATCGAAGGTAGAGTTAATGGCCAGCATGTGGGTGTTCTTAGGCCAATCGCGGTGCAGAAAGATTTTAAGTGATTTATGGTTCTCACTCGGGATCGAACTGAGGGAGGCCAGTCGGAGACGCTAACCACTCTGCTACAAAACCTTCCCGGTGGTGGTGGTGGGGGTGTGGTGGAGGAGGAGGTGATGGTGGTTTGGGGGTGGTGGTGTGATAAGAATACAAGTGAAAAATGGAAATGCATGAAATTTGCCCCATAATGAGAGAGAAGAGGAGAAAAGAGAGAGAGAGAGAGAGGAGAAGAGAGAAGGGGAAGAGGCAGAGAGAGAGAGAGAGAGAGAGAGAGAAGAGAGGTATATGGCCTGGGTACACAACAGTAACTCAACAACATCACAAATATCCCGAGGCACAACAAGACGATGCCTTTGTCGGGTGTCCAATTGTTAACCGTATTTTTATCTTACTAACATATACTTATTTGTTTTATAAGCTATAGAATCGAGCCGTTGAGCGGAAGGGCGATTATAAAGATGGGGTTGAGATTTATATGATTATTATTGCTTAATCATAATACACATGTATCGGCCTGGTTATGGCACGATTGGATACGAGTCAATTTGCACAAGGTATAACCACGACACAAAGAGTTTCCTCGACACTTAGGGACGACACACGCACACACGTCTGTCCCACACAATATGAACCCTTTCTCTGAGGCCATGGTGCGGCTGTGGGTGTCTGCTGGCAGGGCGTCAGGCGTGGCTGTACGTAAACAGAGGGGTGCTTGTCCTCTTGTATGGTGCTGCCATCTATGACGTGGCAGTGACATGGCAATGGGCGTCTCACAGATACATAACTTTAACATAGTATCATTAGAGAAAGTGCATGCCTTTAAAATATATATAATTGTAGTAATACATATCTACCGACAAAGCCAACATCGCTCGGTCACCTACCAGGCGCGCCCAAACGCGCCAACTTAGAGGCATGTACCTAACCATGAAAGTATGTATTACCCTGATTTAGTCGGATTTTGCTCTTCAGGAAAACCCATACTAAGATATGGCCTTCCTAACAACAAGCAAAGTGGAATTACTATAATAATGTAAGTAAGATTGGCATAATCATTGAAGGAAAATGAACAGCTGGGTTAAGGTAGACAGTAAAGAGTCCTGTACAGCTGTTTCCAATTCTGGAAATTGGAGAATTTAAGCTCAGAAATGGTGTTATTTGACATATTAATGCTTGGGAAATTTATATACTTAAAACTGTCAATAGGGAAAAGTTGAGCAGTGAAATTAGCTTAAATCCTTCGTGCAGTTATTCAGGAAGGTATTTCAAATAGTCAAGCGCAAATAGCAAGCCATTAGAATTGCGAAATGACCGGACGCTTTCTGATACACTGCACCTTCGGGACATACTACAGACACAGAGAATGTTTGTGTAAAGAAAAAATAGTGATGTCCGAAGAAACATTTTTTGAAAAAAAAAATGGCTTCGAAATCAATTTGGGTGTAAGGACATAACGATAAGGCCTGAGAAGCATTTCCCTGAGTTGCCCCTACCTCACTATTAAAAATTTTCTATTATGAACCTTTCCATTAAGTAAATATTCATTATCATTATATTGTCCTCCCTTTGTGAACTTCAAACACATGTTCGGCTGGAAAAGAACATGTTTAACCATGGTATCTGACTTATCACTGATTCAAGGTGAGGGTAATATGGTCAGTTTAAAACGAAAACACAGTTGCCTTTCTTGGTTGGGGTGATCTGACTACCCTCTCACTCCAGTTTTTGTCATTTGGAGTTCGTTTCAGAAATCTCTTTTTCAGAATGTATCGTCTTGTGTCAAAAAGGTGTTTTTTGTGCAATGAATCAATAAATACTGGTAATATTCAGATCTCTTTCGCTGCCAACCATTATGTTAGCCGTATTTTTATCTTACTAACATATTACTTATTTTTTTTATAAGTTATAGAATCGAGCCGTTGAGGGGAAGGGCGATTATAAAGATGGGGTGAGATTTATATGATTATTTTTGGGCTTAATCATAATACATATGTATCGGCCTGGTTTGGCACGATTGGAAAAGAGTCAATTTGCACAAGGTATAACCACAACACAAAGAGTTCCTCGACACTTAAGGACGACACACGCACACACGTCTGTCCCACACAATATGATATCTTCTCTGAGGCCATTGGGGGGCTGTGGGGTGCCTGCTGGCAGGGCGTCAGGGCGTGGCTGTACGTAAACAGAGGGGTGCTTGTCCTCTTTGTATGGTGCGGGCCATCTATGACGTGGCAGTAACATGGCATGGGAGTCTCACAGATACAAACTTTAACATAGAATCATTAGAGAAAGTGCAATGCCTTAAATATATATAATTGTAGTAATCATATCTACCGACAAAGCCAACAAAATCGCCTCCTCGGCATCTCTCGGCTCCTCTCGGCGCTTCCTCACTACTCTTGGGTTTTTTTCATTTTTTATTATTTCTTTTTTTTTACTCTTCCTCTTCTTGCACCCTTGTCTCCTTTCGTTTCCTTGGCGGCGCCTTGGCGCTGAAATGGATTGGCAGCAGGACGGTGAGTTAGCGAGCCAGGTATACAGTGGGGGGGGGTGAAGGTATACAGTGGTAGGGGGGTGAAGGTATACAGTGGTAGGGGGTGAAGGTTTACCCGTGGTAGGGGGTGAAGGTATACAGTGGTGGGGGTGAAGGATACAGTTTGGGAGGGGGGTGAAGGTATACAGTGGTAGGGGGTGAAGGTATACAGTGGTAGGGGGGTGAAGGGGATACAGTGGTAGGGGGGTGAAGGTTTACAGTGGTAGGGGGGTGAGGTATACAGTGGTAGGGGGTGAAGGTAACAGTGGGAGGGGGTGAAAGGTAATACAGTGGTAGGGGGTGAAGGTATACAGTGGTAGGGGGGGGGAAGGGATACAGTGGTAGGGGGGGGAAGGTATACAGTGGTAGGGGGGGGAAGGTATACAGTGGTAGGGGGGTGAAGGTAAACAGTGGTAGGGGGGTGAAGGTTATAACAGTGGTAGGGGGGTGAGGGATACATGGTAGGGGGGTGAAGGTTTACGTGGTAGGGGGGTGAAGGGGATACAGTGGTAGGGGGGTGAGGTATACAGTGGTAGGGGGTGAAGGTATACAGTGGTAGGGGGGTGAAGGGATACAGTGGTAGGGGGGTGAAGGTATACAGTGGTAGGGGGTGAAGGTTTACAGTGGTAGGGGGGGGAAGGTATACAGTGGTAGGGGGGTGAAGGTATACAGTGGTAGGGGGGTGAAGGTATACAGTGGTAGGGGGGTGAAGGTATACAGTGGTAGGGGGTGAAGGTATACGTGGTAGGGGGGGTGAAGGTATACTGTGGTAGGGGGGTGAAGGTATACAGTGGTAGGGGGGTGAAAGGGATACAGTGGTAGGGGGTGAAGGTATACAGTGGTGGGGGGGAAGGTATACAGTGGGGGGGGGTGAAGGGGTGCAAGGGTTACAGAGGAATAAGTAATGGTAATATTGGGGAAACATGACAATATATTGAAAAACGATGACAGTATTGGGAAACAACGACAATATAAGGGTAAACAATGGAATATAAGGAAACAATAATGATAGGCAGGGAAAACATTGCAATATAGGGAAAAAATCTGACAATGTAAGGTAAGGAAAAGTGCAATAAAAGGAAAAAACAAAGACAATACAAGGGAAAAATCATGAAAATACAGAAGAAACTAGGGGGGGGGCAAAATCATAAGGGATAAACCCCCGCCCGAATATTAATCAATATACGTATATATATATATATATATATATTATATATATATGCACTCAGTAGAGCGCATACCTCCGCCGAATATTTCAAATTTGGTTGCCATGGCAAAACATTGTCCATAAATTTTTTCATCCAAAATTAAAATCACTTTTCCTTATACCAAATAGACATGGTATACCGAGTTTGGCCAAAGCTATTCGTAACTTTTCAGAAATCCTGTAACTAACAAAACAGACAACAGACAGACAACAGATCGGGGTTGAAAAACATAACCCTCCAACTTTTTTGGCGGAGGTAAACATAAAATATAGGGAAAAACAAAGTATAGAAAAGAATACTGACAATTTAGGGGAAAACAATGACAAAATAGGAAGAATTAATGGTAATAAATATAGGGAAAAAAATTGACATAGAGAGGGAAAATTTAAAAAACGTATGGAAAACAACAACAACCGGTGGCAGTATAGGATTAGGACAATGACAATTAAAATCAAAAACAAGGGGAGGAAAACTCAGAAAAAGGGCAAAATGAGGGTTTTTATAAAAAGAAAGGTAATTTGTCAGAAAAAGGATAGAGTAGAAAAAATACAGTAAACTTCAACTTCAAGTATTTTATAAGCAAGTGTGAATAGGCGTCCCCTATAAACCCAAAACCAAAAATGGTTAAGATGGCAGGGATAACATAGGAGCCAGGAGGCTATGGTTGAGGACGGCGGGTGGCGACAGGGGCTCCAAACAGGGTAATGGGAGTGGCTAGCAAGGTAATGTAAAGGGTAGGTAAGAGGCGGCAGGGGACAGATAGGAAATAAAGCAGATACAGAAGTGAGCAATGTGAGGGTTTAACTTGGTCATGCAGAGTGAAGGAAGAAGGTAAGGTTACGTGAGGAAGAAGGAGAGGGGAGGAGGGGAGGAGAGGGGAGGAGGGGAGGGGAGGGAGAGGAGGGGAGGAGGAGGGGGAATAGAGACCCCGGGTCCTGGCCCCCAGTTTGGCGCGTCCTTTGCCAGTACTCGCCTAGGGCTCCTCCTCCTCCTCCTTTACTTTTCCTTTTTTTCTTCCGTCTTCACCTCTCTCCTTCCTTTTTCCATCTCTCCTCTTCTTCTTCTTCTTTTCTCTCTCTCTCTCTCTTCTCTCTCTCTTTCTTCCTCTCTCTCCTTCTCTCTTCTCTCTCTCTCTCTCTCTCTCTCTCTCTCTCTCTCTCTCTCTCCTCCTCTCTCTCCTTCCCCGTCCTCTCTCTCTCTCTCTCTCTCCCCTTTCTCTCCTCCTCTCTCTCTCTCTCCTCTCTCTCCCCTCCTCTTCTCTCCTCTCTCTCTCTTTCTTCTCTTCTCTTTTCTCTCTCTCTCTCTCTCTCTCCTCTCTCGTCCTCTCTCTCTCTCTCTTCTCTCTTCTCTCTCTCTCTCTCTCTCTCTCTCTCTTCTCCTCCTCTCTCTCTCTCTCTCTCCTCTCTCTCTCTCTCTCTCTCTCTCCTCTCCTTCTCTCTCTCCTCTCTCTCTCTCTCTCTCTCCTCTCTCTCTCTCTTTATTTCCTACGCTATTACTCACTCGTCACACTGGGTATGAGGAATGGGAGTTTTATGGGGTTTTTAGGTTTTTATGTGACGAGTGACTAGATAGCGAGGACAGACGAGTGAGTGAATGAGTGAGTGAGCGAGTACAGAAAAGGATGGTATGGAGAGATGGGATGAAAAGGGACAGGATAAGTAGATACACTTATCCTGGCCTTCATCTCCATCTCTCCCATACCATCCTTTTTTTGTCACTCGCTCACTCACTCATCATTCACTCACTCGTCTGTCCTCACCACCACCTCCTGTCCCTCCCTCACCCTATCTAAACACACAACCTACTACCTTCCCCATCACCCTTAACATCCAGTACCCTTCCCTACAATACTCTCCCTCTCCCCTCTCTCTCCAAACGCCCATAAAAAACCCCATAAAACTCCCATTCCTCATACCCAGTGCTCACCCACGCCTCACGCCCACACCTTCCCTGCATAGCTTTACGCCCCCCTCCCCCCCCCCCCCCTGGTACGCCCTAACCCAGTAAACCGTACTCAGGTAACCCCGTAATAGCCTCGCCTAGGTATGCAGGGTGGTGGGCAGGCAGGTGCGTGGAAGCGGAAAATCTCTTGAAATATTTTTGGTTGTGTTACTTTTTTTTTATTTTATGCAGTGTTTGTGAATGTCGTATTAATTACAATCTTGCGTATAAGGGTTTCTCTATAAACTCTCTCTTTCGGGTTTTTTTTTCCTTCTTCGTTGTAGCTCTTGTTTTGTTCTTTTTTTCTCTTTTCTGTCCTACCTGTTGTTTTTCTTCCCCCTTTTATTTAACAAAAAAATCCCTAAAAACCTTGTAAGACTGAATGTCGGTACTGTTGTGACCCATTTAACCCTATGTAATCCTCCTCCTTTATCACCTTTACGTATCAAAATAACAAATGTGATTGAACCTATAAAAAGGGAAAAATAAAAAAAAAATTTTTTTTTTTCCATCCAAGACTAAAGTGATTTAAATAGATTTTTAAAGAACTTTTTAGAAGTTTTTTACTATTTTAACAATCACAAAATATTTTATAGTAAAACTTACCAAATATCCCGGGAAATATTAGATGTCAGTTTTAGAAAGTTATATTTAAATGTCTGAAGATTCGTATTTAAACACGTTTGTAGACATTTTATAAAATTCTCTCATGTTGAATAATTTTACCATTTTAAAAAGTTAATAAAGTCACTCGATCAAAAATAAGTAATTAATCCCCAAATCATGGTTTTTTTTTGTCACGTGAAAAACCGGGCTATGTCCATCGTTGTTAGTGTTATCAGTTCTAGAAGAATTGTTTTTTTTTATTTTGCTTTTTTCCCTGCCTTTCCAGGTGAGTTTTTGTGTGGGGACTTTACCAAACTTTTTTACGTAAAATTAATAACTCCCTCAAACAGCTCCGTTATGAACCTCCCTCTTCTTTATCTTTTTCCTTTTCCCCCCCTTTTCCCCCTTTCCCCCTCCTCCTCTATTTCTTTTCAGCTAATAATGTTTATCTTTTTTTTGACCCCCAAACCCAGTGATACTAAAGATATCTGGGGTTTCGGGAAAAACCTTTAGCCTACGTTTTTTTGCCCCAAAAAGCCGATTCGTTAATATCACTGAGAGTTGGGGGCAACACAAAATAAACATTTATTAACTGAAATAGCCTTCCAGGCTATAAGACATTCCCAAATTTTCCGTAGCATAAAGCCAGGTTGGGGGTGTCCTTTTTTCTTAAAGATAATTTTCAAACAAATCCAATCGATATAGTAAAAAAAAGATCATATGACTCAGTCCCCACCAAAGATTAAGCTAAACGGAAATTGCAACTATTGGGTAAATATGTCCCTCCCCAAAACTAATGCGGAAATCGTTGCCTCCTCTATGACGAATAAAAATCAGTTTCAAAAAATAAAAGACACAATATGTGGGAGATTTTAACCTACCCCATTAAACGAATAATAATTTTGGTTTTTAAGAAAGTTGTTGTTATATGGGAAACGAAGTATATTTAAAAACAGGTGGTCGTGAGCCCCCCAAAGGGGTAATAGTATCCCCGTTTAGTTTTCACTACCGAATTGATCGTTGATTTCGCGATATAGGGGAACATTTGGCAAACAGTTCCGGGTTTAAACGAGCGGGATAAAATTGCAATTGTAGACTCACAGAAAATCGGTTAATTTTAAAAAGGTTTCCAATTATAAAA
>JACEEZ010015526.1:0-13479 GCA_016584305.1 Chionoecetes opilio | reverse complement strand
GTACAACACAAGGGGGGCCACTCCTGGTGCTGGCGGCAGGGTGATGGGTGCCACACACCTCCGGTGGCTAATTACCCCGGGCGTCGTGCGTTCGTCCCAAAGGGCGAGTGGTCCTGCATTGGGTGTCGTAACCTATTTTAGTCTGGTTTTTTATTACGAAAATTCCCAACATCCCCCCTAAATCTCCGACTTTCCAAACAACCGAATTTTTTTTCTACCCCCAATCGGATAAATTTTTAAAACAATTCCAACAACCCCCCTCGGTCAGACTTTGAATTGGGGGGGGCGGGAGGCAGGTGTTCGTTTTTTTTCTCACACCCGCTCCCCAGCGCGGGTGCGGCGGGGCGTTGGCGGGTTTTCAGAGTTTATTTCATTTGCTTTTGGCTCTTCACCACCACATTGTGCCCTTTTTTTGGCCTTTTATTTATTTTATACGTGAATAATGTTGTGTACTCTAAACTAAGCGTGTTGTGTTGGACATTAAAACAAAAGTAAATATTATAAGGAAAGTAAACAAGGGTTCCTGAAAAGATATATGTGGGGAATTTTTAACATCGGCAAGACGCTGGGGTGGACATTTTATGTCCAAAGATAACTTGTTCAATTTTTATGCTGGTGGAAAAATGAGGGAAATTTTCCAAGTTTTGGGGATGATCACGAAAAGTTTAAAAAAAGCTTTTCTTCATGGAAAAAAGGGAATGAATTAAAAACTCAGGAAGTCAGAACCATATTGTTGCACTCCGGTTTCTAAGTTATAGAAGAGCATCATAAAAGCAGTTAACCCCTTGCGGGAAACTTCAAGAGAGTGCAGGCAAACACCACCCAAACCCAGTACATCTGTACATTATTATCTTTTCCTTATTTTTTAAATTAAATTTATGTCACCCGCCCATCCGACTCTTCCCAATCACCGACCACCTTCGGACCCCCCAAGGTGGGGTAACTTACTTAGCTGTAGACTAAAGTTCTTTTCCATTTTTTTTCTCTCTCTGTATGTTTTGCTTACGGGTTATATTAATGTATTTTTAATCGATACAAATACATTAGTCTGAGGTGTTTGTCTTGTACGGCGCCTAGCGGATGCTGATGCTGACAATTTTTGAGAGGTTTATGTACGAAGTATCACGCCATACCCCAAAAGGGTGACTGGAAAATAAACCCTGGGTCTTGATGCAAACACGAACCCTCGCCCTGGTTCCAGACTCACCCAATTGTGTGTTTCACTCAGCGCTCTGCCCAAGGATGATGACGCTGACAGGGGCAACAGCCTGGAGACTTGTCCACCGAAACCTGCAGTTCCGGCCTCCTTTCCTTATATGCGCAACGGGCCGGGAGAGGGGAAAAAACACGAAGACTACGGGACGCGTTACCCTTGCGCTCCATTCACGCCCAACCTTCCCGGGGGTGTCTGTGTTACCCCACCTGGGGGTGGAGTCCCTTTGTCACGTCATTAACTGTTCCCGGGCTCTGGCCCAAACATTAGTTTCATTGGCCTTTACTTAACGAACTGATGAATTATTTTGTATAAACCCTTCCCAAAGTGTACAAAATTATATATAATAATATCGTTTTTTAGAATATTTTCTTTCTCGAAACCTTTTCACTAAAAATACTTTTAAAAATTTCGTAAGAACCGCTTTTACCACGTTTTGCCCTCCTACCCTTTATTGATGTGTACCCCTGGCAACGACAAGTTACCACCCCCTCAAGAGGGGATCATCCGGCAACACCCCTTACGGGTAGTCAACCATATCAAAAGGAGTGAACCCCTTACCCCTAAAAAAACCATACTAAGAAGGGAACATGTTGGGGAATACGGTGGAAAAGATAACATTTCATCACGCATAGTGTTTCGTTACAAGACATAATGGTAATGTCGTAACATAAAAAAAAACAACGGGGGTATGTGGCAACATAAAATTGTAATTAAGTTACGTGCCTAAGGAACAAATGAACGGTACATACTAATTAAACACGTAAGGGGGAATATACCTGAGCAAGGAACGGAAAAAAGGGACTTGGGAGAGAACAGGCGAGAGGGTAAGAGGGGAAGATTGTTCAATCATCGTGTCAAAATGACCCCGGAAGCCACACTTCCCCACTGCTCAGCCCCCCCCACAAATTCGTATATAGACGAGGGCAAAATTCTCTTGCATTTTAACGCTCTGGGCTACATATTTTTTTAAAAAGGACAAAAACGAAGACGAGGACGCGTGAAAAGAGGGTTATCAAAAGGACGGGCAAAACGTGCAAAGTTTTATTTTGGCAAAGAGGGAGGAAGTTTTTTAATTTTTATAATTAAGCGGGCGGAGGGGACAATACCGATCATTTTTCCAAAACTTCCAATTCAGCAAACTCCTAGCAACAGCCCGCCGCCCTCGCCAGCCCCCCACAACCCTTTGGCCGCCCGCCTACAGCCCTTTCAGCCAGCCTCAAGCTGTGCACCGCCCAAAACCTGCAGCGGCAGCCACGCGACAAACCCCTCTAGTCATCATTCCCCAATCTGTAAAAACGCCCTTGGGGAAAGCCCTTCTGATTCGCTCGGGTGGGCTTCCTTTCTGAATCCACACAAGGTAGGGGGTAAAAAAAAATCTAGGACCTTCAGAACATATTTTTTAAAAAGCCCCTCGTGTCATAAATAAAACTTAGTGGTGAGATATGTTTTTCACATTTTTTTTTGCTTAAAAGCCCTTTAATGAAATTTTAAATAATTTAAATTTTTTAGTTATTTTTTTATAGATTTTAAATTGCTTACCGTAATATTTTTATAAACTTTGTAATTTTTAATAATTTTTTTAGCTTCCCTTAATTAAATATATATATATATTCAAATTCCCTTCTTTAATTGCCTTTAAAAACCAGCTGGGGCCCACTAAACAAAAAAAAAAAATATGTTAAACGCACTTATCAGCCGAAAAATTTGCTGATCTTACACTTAAAATATTTAATGACATATGCTAAGTAATTTACACCAAAATAATTCTCCGATTTAATATGCTTAACAGGCACCAAGTTAAGTGTCCTGTCATGGGCATCTGCTCAAGTCTTTTCTCCAGCACTCAAGTCTTCCACTATGCCAGATGGACGCACAAAACAAGGGGGACTCCCGAGGATCAAAAAAAAGGAAAAAAGAAAAAAAAAAAACAAAAAAAAAAAAAGAAAAAAAAAAAAAAAAAAAGAAGAAGAAAAAAAAAAGAAAAAAAAAAACTCATAAAAAAAAAAAAAACAAAAAACAAAAAAAAAAAAAAAAAAAACAAAACAAAAAAAAAAAGCAAAAAAAAAAAAAAAACAAAAAAAAGCAAACACACAAAAAAAAAAAAAAAAAAAAAGAAAAAAAAAATGTACAGCTAGAAAGACTGTTATTGTTATTTATGATGATGCTGACATATTAAAAGGTACAGGCTGGATCGCGAAGGATAATTATGCAGTTTTCTGGAAAATCTGCAGTTTTCGGGAAAATATGCAGTTCCGGTAAAATATGCAGTTTCTGGAAAATATTCAGTTTCGGGGACAAATATGCAGTTGCGGAAAATATGCAGTTTCGGGAAAATACGCCGGTTTCGGGAATATCGAGTTTCGGAAAATATGCAGTTCCGAAAAAACATGCACTTACCGTAAAATATGCAGTATCCGGGAAAATATGCAGTGCGGGGAAATATGCACATATATCCGGGAAAATATGCAGTTTTCGGGAAATTTCAGCTTCGGGAAAATATGCAGTTTCAGGAAAATAATGGCAGTGTTCGGGAAAATACGCAGTTTCCGGTAAACTTCTTACAGTTCCTGAAAATATGGCAGTTCCGGGAAATATGCAGTTCCGGGAAAATATGTAGTTTCGGGAAAATATGCGTTTCCGGGCAAAGTTGTATTTAATATGACTTGCAAGATTTTAAGAAGGAAGTTTGAGTTTTTTTAGCTTAATAGTGGTGCTTTCCGCTAGATGATATAGGTTTTTTTTTTTACTGTACAAGCCTAACCAAAGTGCGTGTTTTGCAATCGACGAAGTGATGAAAAATTTCTACTAATAAGAACTTTTTAGACGTTTTTGACGGAGCAAAAACACTCCATTTGCAAAACATCAATATTAACCGCATCAACCATTAAAACTAGCCCTGCACATATAAACTCTCTAACTAACCTAACTAACTCGGTAATAATGGGATGAGAGTTTTCACGTGTCGTTTTTCAGAGACACCAAAACTTTTTTTTTTTTTTGGCTACCATAGATGCTTGTTCTAATGTGTACATATAGTTCTATTGTTGCGCAACACAAAAATTTGTTTTTTTTTTTTTTTAAATGAAACCTAACCTTACCTTGTTGTAATGAAACCTAACTAACCTAACCATACAGATGTTTAAAGAAACCTTACCTAACCTTAAACCAAAATATACGTGTTCTTCTTTTTCTCTTTTTTTTGGTTTGCGCAAAATAAAACTAGCCAACCATTAGAACAGCACTATTTGTAGCCAAGAAAAAATAGTTGGTTGTCTCTGAAAACGAACGTACAAACTCTCCTCCATTTATACCCCCTAACTCTCTAACTAACCTAACCAAACCTATCTAAAATATAGCCTTTTAATTTACGACAGCGGTAATACAGGTTAGAAATATTTCCCTTTATGGTGAGAAACGAAACGTTTTAAATTTAAAACGAGCACCAATCAATATTGTTTAAACTGCACATATACCGTCACCAAGTCATTATTTACCCATTTGGTTACATTTTCGTTATTGGACACCACTGATTTTCTTAGTAGGTGTTTGCTTACCTGAAAGTTTTTTTTTGTTATTGATTTAGTCGGGTAAACATCCTAGAGTCCTATCCCGCCCTTATTTAAATTTTTTTTTTCTTCTCTCCAGACCTTCACAGAATCCCTTCACATACCTCTAAACGTAGTATGAAGTGGGGGAGTAGATACCCCCGAACCAGCCTAAACAACTCCCCCTTGGAACTAAAAAAAAAAAGTATACGCTATAACCTAATTCTAGCTCTTTAGCGAGCCCCCCCCCTAAAAAAAATACTCAACCTAACCTCAATAAACTTTAACCTAACCGTGTAAAATGTTTCAAGTTCTTTCCCGCCTTTAGATCTCGCATGGAGATTATTGGCAAGGTAGTTAGGTTATAGTGGGTTAGGTAATACTATTTTGGTAATTGATACTTCCAACCAGGAATTGAGATGAGGTTTAAGAAGTGCTCTTTTCAAAAAGTGTATTTTTTTGTATTAAGATGAAGTCACATAAAAAATTTCACGGGGGGGATGTATACGAATTACACCTCGTCCATGTTATTGTATTAATACGTCAGTGTTACCATTGTAAGATTTAACGAGAGAATTTTTACAAGAATCATTAGGATAATTCCCGTACAACCTATCAATTATTATTTTTAATGTATTTTCAGCCTTATACATCATCCCTAGATTTTTACCGGATTATTTTACGTCATCCACATAATCTACTACCTATAAAAACTCCTTCCCACTTTCCCCTGCCGCGCAGTCCGACGTCCCTAGGAGTGTTAAGGGAGGAGGTGATGATAATGCAAAATGAGGCAATTTCGACGATTTTTAATGTTACCATCCATTCTTAACACATCAATTGTATAGAAAACGAGCACGCTCCATTTCGTTACTCTTATTTAACTAACCTAACGCGTTTTCTGGCTGAATACATTCGCTATGTAAGTAACATTTTTTTTAGCTTTTTAGTGCTCACTATCGAAAATTACATACCCACCATTTAGTGTGTCCACCATAAATGCATTTATCTAAAGCAAGCTACATGTCTAATTTATTTGCCCAATTGTATTCCTTTATCATTCCTGCCTTATGCCTTGATCAGATACCCCAAGGACAACTGTATCTAAAATCACCGTGTATTATTTGGTATCGCTATTGAAATCCATCAGTATTTTTCGCATAGAAATTTTGGTGGTAATCATATATATCACTTGTTTAGAAGGCAACTTATGATAGCCACCCCAGTGGCCAAATGGTAAAGCTAAGCATTTGATGATGCCGTTTGACAGGATATGAAGTGACCCCACTAAAGGTCCTTTAAAAACTTTTCAGTCTGCGTGCACGGGAGCAGGTATTAGACGATATATTATATGCCGTGCACGGGATGGACTTGCCAAGTAATAAAACAAATGAGGCCCACCGCCTGCAGTTGCCGCTCCGACACCACAATCATAATTTGCCCTCTTAATATCACATTTTTAGTCCATATCCTTTCATCACACATTTCATATTACCTTTCCATTTACGTTTGTTAACATATGACCTTCCAACCATATATACGGTAACACTGACATTATTATAATTTAAAGTTTCCTCTCTGTTTGGCACATCCTGTTTTCCATACTTTGATGATTTACTTTAAGTTTTCGCTTTAAATTCTTTACTTAGCGACGCTGAGCATACCTGGAAGGTACACTTTAACCAGATTTGCTCGTAAGAGTACTCAGCACGAAACTAAGTTCAGTCCTCCTTATACTTAGGAATTATTTTTTGATTATGTCGCCCAGCAGGAAATGGGAGAGATAGTTAACTGTTAATTAAAGTTTTACTGTATGAAATTTATTGCCTCTTAACAAAAGTTAGAATGTGATTGAATTGATTTTTGCGCTAGGATTGGGTAGTAATAGCCGCTGTCACTCGCTAGTCTCTGAGGAAGCAGGAAATGACAGTACCAGGGACGTTTAACCTTTTGTTGAGGATTAATCTTGAATTGAGGGGATGAATGTAAGCACCTCCAGAGTGATCTCCGTTTGTAAAACATAAAATAGCCTTACTTGCACCTCGATAGATCTCCTCTTACTAACTCGAAAGGTTTTTTTTTCCCTAAAAGATTTTTTCCTAAAGAACAAAAACCATAACTAGATCCGTTTGCAGTACTGTATTTTTTTGTGCCTCTCTGCCGAAGACTCTTCCTCAGGCCACTAGTGCTATTACGCCAAGTTCTGATCTCTCAGGAAATCATAATTTTTTGTCTATGTAAGGATATTATAACACAAGAAAACTATTGATTTAGCAGCCAAGATGCTAGTGCAATCACTCGTGTCAAAAGAAGTTTAACTTTACTGCCATTGGCACTCCTTATTGCAATTTTATGTTAGAATCTATTCTAAAGCTGAATAGTCAGCTCTTATCACTTCTAGAGAATGATTAATAATACATTACTCTCTGATATGCCATGATTACTATACATGCAAATCTTAACGTGAAAATTCATATTACAGACCGCGAGTCAGAGTTTTTATTGACTGAGATGCCGTAACTCCGTAAATAATAGGTTCTAAATAACGAAGAATAAAATAAATAAATTAATAAACTCTTAAAGCAGCAAATTGCCCATGTCAAGGGAAGTTATCTGCCAGTGTGGCATTCCCAAGTCACAACATTTTGATTGCTTATAATACTGTTTGAGCTGAAATCAGTTCTATCACTTTAAGGTGGTATTCAACTACTACGATATGCCCTATCTTACTAGTTGTGATAATATTTAATACCGGGGACTCCGGAGTCAGATTTTATTAGCATTACAGCGTATCTACTCCTTAACGTTTAAGAAGCTAGGTTCCTTGAAATATAAATAATAATAAAATACTGCCCAGTGGCTATTACCCACGTTCTCAGGCCCTTCTGTGTTTTTATCTTCACTGTCCCCACTTCGTTTCTTAAGTGACTAAGCGGTAGAGGTTTTGTCAAACGCTTCTTAATATTTGCGGGATATTAACACATTGCTAACATCAGCTTTGATTTCATTTTTATTTCTAATAACTCATGTTTGATTCGGTGTAAAGTTTTTTACCAGTTTATTGATGACCTTAAGTGCACTGTCCATATATCATTACTCCTGTTATACACAAAACTCTTGGTGGGATTTCATCTTTGCTATGTGTCATCTAAACCCTCCCTTGTATAGTACTTGTAAATGTTGCAGATCGGTATAGATAACACAACAGATGTAACATAGCCAGTTATGTATAGCATTTTCTTTATACAATGCGAGGAGCGCATGTATAAGGGAGAGTTGATATTACCGTACTGGTTATATTACATGTATGGTGTTAATCGTATATTATAATACAGTATGTCTGAGTGTGTGGTGGTTCCTTTTTACTGGCGCCCCACGGATGCTGAGTGCTGATAACCTTTTGAAGTGAGGTTGATGTTGACAGTATCACGCATGCCAATAAGGTGACGTGGACAATTGAACCCTGGTGTGCCTTGATGCAAACACGTAAGAACCTTGCCCTGGGTTTCAAGACTACACACTACAAATTTGTGTGTGTATCTCTCAGCGCTCTGCCCAAGGATGATGACGCGTGACGAGAGTGCAACAGGCCCTGAGAGACATGTCCACCGGAACACTGTCAGTTCCGGCCTTCCTTTCTTATATGCTGCAACTGGCCGGAAGGGACCGGGAGAACACGGAGAGCTACAGGAGACGCGTTAGCCTTGCGCTCCTAACGTCACGACACACCTTCCTGGGTGTCCTGTGTGTCCTCCCCACGGGCCTGGGGTGTGAGTACCTTGTCACGTCCATTAACGGTTCGCTACTGTCTCCTACGACTAGTTTCTTGGCCGTTAATTAACGAACTGCGTGGACATTATTATTGTATAAACCTTCACAAGTGTACATAATCTATTATGTAATAATTCGTTATGTAGAATATTGTCTTACTCAGATCCTTTGAACTAAAGAATACTTAATAAATAACGTAAGAACCGGGTCGACCACGCTTGTTAGTGCCTATTCCCATACGCACTTCTATTTGTGATTTGTACCTCTGGGCATACGAAGCAAGGTACCTCGGTGCCGCTCAAGAGGTTTCAATATCATTCCGGCAATCCACCCTACAGGTTAGTCAACATTTCAACATGGAGTGAACCCGTTACCCGTCAATACTAACCTACTAAGAGGGTGACAATTTATTAACATTATCTGTTATTTAAATTTTGTAATAGTACGCGTGGTCATTATTTCTTGTTCTTTCTTTTTTCCCTCTCAATAGTATGCATCTGCTATGTTAATAGTACTGAAGTTTATCTCCTCACTTGTTTTTCACTGTGTTGTATAATCTGTGTTTTGTGTTTTTTTTTTGGCTGTGACTGCCTTCAGGCGAATTAAATTATTATTATTATTATTATCAGCATCATTACTATATTATCAATCGGGGAGGGAAAGAGATCTGAGAGAAATAGAAAGCTGGCATCCGCTAGGCTGGTGGCGACTCGTACTATACGATATGGATCGCTGCACTCCCGACTTTACCCTGTTATCAGTCACAGTGGCCCAGAGTTAGCATGAGGCCCGAGGCTGGGGTCACGAGGAGGTCACTTATCAGAGGGTCACGTCCGCCGCAATGTTGTGTGTGTCCCTCCAGGGCCTGTGGGCGCCGTGGGTACGCCGTAGGTGTCCAATGAAAAGTGAAATATAGATTATTTCGTAATTTGGCAGGGTGTTTTTCCTCTGTAATTTTGAATTTTAAGGGTGGTTTGTCCACTTCAAACTGTTTGGTTTAGGCACTTATTGCTTGGCAAAAATGGACTTTTAATATTATATGCAAAACATAGCTACATACACCATGCTTTTAAACCACAGAAAGCCACTTCAAGTTAGAGAATTCTGGATAATTTCACATCATGACACAAGTTGTAGAGCGCTAAAAACTCTATCGAAGTAAGCCCTCGATATTGCCGTAGGACCTACATTAAGTCGCCTAGACCGCCGGAAAGCTCACTTTCTCATACAAATCGCCTGTTTTTTTTCGGTAAAAACCCTTTTTCCTGGCAACTGGATTTTCCACCTTATTTATTTACCCAACGTAGGTGGTTTTCGTCAGGGCTGGATACTTGTTTAAGGTCAAGGTCTATCACTCAAAACTCCAAGTCACAAAAAAACAGCGTAAGTTGGTTCAACCCGTACTGTCGAAGTCCGCTCCGCATCCAAGCATCCGGTTGCGTAAGTCCGCCCACTGCTGCTGCTGGCCTGGCTTTCTGGATTCTCCAGGACCTTATCGCTGAAGGCCACCTTCTCTCCAGACATGTCGTCCTGGTCTGCGATCCTCCAACCTGAGGAGGGCCAGCAGGATGCCATGGCATCGGCCCAGTGACCTTGAACACATCGGGGAAGTACCAGTGTACCAAAATATTGGATTGGGTTACGATGGGAGGAAGGACAAGTACCAGGGCGATGGTGCCCCTAACAGCTAATGGGAAACTGCCCCTAATGATTGATCGGGAGGAACATGTGCCAGTGACAGAGAGCCATCTGGAGTACCTGGCACTTTGTACCAGATGACCCGGTGCCACCTGAGAACCCGCAAGTTCAAGGTGGCTCAGGGCTCTCTATGATCTTCTGGTGACATACGACCCACCGACTCAATGATCGTACTGCAAGTGACTCACTAGGGCCAACACGGGGTGGGAAGGGTGGTACTCACAGCCATTTTGAGAAGATGCTGGACGCAAACTCTTCTGGAGGTATATGCTTGTTGCACACAAAACGATTGGCCCCTGGCGCCACCTTGTCACCCACCAGCATCGACGGGCATACCTCATCGACACTGCTTCACGGGTCCAGTGGTGCAGTCCTGCTGTCCACTGAATGAGTAGCAGTACAAACACAGAGTTCAGAGGAGTGCCAGGCGGTGTAATGATCTCGCGAGATACCGGATGTATATCCTTGTCAAGCGATGTCCACTGACACCATCAGGTCTCCTACCAGCTGGGTTCCAGGCTGTGAGCTGAGGCGTTCTCCCGTCCGAGCTGTCAGGAATAGTGTGACAAGGTGTCCCCTCCAGACACATGGCTCACTCACAGCCCCGAGTCAGCTCAGTGTACATGTGGACTCGGATGCATGTACTTCACTGGCAAAGAACTGAACCCCCTGGAAATCCTAGTCAAGTACTGCCTTCAGGTGTACTCAAACTCTACTACGACATCAGGTTCAACCACAGAATGAGCGGCCCCAAGCACATCCTCACGTTCATCTCAGAGTGAGTGAGGTTCTGCAGCCCACGGAGTCAAACAGGAGCTGGTGACGCTTCTACGTGCGGACAGAACATGTTCGCACACGTCAGAATGTGTCTCCTCTCAGCTGATGGCGAGTCAGAGTGTGAGGACGACCTGCAGGTTCGCCGTGACCAATTTTGAAGCTGAAGGCTGGGCGAGAAGTAGGGTGACCCGAGTGTAAGACCTCCATCACACCCAAGCTGAACTTGTTCAGCCCCAGCTAGCAGACGACTGATGCAGCTGGCGCCTGGGCCAGTTCACGGCCGGCATTCACGCTGTTCCTGTCCGGGTATCAATCCAGGAGTCTTGGTCGAAGCCGGTACGAGGTTCCGGAGTTCTCTATCCACACTCAGAGCAACCGAAAGAGTCGTGAAGCAGGTGACGAGAGGCTGGCGGCAAGCGATTGGTGGGGCAGCATGCCGAGAACGGGTTCCTCCGTGCTCGGCCCACCCCGGGGAGACATGCCTGCTTCAGGTCTAAGAAGGACATGATGACACGTTCTAAGGCCACGTAGAGGCTGGTACACTGTGATTTAGTGCCTGATGAACCAACTGCTCAAAGAGCTTACCACGGCTAGTCATATTTGCACTCATATTGGTGCATGAGCAATCACAGGACCAACCGGACAATCGTTAACTCATTAAGCATTATTCGATAAGGGTGCAATAAAAATGCGATTTTGAATAGTAAAATGTGCTCAATGTAAAATGGATCGATAAATCGTCTTAGAATTCCATTTTACATAGGAAATTGGCATGCCAAAGCTGGGAAAAAGAATTTTTGTTATACGGCGTACCCTACGTGAGTGTGGGGTCACGGCCGCCACGAAAGGATTGATCTGGGATTCCCCTCGCTTAACTCAGTGTCTCATTACCCATGTTTAGCCGTCAAGCCGCCGCCACGATGGCTGTCACGGATGAGACTTGTGGCTGGCCAAAGCGTTTCCATCCTACCTGTTTTGTAGGTAGAAAAAAATAACGTCAAAAAAAAGCAGCAGCAGCAGCAGTATGTACACTCTCCTAGCCCCTTCCCTTTAAAATACCCTTCACTGTACTCTACCTATTTTCACCTCCACCCACAGCTTTCCCCGTTCCCTTCTTCCCCTTGCCCTCGAGCGAGCCATAATCCCAAAGCCACACACCTCTTACAGCCATCACTTTTGAGTGTTTGAGCTTTGGTTAAGATGGAGTTTTTTTGTTTTATTTTAATACAGGGAGTCAGTCCAGCAGTCACGTTGCGTGTCTCTAAATCCCACCGCCGTATCTTACATTGCATCACACTCGCTAATTCGCGTCGCTATACCTCTCATATTTTGTTCTACCTTGGGGGGGGGGGGGGGGGGGGGCGGTAGAAGATCTTTCTGCACCGTCGAGTGGCCTAAGAACACCCACATACTGTCCATTAACTCTATCTTCGATTGCAAGTGCATCGGAGGACACAGGGGGCCTTTAATGAGCCTTCATGAGCCTCTAATCACAGGCGTCACTGTAAAAATCCTTCCTACACCACCACAGGCGAGGCCAACCATCACAGCCCTCAAGTGGGCCTGAGATACCATCCCAGCCCTGGAGGTCACTGCCCACAGGCGCAATAGACACAAATAGTAAATAGGGATATGCCTATAGGGACAAATGCAAAAAAATAATAATAATCACGTCGCAAGAAAATATATTAATCAGAACATGTTGTTTTCATGTTGAAAACTATGCCACTGTCACATCAGAATCAGACGTACAATTAATGGACGGAAAATGGATTAATAATTAATCAAATCATTGACGCTGTGAATATTTTTTCTATGTTAGTGACAGCCAACCATTCAAAATTGTAACCAAAGAGAATTAGCCTTAAATAATAATTGTTACTGATTGCATAAAAGAAACTTGGGGAAACTTGTATTACCGAAATGTGGACGTTTTTGTAAAAGTGTTGTTCCGGCACCATGTGTGTACAATTTAACCGTGGGGCCTCTACTGATACCGCAGGATTGCGATAGATGTCCCTTGTGCAGGGACGTGTGCGTTATGTCGGGTTTCACTTACTGACATGCTGGAGTATTTATTACCTTCCATTTAACTCCAGACAGTCCGAAGTGGTGGCTTCCTCATGCACATCAGCAGAACACCGGTACTTCTCCCCAGGAAGCGGGTCACAACCCCCGGCTAACACCTGGTACCCATTCACTACTGGGTGGACAGGGGCTCGGGTGTAAAGAGACCGCCCATATGTCTCGTCCTGGCCGGGATTCGAACCCCTGCATCTCTCAATTGTGAAATGAGCGCGCTACCACTGCGCCACAGTCTACCCGGTTAATGCTCATGGATAAGTAGTAGTGGTTGTTGTAGTCACGCAGTGTTTGAGGCGGTCTCTGTTTTGTTAGTGTTCTGGTGAGTTTGTTGCGACTGAACAGGCCGGATTTAAAGGGGCAAGAGGGGAAATTGCCCGCCCCTGGGGC
>JACEEZ010015525.1:52500-74076 GCA_016584305.1 Chionoecetes opilio | reverse complement strand
ACCATTTCAAAACTACACCTCAAAAAAAACATTTAAACAGCCCCACCTCAAAAAAAAAAACATCCCTCAAAAAAACAAAAACAGTCCCTCAAAAAAACAGTCACTCAAAAAAACAAAACAGTCCCCTCAAAAAACAAACAGCCCTCAAAAAAAAAAAAAGTCCCCAAAAACCAGCCTCAAAAAAAAAAAAACATAAACCTCAAAAAAACAAAGTCACCTCAAAAAAAACAAAAACAGTCACCTCAAAAAAACAAAACAGTCACCTCAAAAAAAAAAAAAACAGTCCCCAAAAAACCCCTCAAAAAAACAAAAACAGTCACCTCAAAAAAACAAAAAAGTCACCTAAAAAAAACAAAACAGTCCCACCTCAAAAAAAACAAAAACAGTCACCTAAAAAAAACAAAGTCACCTCAAAAAAACAGTCACCTCAAAAAAACTAAAAACTAAGTCACCTCAAAAAAACAAAAACAGTCACCTCAAAAAACAAAAACAGTCACCTCAAAAAAACAAAAACAGTCACCTCAAAAAAACAAAAAACAGTCCCTCAAAAAAACAAAAACAGTCACCTCAAAATAACAAAAACAGTCACCTCAAAAAAAAAAACAGTCACCTCAAAAAACAAAAACAGTCACCTCAAAAAACAAAAACAGTCACCTAAAAAAAACAAAACATCACCTAAAAAAAAACAAAAACAGTCGCCTCAAAAAAAAAAAGTCACCTCAAAAAACATAAACAGTCACCTCAAAAAACAAAAACAGTCACCTCAAAAAAACATAAACAGTCACCTCAAAAAAAAAAAAAACCAGTCACCTCAAAAAAAAAAAAAATAACCAGTCACCTCAAAAAAAAAAAAAAAAACGTCACCTCAAAAAAAAAAAAAAAAGTCACCTCAAAAAAAAAAGAAAAAAAAGTCCCCTCAAAAAAAAAAAAAAACAGTCACCTCAAAAACACCCCCCCAAAAAAAAAAAAAAAAAAAAACAAAAAAAACCCCCACCTTATTGTTGTTGTTGCTGTTGCTGTATTTCTATTTTCCCTCGACGGTCAATGTCAGGGTTCATGGCGGTGGCCTCCTGAATGGCCCGGGGGCCAGGGCCTGCGTCATGGCCAGGGGGTCCTCGCCCCCTCCCTCATTTCTGAATGGTTATCTTCTTTTTTCCACAGGGTGTCTCCAGCAACACCGTCACGCTTCCGTCTTGTACTGAGAGAGAGAGGAGAGAGAGGAGAGAATGAGGAAAAGAGGAGAGAGAGAGGAGAGGAGAGAGAGAGGGGAGCGAAGAGAGAGAGAGAGGAGAGAGAGAGAGGATGAGAGTGAGAGAGGAGAGGAGAGAGAAGAGAGAGCGAGAGAGAGAAGAAGAGAAAAGGGGAGAGAAGAGACATACCAGTGAAGACAGTGAGACAGGAAGACAGTGAGACAGACATGAGAGAGAGAGAGAGAGAGAGAGAGGAGAGAGAGAGAGAGAGAGAGAGAGAAAAAGAGAGAGAAAGAAACGGAAAAGGAGAAAGGAGATGAAGAGAGAGAGAGAGAGAGAGAGAATACAGGAGACAGGAGAGACAGAAAAGACAGACAGACAGACAGAGAGAGAGAGAGAAGAGGGGAGAGAAAGGTAGAGGGGGAGATAAGAGAAGGAAGAGAGGAGAGAGGAGAAGAGAGACATACAGTGAAGCGACAGTAGACAACAGACATGAGAAGAGAAGAAGACAGAGAGACAGAAGAGAGAGAGAAGAGAGAAGAGAGAAAAAAAGGGAGAAGAGAGAGAGAGGAGAGAGAAAAGAGAGAGAAGAAAAGGAGAGAGGAGAGAAGAGGGAGAGAGAGCGAGAGAGGGGGAGAGAGGGAGAAGGGGACAGTTGAAGACAGACAACAGTGAGAGACAGAGGACAACAGAACAGAAGAGAGAGAGAGAGAGGAGGAGAGAGAGAGAGAGAGAGGAGAGAGAGAGAGATGTTTGGAAGAGAGAAGGAGAGAGAGAGAGAGAGAGAAGAGAAGAAGAAGGGGAGAGAAGAGAGAGAGAAGAGAGAAAAAAAAAAAGGTTTTGAGGAATAAAAAAAAAAAAAAAAAGGGGGGGGGCACTAAACACCACTAAAACCCCTCACAGTAGTAGACACCCACTAAAAACTACTACTATACCACAGTAGTAGTTTCCACAGTGGGGGTCCTGAAGAAAGGGAAACCTCCCGAGCTCACCATGACGGCTCCATCCTCGTCCCAACTCTGGGGGCACCACGGAGACCTGAAACAAAAATAAATTCGTTAATCCATCTGTATCCACTTAATTCACGACGGATTATAAAAACGGATATGTGTGTGCGTTGGTGTGTGATCCGGCTATCCATGCCAACAATCCGATGATCCGTACGGTTCATGGTTTGTTAGTTATTATTGCTTTATGTTAAGGGGTGTGTTGTTGTTCGGCGTTACATTTTTTTTTCGAAGCACTCAAATTATTTTACGTTTGTGTCTGTCCCGGTCGCTTAATTTCTACTCAAAATTAAATGTGAAAAATGTCTATTGGTGGAGCGATCTTTCCTCTGTCCAGCCTGTCAGCCACTCAAGCCACCCCAACCACTCAGCCACTCATTAGCCACTCAATTATAACAACATAAAACACGGAAAATGATCCAAAATCTTGCAAACCACACAAAATTCAACCGACCTTTTTAGCTGTCAACCGGTCAAATTCAACCGTAAACCAAACTGATAGACCAAAATAACCACAAAATAATGATCTATCCACCCATACCACCCAGATACCCACACGCCCACGCCCACGCCCACCCAAAACCCCCCTTTTGTGTGGGTACGAGAGGAGGCGATCCGCTACCCGTCGGTTACTGAACCCTGTTTCAGAGTCAAACACTTGGGCTTCAGTGGCGACTATGACGTCTCCGACCTGTCATAAAAAAAGGTCATAGAGTTAGGCATAAGTCATAAGAAAGGTCATAAGTCATAAAAAAGGTCATAAGTCATAAAAAAGGTCATGTCATAAAAAAAGGTCATAAGTCATAAAAAAGGTCATCAGAGTTAGACATAAGTCATAAAAAAGGTCATCAGAGTTAGGCATAAGTCATAAAAAAGGTCATCAGAGTTAGGCATAAGTCATAAAAAAGGTCATCAGAGTTAGGCATAAGTCATAAAAAAGGTCATCAGAGTTAGGCATGTCATAAAAAAGGTCATCAGAGTTAGGCAGTCATAAAAAAGGTCATCAGAGTTAGGCATAAGTCATAAAAAGAGGTCATCAGAGTTAGGCGTAAGTCATAAAAAAGGTCATCAGTTAGGGTAAAGTCATAAAAAAGGTCATCAGAGTTAGGCGTAAGTCATAAAAAAGGTCATCAGAGTTAGGCGTAAGTCATAAAAAGAGGTCATAGAGTTAGGCGGTAAGTCATAAAAAAGGTCATCAGATTTTAGGCGTAAGTCATAAAAAAGGTCATCAGAGTTAGGCGTAAGTCATAAAAAAAGGTCATCAGAGTTAGGTCGTAAGTCATAAAAAAGGTCACAGAGTTAAGCGTAAGTCATAAAAAAGGTCATCAGAGTTAGGCATAAGTCATAAAAAAGGTCATCAGAGTTAGGCGTAAGTCAAAAAAAAGGCCCATCAGAGTAGGCGTAAGTCATAAAAAAGGTCATCAGAGTTAGGCATAAGTCAAAAAAAAGGTCATCGAGTTAGGCATAAGTCATAAAAAAGGTCATCAGAGTTAGGCGTAAGTCATAAAAAAGGTCATCAGAATTAGACATAAGTCATAAAAAAGGTCATCAGAGTTAGGCGTAAGTCATAAAAAAGGTCATCAGAGTTAGGCGTAAGTCATAAAAAAGGTCATCAGAGTTAGGCATAAGTCATAAAAAAGGTCATCAGAATTAGACATAAGTCATAAAAAAGGTCATCAGAGTTAGGCGTAAGTCATAAAAAAGGTCATCAGAGTTAGGCATGTCATAAAAAAGGTCATAGAGTTAGGCATAAGTTCATAAAAAGTGTCATCAGAGTTAGGCATAAGTCATAAAAAAGGTCATCAGAGTTAGGCGTAAGTCATAAAAGGTCATCAGAGTTAGCATAAGTCATAAAAAAGGTCATCAGGTTAGGCATAAGTCATAAAAAAGGTCATCAGAGTTAGGCATAAGTCATAAAAAGGTCATCAGAGTTAGGCGAAGTCATAAAAAGGTCATCAGAGTTAGGCATAAGTCATAAAAAAAGGTCATCAGATTTTAGGCATAAGTCATAAAAAAGGTCATCAGAGTTAGGCATGTCAAAAAAAAGGTCATCAGAGTTAGGCATAAGTCATAAAAAGGTCATCAGATTTAGGCGTAAGTCAAAAAAAAGGTCATCAGAGTTGGGCATAAGTCATAAAAGGTCACAGAGTTAGGCATAAGTCATAAAAAAGGTCATCAGAATTAGACATAAGTCATAAAAAAGGCCCATCAGAGTTAGGCATAAGTCATAAAAAAAGGTCATCAGAATTAGACATAAGTCAAAAAAAAAGGTCATCAAGTTAGGCGAAGTCATAAAAAAGGCATCAGGTTAGGCAAAGGTAAAAAAAAAAGGTCATGGGTTTAGGCTTTAAGGGCCAAAAAAAAAGGTCATAAGTCATAAAAAAGGTCATCAAGTTAGGCATAAGTCATAAAAAAGGTCATCAGAGTTGGGCCCTAATTCAAAAAAAAAGGTCAAAGAGTTAGGCATAAGTAAAAAAGGTCATTAAAAAAAAAAGGTTTTTTCCCCCATCAAAAAAAAAAGGTTTTTGGCCCGTAAGTCAAAAAAAAAAGGTTTTATGCCCAAAAAAAAAGGTAATCAGATTTGGGTAATTTAAAAAAAAGGCCCAAGTTAGGCGTAAGTCAAAAAAAAGGTTTTTATGAGTAAAAAAAAAAATATTTATAATATATAAAATTAACAAAAAATCTATAAAAAATATAAGCGAAAGGTGTCTGTCTTTTCTGTGGTCCGCGATAGGTGCCGCCCCCTGTGGCGGAATTTCCCCTCATGACACAGTTTTTGGAAAACCCGGGGGACCCCAAAGGGAAAAGGGTTTTAAAAAAATTATGAGATGATCCGAATTTTTTTTTTTTTTTTTTTTTGCAGCCTATTAGCGGGGAAATTTTGAAAAAAAGTGGGTTGCGAGAATTGAGGAAACCTTGATGTAGGGTGAGGTTTAAAGGGGAGTGAAAGGGTTGGGGGGGGGTGGGTAATTTGGGGGAGGAATGGGTGGGGGTGATGGGTAAGGGTGATGGAAGGGTGGGGGGGGATGGGAATGGGGGGAGGGAATGGGTGGGGGGGAGGGTAATGGGTGAGTGAAGGGTTGTGGTGTGGGTAATGGGTGAAATGAAAAGGGTGGGGGGGGGGGGGGGTAATGGGGTGAGTGGGAAAGGGTGGGGGGGGGTGGGTAATGGGTGTGGGGTGATGGGTGAGTGAAGGGTGGGGGGGTGATGGGGAATTGGGGGCCTTGAATGGGTGGGGTTTTTATGGGGAAAAAGGGTGGTGAATGGGTGGGGGGGGATGGGTAATGGGGGAGTGAAATGGGTGGGGGGGGATGGGTAAAGGGGGAGGAATGGGTGGGGGGTAATGGGTAATGGGTGAGTGAATGGGGTTTGGGGGTTAATTTCCTAATTTTACATCCATGATTTTAGGACATTAGAAGGGGTATCTGGGAGTCTTGGGTTTTGGGGTTTGGACCAAACTCGGTAAAACAAGTCTATTTGGTATAAGAAAAAATGATTTAATTTTGGTGGGAAAACTTGAAACTTTAGCCATGGCAACCAAATTTAGGGAAAAATTTGGCGGAGGTATGCGCCATACTGGTGCCCCCCCCCCCCCAGTTTTTTTTTTTTCTTCAGGGTCCAAGTTTATAGTGTCTGTCTCTCTTCCCCTCTTACTGTCTTTCTCTCTCTCTCTTACTTTTCTCCCTCTCTCTCTCTCTTCTGGGTTTTCTCTCTCCTAGTGCATGTCTCTCTCTCTCACCTGATCGTCCAGGGGAAAAATGGAGGTGCCGGAACATCGCTGGAGGAGGAGAGGAGTCTGGCCTGGAGGAGGAGGAGGAGGAGCGAGGAGAGGGGAGGAGGAGGAGGAGGAAGGGAGAAAATAATATAAAAATAAATTAACTACTACTACTACTACAAACTACTACTCAAATACTACTACTAACCTACTACTACTACTACCCCTATTTAATCCCCTACTACTACTTTACAAACTACTACAAAAACTATACTCCCTTTACTACTACTAACTAATTAACTATTTACCACTACCACCACAACTACTACTACTAACTATACTATACTACTACTAACTATACACTACTACTACTACTACTACTACAAACCCCCTTTACTACTATTTATTTACTACTACTATACCTTTTACTACTACTACTACTACTACTACTACCCCCTTACTACTACTACCTTTACTATACAAACTACAACTACCACCACACACTACTACTATTTATATTACTACTACTAATATTTAAACTACTACCTTTACTACTACTACTACACTACCACTAACTACTACTACCTTTATACTCTATACTACTACCACTCTACTACTACCTTTACTACTACTACAAACCTACCTTTATTTACTACTACTACTACTACTACCACTACCAACCACAAACTACTACTATTTACTACTACTACTAAAATCCCCTACCACCCCCAAACAACTACTACTACCACCACAACTACCACTACCACTACCACTATATTTACAACTACCACTACTACTACCACTACTAACTACTACTACCACCACAAAAACCACTACCACTACCACTACTACTACTACAAACTACTTACTAAAAATAAATATATATGAAAAAATAAATAAAAAAACGCAAAATAAACCAAAATAAACCCACTCAAAAAATGTCTACAAATAAACGGTTATTTTTTTTTTCTCTTCTATAAATAAAAATCCAAATTTTTTACCTTGGGGTGTGGTAGTTGTGGTTGTGGTTGTGGTTGAGGCGGTGATGGCGGTTGTGGTTGTGGTGGTTGGTGTCGGGTGTGTCGTTTGAGTTCCTGGGTGACTACTGTTTCCTCCTCCTTGGTGTCCGAGCTGACCCGAGTCGACTTGAAGGTTTTCTCTTGTACCTGGGGGTGTCGGGGGGGTTACTAGTGTGTGCGTGTGTGCGTGTATGCGTGTGTGTGTGTACGCGTGTTTGAGTGTGTGTGTGCGTGTAGGTGAGGCGAACGTGTGGGTGGTTTCGGTTATTGGATGGAGTGGAAATTGTACGCGTTATAGCGGAAAAAGGTTAAATTTTGGGGGCGATTTTTAAGATTTTTACGGGAGTTTGGGGCATTTCTGGGTATTTTTAAGGGAATTTGGAGCATTTCTAGGTATTTTTAAGGGAATATGGGGCATTTCTGGGTATTTTTAAGGGAATTTGGGGCATTTCTGGGTATTTTTAAGGGAATTTGGAGCATTTCTGGGTATTTTTAAGGGAAATGGGGCATTTCTGGGTTTTTTTTTAAGGAATTTGGGGCATTTCGGGGTATTTTTAAGGAATTTGGGGCATTTCTGGGTATTTTTAAGGGAATTTGGGGCATTTCTGGGTATTTTTAAGGGAATTTGGAGCATTTCAGGGTATTTTTAAGGGAATTTGGGGCATTTCTGGGTATTTTTAAGGGAATTTGGAGCATTTCTGGTATTTTTAAGGGAATTTGGGGCATTTCTGGGTATTTTAAAGGGAATTTGGGGCATCTACATATCTACAAAGTGGCTACCAACACTAAGGTCGCCATCTAGTGTTTATTTACTGAGTGTCGTACCTCTGTCGTCGTCGCCCCCAAAAAAACCGCGTAGTGAAATGTAAGGGTGTATACTTGCAGCTACCAAGCATAAAACAAAGCTGAACAGTGTAGGGTTATACAGTCATGATATAAAACTACTGTGTATCCTCTTCAGGGGGCACAGACACAGCAGTAGTGAGGCTATATTCCTTATATAGGGCGCTTTGGGGACATTAGTGCAGTGGCGACTATACTGTTATCTAGGGTAGAGAATACAACTAGATGAATACACACACACACACCACACGATACACACACACACAGACAGACACACACACAAAACACACAACACAGACAGACCAGACACACACAGACAGACAGACAGACACACACACCACACACACACACACCCAGACAGACAGACACACACACAGACAGACCCCACACACACCACACACACAGACACACACTCTCACACAGAACAGCAGTAGTGAGGCATCATTCCTTATATAGGGCGCCTGGCGACTTTAGTTTCCAGGTGGCGAAATTTACTGTTATCTACGGTAGATGAAATTTCAACTAGATGAAAACACACACACACCACAACACACAGATACACCCCACACAAAAGACAGACACACACACACAACCCCACAGACAGACAGACAGACAGACAAAACAGACACACAACACACACCCAGACAGACCAGACAGACAGACAGAACACACACAGACACCCAGACAGACAGACAGACAGACAGACACCCACACACACAAAACCGACAGACAGACCACACTCTCACACAGACACAGCAGTAGTGAGGCTATCATTCCTATATAGGGCGCCTGGCGGGGGATTAGTGCAGGTGGCGACTATACTGTTATCACGGTAGATGAATACACACACACACACACAGACCAAACAACCACACACACACACACACACAAGACACACAGACACACACTCTCACACAGACACCGCAGTATGAGGCTATCATTCCTTATATAGGGCGCCTGGCGACATTAGTGCAGGTGGCGACTTGACGTTATCTAGGGTAGATGAATACACACACACACACACAGACAAACACACACACACACAAAAACACACAACACAAAAAGACACACACACACTCTACACAGACACAGCAGTAGTGAGGCTATCATTCCTTATATATTGGCGCCTGGCGACATTAGGGGGGTGGGACTCATACTGTTTTCTAGGGTAGTGTAGGGGTAGATACCTGGCTGGTCTTCAGTTTGGTGTTGGGGTCCTCCTGGGGTTGGGCCGAGATGGTGGTGAAGGTGGTGGTGGAGAGGCGGCCTCGCTCTTTCTCTCTCTCGAGAGCGGCGGGCTGCTCGCTGGCCTGCTGCTGGGGGGGGGGGGGGGCAGTAGTTAGGCATTTGGTAATTGGGAATATTTTTTTTTAAGGGAAGAGGAAGAACCCCGGAGAAGGGGGGGAGAGAGAGAGAGAGAGAGGAGAAGGAGGGGGAAAGAGAGAAGAGAGAGAGAGAGAGGAGGAAAAAGGAGAAGAGAAGAGAGAGAGAGAAAAGGGGGGGAAAGGGGGGGTGATGTTATTTGATATTTTCATTTTGACAGAGAGAGAAAAAGAGGGGAGAGCAGAGAAGAGAGAGGAGAGAGAGAGAGAAAGAGAAGAGAGAAGAGAAGAGAAGAGAGAGAGAGAGAGAAGAGGGAGAAAAGGGAAAGAGAGGAGAGAAGAGAGAGAGAGAGAGAGAGGAGAGAAGAGGGAGAAAAAAGAGAGAAAAGGAGAGAGAGAGAGAGAAGAGAGAGAGGGAGAGGAGAGGAGAGAGAGAGAGAGAGAGAGAGGGGAGAAAAATGCATCTTTTAAAAAATTTTTTTTTTTGACAGAAAAAGAAAAAAAAAAAAAAGGGGAAGGTGGGGGGGGGGGGGGGGGGGGGGGGGGGGGGTTTTTGTATAAATAATTCAAAACACCACAAAGAATAAAATAATAAAAAATATAAAAGTGTATATTTTGGTGTGTGTGGTGTAGTGTTGTGTGGTGTGTGTGTGGTGTGTGGTGGTGTGTTGTGTGTATTAAAATAGTTATAGTCTTTATAGTATTAATAAGTAAAATAATAGTGTAGTAGTAGTAGTAGTAGTAGTAGTAGAGTAGTAGTGGTAGTAGAAATTAGTATGTAGTAGTAGTAGTATAGAGTGGGGTTTGTAGTATGTAGTAGTAGTGAGTATATAGTAGTAGTAGTAGTGTATATAGTAGTAGAGTGTGTAGTAGTAGTGGTAGTAGTAGTAGTAGTGTAGTAGGGTAGTATAGTGGTAAGTGGTAGTGGATAGTAGTGGTAGTATAGGGGAGTAGTAGTAGTAAGTAGTGATATGTATAGTATAGTAGTAAGTGTAGTTATAGTGGTAGTAGTAGTAAGTAGTAGGAGTAGTAGTGTAGTAGGTGTAGTAGTAGTATTTAGTAGTAGTTAGTAGTAGTAGTATGGGAAATGGAAATGTTAGTAGAGTAGTAGGGGAAATGTGGTAGTAGTAGTAGTGTATAGTGGTGTAGTAGTGGTAGTGTATAGTAGTAGTAGTGAGGTAGTAGTAGTGTAGTGGAAATAGTGGTAGTAGTAGTGATAGAGTATGGTAGTAGTAGAAGTATTTAGTAGTGGTAGAAAGTTAGTAGTAGTAGAAAGTAGTAGTAGTAGTATTTTGGTGGGTGGTAGTAGTGTAGTAGTAGTATAGTAGTGGTAGTAGTAGAAGTATAGTAGTAGGGAAAGTAGTAGAGTGTAGTATAGTAGTTAGTGTGGTGGTGGTAGTAGTAGTAAGTAGTTAGTGTGGGGGTAGTGTGAAGTATTTAAAAAATTAAAAGTATTTTTTTGTAGTAGAGTAGAGAAAAAAATGTAGTAGTAGTAGTGGGAAGTAGAGTAGTAGTGGTAGTAGTAGTAGTGGGTAGTAGTAGTGGGTAGTAGTAGTTAGTAGTAGGGATTAGTGGGTAGTGGTATAGTAAAGTAGAGTAGTAGATAGTAGTAGTGGTAGTGGTAGTATAGTATTAGGGGTAGTAGTGGCGGTAGTAGTAGTAGAGTAGTAGTAGTAGTAGTGGTGTTAGTATGAGTAGTGGTAGTGGTAGTAGTAGAAGTAGTGTAGTAAGTAGTAGTGGTGTAGTATAGTAGTGGGGTGTGGTAGTAGTAGAAGAAGTAGTTTAGTAGTAGAAAGTGGAGTGGTAGTGGTGATAGTAGTAGTGTATAGTAGTAGTAGTGGTAGTAGTATAGTAGTAGAGTGTAGTAAGTAGTAGGGGGTAGTGGTAGTAGGAAAAAAGTAGTATAGTATTTTAGTAGTGGTATAGTAGTAGTGTGGTAGTAGTAGTATAGTAGTATTTAGTGTAGTATAGTAGTGGTAGAGTAGTATATAGTGGTAGTAGTAGTAATAGTAGTAGTAGTAGAGTAGTATAGTAGAAAGGGTAGTGGTAGTAATAGAAATAGTAGTAGATAGTAGTAGTGTTAGTGGTAGTGGTAGGGTGTAAAAAGTAGTAGTAGAGTAGTAGTAGGGGTAGTAGTAGTGTAGTATGTGTAGTAGTATAGTGGTAGGGAGTGGTGTAGTAAAAGAAGAGTAGTAGTAAGTAGTAGTAGTGTGGTGGGTAGTAGTATGTAGTATAGTAGTAGAGTAGGGTATAGTAGTAGTAGTAGTATAGTAGTGGTAGTAGTAAGTGGGAATAGTAGTTAGTGGGTAGTGGTAGTGTAGTAGTAGTGGTAGTAGAGTGGAGTAGTATAGTAGTAGTGTAGTAGTAGAGTAGGGTAGTAGTATAGAAATAGTAGTAGTGTAGATTTAGAAAGTAGGGGTAGTAGTGAGTATAGTAGTAGTAGTGGTAGTAGTAGTAGTAGTAGTAGTAGTATATAGTAGGGGTGTAGTAGGGGTAGTAGTTGGGGTAGTAGTAGTGGGTAGTAGTTAGTAGTAGTAGTGTAGTAGTGGTAGTAGTAGTGGTAGTAGTAGTAGTAGTAGTAGAGAGTAGTAGTGGTAGTGTAGGGTAGTAGTAGTATAGTAGTAGTAGTATAGTAGTAGTAGTATAGTGGAGTAGTATGAGTAGTAGTAGTAGTGGTGTAGAGGGTAAGTAGTAGTAGAGTAGTAGTAGTAGTAGATAGTATAGTGTAGTAGTAGTAGTAAAGAAATATGAAAAAACGGGTTAAAATAGCGTTTTTTATAAAATTTTGAGAAGAGAGAGAGAGAGAGAGGAGAGGAGAGAGAGAGGGGGGGAGGGGAGAGAGAGAGAGAGGAGAGGGGAAGAGAAAGAGGGGAGGGGGAGGGGAAAAGAGTTGGTAATAAGGCTTTTTTACCTTTTCTAGAGCGAGCTAAAGGTTTTCCGTAAAAACCCAAACCCCGATAACCCCCAAGAACAAAAAAAAATCCCAAAAAAAAGTAAACCCGGAAAAACCCCCCCAAGGGAACGAAAAAAATAACCAAGAAAAGTCACCTAGAAATCCCAAGAAAAAAAAGAAAAAAAAAACCCAAAAAAAATCCCCAAAAAAAACCCCAAGAACGAAAAAAAACCAAAAAAAGTCACCTAGAAATCCCAAGAACGAAGAAAAATAACCAAAAAAAAGTCACCCAGAAATCCCAAAAAAACGAAGAAAAACCAAATTCCCCAAAAAAATCCCAAGAACGAAGAAAAACCAAAAAAAAGCCCCCCAAAAAATTCCAAGAACGAAGAAAAACCAAAAATCACCAGAAATCCCAAAAAGGGAAAGAAATAACCAAGTCCCCAAAAAACCCCAAGAACGAAGAAAAACAAAAAAGTCACCGAAAAACCCCAAAAAAAGTCACCCAAAAACCCCCCAAGAACGAAGAAAAAACCAAAAAAAAGCACCAAATCCCAAGAAGTCACCCAAAAATCCCAAGAACGAAAAAAAAACAGTGCATAAAAACCTTAAAAATCCCGCCCCTTTTCTCCAAGAGTTTCCTCCCAACCCCCAAAACTTTTTCCCTCCTTCTCCTCCACTACCCCCCCCTTTTCCTTGCCCGTTTTTTTACCTCACACAGGACCTGCCCTTTCACCACAGGGGCCTTTGGGGGTCAAACTGCCTTTTGGGGCCCCCAAAGGATTGGGCCGAAAAAAATAAAGGGTTTTTCTGTAGGTTCGAACTCGGTACCAGAGGAGTCATTTGAGGAACCCCGATTTTTCTGACCCGAAATTTTCCTGGTCATTTTTTTTTTTTTCTTTTAAAAAAACCAAATTTTTTTTTGTTTTTTTTTAATTTTTTTTTCGTCAAATTTCCTGGTTTTTTTTCTTCCTTGCTTTTTCCCTTCCCTTTCCCTTTTTTTTCCTTTTCCCGTTTTGGGTTTCTCCCCCACCCTCCCCTCCTCCCCCTTGCTAAATTTGTTTTCCTCTTCCTCCTCTTCCTTCTTGCCTCCTCCCCCTTTTCATCTTCTTTTTGCCCCCTTCCTTCTCCTCCTTCTTTTTCTTTTTCCCGCAAAGCCCTTTTAAAATTTACTGCTAAATTTTTTCCACTTTTCGATCCGGTTTTTTTTGGAGTCCGGATTTTTTTGAGAGCCCGGGGATTTTTTTTGGGGAGTCCGGACTTTTTTCCACCCCCCGGGGGTTTTTTTTTTTCAGGTCAGAGCCCCGTTTTTTTTTTTGAGAGCCCGGATTTTTCAACCCCCCCGAACTTTTTTGAGAGTCCGATTTTGAGCCCGGATTTTTGGGGGACTCTGCTAAAACCCCCCCCGGGGGGCAAAATTAAACGCCTGAGTTTTAAAAACGTTTCTTTTCCCCCTTTGGACTCAATGGGGACTTGATTTGGGGCCCAAAAATTTTCCCCCCCGGACGGTATTTTAAAACCAGTAGGGGGGGACTATAAAGGGCTGCGATCCATTTGAAAGTCCTCAAAAAAATATTGTCGGACTTAGATGGACTCTTGGCTTTTTTGGGAGTCCGTGATGTAAAAAGGTCTTTTGGGTAGGCACAAAATAGGGATTGACTGTACCTTGATTCGCGGGTTTTTTATTTGCGGGGGGCAAACAAATTTCGCGGGTTCTTTTTTCGCCCGGGGGCATCAAATTTCGCGGGTTTTGTTTCGCCCCGGGGACATCCCCCATTTGGGCGGGTTCTTGATTCGCGGAGTGTACTGGGGGGGAGGGGTGGAGTGTGGGGACTAGGTTTGGTTCGGGGCCCTTTAAGAAAATTTTAAATTTTAGGGTTAAAAATTTTGGGGCATTTTAAAAAAAAAAAATTTTTAATATATATATATTATTTTTTTTTTGGGTAATTTTTGATTTTGGGTTTAGATATTTTTTTTTTTGGGGTTATTTTGGAACTTTTTTTTTTTTTTTTTTTTGGGGTAATTTTTGGGAAATTTTTTTTTTTTTTTTTTTTTTTTTGGGGTTTAATTTTTATTTTTTTTTGGGAACTTTTTTTTTTTTTTTTTTGTTTTTTTGGCAATTTTTTTTTTTGGCCCCTTTTTTGGAAAATTTTTTTTTTTTTTTTTGGCGGGGTTTTTTTTGGCCCAAATTTTTTTTTTTTTTTTTCAATATTTTTTTTTTTATTTATTATTTTCCAATATTTCGACTATTTATTTTCCTTTAATTATTTGTGTAATTTTTCTCCTCTAATAATAATAATTTAAAAATAATAATAATAAAAAAATAATAATAGTAATATAAAACATTTCAACATTTACATCAAAAAACCATACAAAAATTTCCCTTATTAAATTTAAATTTAGCCACAAAACTAATAATAAAAATAATAATAATAATAATAATAATAAATTTAAAAATAACAAAAAATAAAAAATAATAAAAATAATAAAATAAGTAATAATAAAATAATAATAATAACAATAAGGTTTAAAATGCAAAAACCTTTCCCATAATTCCCCAAAAAAAACCCCCCTATATCCTTTAAAAAAACCCCGAAATGCCCCAAATTCCCTTTAAAAAAACCCCAAATTCCCCTTTAAAAAAACCCACAAAAAGCCCAAAAATTTCCCCAAAAAAAAACCCCAAATTCCCCTTTAAAAAAACCCCAAATTTCCCTTTAAAAAAACCCAAAAAATGCCCCAAATTCCCTTAAAAATACCCCAAAAAACCCTTTAAAAAAACCCCAAAATTTCCCTTTAAAAAAACCCCAAAAATTTCCCCAAAAATACCCGAAATGCCCCAAATTCCCTTTTAAAAAAACCCCAAAAATTCCCTTAAAAAAAACCCCAAATTTCCCCAAAAAATGCCCCAAAATTTCCCTTTAAAAAAAAACCCAGAAATGCCCCAAATTCCCTTTTAAAAAAGCCCTAAATTTCCCTTTTAAAAATTTCCCCAAATTCCCTTAAAAATGCCCCCAAAATTTCCCTTTTTAAAAACCCAAAAAAGCCCCAAATTCCCTTTAAAAAAACCCCCAAATTTTCCCCTTTTTAAATACCCCCAAAATTTCCCCCTTAAAAAAAAAACCAAAATTTCCCTTTTAAAAAACCCCAAAAATTTCCCTTAAAAAAAAACCCATTTAAAAGCCCCAAATTTCCCCCTTTAAAAAAATCCCAAATTTTCCCTTTTAAAAAAACCCAAAAAGCCCCCCCAAAATTTTTTTAAAAAAACCTCAAATACCCTTCAAAAAAACCCCCAAATTCCCCTTTAAAAAAACCCCTAAATGCCCCAAATTTCCCCTTTAAAAAAACCCAAAAAAAATGCCCCAAATTCCCCCAAAAATAACCCAAAAAATGCCCCCAAAAATTTCCCTAAAAATACCTAAATGCCCCCAAAAACCCCTTAAAAAAAAAACCCCTTTTAAAGCCCCAAATTTCCCTTTAAAAAACCCAGAAAATGCCCCAAATTCCCCTTTAAAAAAACCCAAATCCCCTTTGAGAATTTTAACTCTTAATAACGGTCTTTTTGGGATGGGCTTTCCCCTGATGGGAAAAAAAACCAAAATGCAGGGCAACATTTTCCCAAAAAAAATTTATCTTTTTGAAATTTTTAATGTCATTATTCTGAAAATTTTTAAAAAATATATCTTTTTTTTTGGATCTTTAAATGTATTTCTATCTCTCTCTCCCCCTCTCTCCCTTTTTTATCTCCCTCTCTCTTCCTTTTCCTTTCCCCCTCTCCCTCTCTCTCTTTTTTTCCAAACCCCTCTCTCTCTCCTTTAACCCCTCCCTTCTCTTTTCCCTTTTTCCCATCCCTCTCTCTTCTCTCTCTTTACCCATCCCTCTCTCTCTTACCCTCCTCTTCTCTCTCCTTTTTTTCCTCCCCCTCTCTCTCTCTCTCTTTACCCCCCCCCCCTCTCTCTCCTTTTACCATCCCCCTCTCTCTCTCTCTCTTTAAAAATCCCCTCTCTCTTTAAACCCTCTCTCTCTTCTCTCTCTCTTTTTTTCCATCCCTCTTCTCTCTTTTCTTTTCCCATTTCCCCCTCTCTCTCTCTTCCCCTCTTTACCCCTCCCTCTCTCTCTCTCTCTCCCCTCTTTAAACCAAACCTTTCTTTTCTCTTTACCCCTCCCTTCTCTCTCTCCCTTTTCCCATCCCTTCTCTCTCTCTCTCTCTCTTTACCCATCCCTCTCTCTCCTTTTCTCTCTCACTTCTCTTTTCCCCCTCTCTCCTTTTTCTCTTCTCTTTACCTTTTCCCTCTTTCTCTCTCTCACTTTCTTTACCCATCCCCCCCTCTCTCCCCTCACTCTTTTCCCATCCCCTCTTTTCTCTCTCTCTCTTTACCCCCTTTTTCTCTCTCTCTCTTACCCATCCCTTCTTCTCCTCTCTCTTTACCCCTCCCCCTCCTCTTTACCCATCCCTCTCTTCTTTACCCATCCCTTTTTCTTTTCTCTTTACCCCTCCCCCCCTCCCCCTCCTCTCTTCCCCCTTTTCCCCTCTCTCCCCACCGAGCTCGGGCCATCTGGGGGGGCTTTGTCTTCTGGGGGCCTCGACAAGGCAGCCACAGGAACCCCTGCCACACCCCCCACTGGTTCTAAGTAGTAGTGGTAGTTTAAGGTGGTAGCAGGTGGTAGTTGGATGTATATAATGTAAGTCAAGTTTTTTGCCATTACTAGTCCATAGAGATGTCCAAACATTTTATAAATATTTAAAAAAAAATATTTTCTTTGAAAGGGTAGCAAAAATATATACATAAAAAAAATACAACACGTTCACATTTCACCCCGGAACTGAAACGCTTTTGGGCTGTCTTTATTGGGGCCTTGTAACGTGGCTCCAGGCAGGGCCAAAGGTTTGACAATCACCACCCCCAAAGGGGAAAAATGCTTAAGAAAAAAAAACCTTTCTGAGTTAAGGGGTTTACTTTTCTCCCAGATCTTGATATAATTTCTTTTAAAAACCTACGTTTGCCCTTTTGGGTTTTCGGAAAGTCGGTGTAGGGGCCCCCCATCATGCCGGACTGTTCCCACATAAACCCTTTCCCGAGTTTTTAGCTATGCAAGTTTCGCCCACCCCGGGGTTTTTGCGGGAGTCCTAAATTCTTACCATCCCGACTTGGGCGCATTATCTCCCAGAGTTTCGCGCTGCTTCGTACACGTATGGGACACACTTTGTACACGTATGGGACACGTCTTCCTACTGCTGGTGTCGCGTGCTGCTTCGTACACCAGGGATAGATGGCAGGAAATCAAGGAAGTGGCTCGAAAACACCTTTTTTTGAAGACAACAGCCCATCTATTTCCGCTCTCCCCGGGGATAGATAGCAGAGGATAGATGTCGCTGTTGGCCGAGCCTCAGACCGGAGTATTCAACCAGAGTGGCTGACCTTTGGACCAAGCTGAGGACGGCCTCGGGGAAGAGACCTCCGAAACCCCCTGTTCACCCCTAGCCACAACAGGAGGCGGATAGACTGCTGGACATGTTCATAACAAGGAGTGCCCGTGGCCAGCTCCCTGCTCAGTTCCAGAGACTGCAAACACAGACTGCAGACACTATTCTCGGGCCAGAACTGACGTCACTGACCAGCCTCTCCCTCCACAGGTGTTGGTGCGGGCCAGTTAGGGACGAGACACAGCTGGTGGTGGAGACGCCGTCACCTATCTCATGCTTGCCAACGTCTGGGCATCTGGGGAGAAAGCAATCCTGGCCCTGATCAACTGCTCCTGGCTGACGGGCCGCTTGCCTTCGGAGTGGAAGGTGGCAGACATGCAGCCAACACCTAACACCCCCTCCTCTTAAAACACCCTCCTCTTAACCTCCCCTCCTCTTAAACACCCTCCTCTTAACCTCCCCTCCTCTTACAACACCCTCCTCTTAACCTCCCCTCCTCTTACAACACCCTCCTCTTAACCTCCCCTCCTCTTAAAACACCCTCCTCTTAACGCCCCTCCTCTTAACGCCCCTCCTCTTAACCTCCCCTCCTCTTAACCTCCCCTCCTCTTAAAACACCCTCCTCTTAACCTCCCCTCCTCTTAAAACACCCTCCTCTTAACGCCCCTCCTCTTAACCTCCCCTCCTCTTAACCTCCCCTCCTCTTAACCTCCCCTCCTCTTAACCTCCCCTCCTCTTAAAACACCCTCCTCTTAACCTCCCCTCCTCTTAAAACACCCTCCTCTTAACCTCCCCTCCTCTTAACCTCCCCTCCTCTTAACCTCCCCTCCTCTTAACCTCCCCTCCTCTTAACCTCCCCTCCTCTTAACCTCCCCTCCTCTTAACCTCCTCCCTCCTCTTAACCTCCCCTCCTCTTAAAAACACCCTCCTCTTAACCTCCCCTCCTCTTAAAACACCCTCCTCTTAACGCCCCTCCTCTTAACCTCCCCTCCTCTTAACACCCCCTCCTCTTAAAACACCCTCCTCTTAACGCCTAAGGAGGCCACCAAGCCACGACCCATTTCCCTGATGAGTTGCACGGCCAAGACGGCAGAGAGGATGGTGCCCCCGTCTCCAGTGGCGCCGGGGGCCCCTCCACCCGCACGTGTTCGGCTTCACGAAGGGTGTGGGGACCTCAGACAGCATCACGGCCCTCGTGAGTCTGGTGGACGACCGCCCCGCCCTCGCCGTTTTCCTCGACTTGGAGAAGGCCTGCACTCACGCCACCCTGGCCTCGCTGGTGCAGAAGGGCATCCGGGGACTCCTCGCCTGGATAGAGGACTACCTCCAGCACAGGCGAGCCAGGGGAGGTTCCAGGGGCACTGCTCGCACTGGCGGGAGCTGGAGAACGCCACGCTGCACGGCGGATTTACCCCGTAACTTACACCTTTCCCTACACTTCCCCTAATTTAGTACCCTTAAAAACCACCCTTTAGCCTTAACTTACACCTTTCCCTTCCCTTCCCTTCCCTCCCTCTTCAAATTGCCAATGGAGCAGCTGGTCAGCACGTTCCAGGAGGGCGTGGCTCTTCTCAGCTACGCCGATGACCTCGTTCTGGTTGTCACAGGTCGAGATGACAGGATCGTTAGGGCCCGGCAGGCACTTGACCAGGCCATGGTCCATCAAGCCCAAGGCCATGACCATCAAGGCCGCCACCCCGGACTGTCACTTGGTGGTGCAGGACGTCAGGCTGGCCTGGACCTGCGTCTACCAGTACCTCGGGGTCTGACTTTCACCACTCGGGTCAAGTACCTGAGGGAGAGGTCTCGGGCGAGGGTCAATGTTATGAGGGTCACGACGAGGACACACGCCGGGACCTCGTACGCTGGTGCTCATCGCGCTGTCACCCACCCAACAGAAGAGGATCGAGGTCATCCAAAACCAGGCCATGAGGACCATGCTGGGGGCGCCACGCTGGAGCAACGGCTGCGTCATGCAGAGCCAGGCCCGGCTGGTGCCCTCGACCACCAGGACTCGGCAGATTGTGACCTGTCGGGTGGCCAAGATCCTCCACCAGGTGAGTCTAAGGGCATGACCTGTCAGCCGCCAACCACCTGCTCCACCTCGACCGGCTACAGCAGGAAAGACCCCATCGTCCTCCCGCCTTCTACGTCGCTGCTCCTCCGTGGCCCCGACAGTGGAAGTCGTCATCAGCGCCCTGCCCGCCAGTCAGACACTTGGGCTGCGGGGGGACGAGGCTGCTTTCCAGGGCAGACGAGGTCACGCTACAGACTCAGGCTTGGCTATCGCACCCTGGAGGAGCCGAGGGACGATTTTGAGAGTGGGCCGTGTGACCCCTGTGGCCACCTCGCCCGACACCCCCTGAGGCACTACCTGGTGTCCTGCCCAGCCATGGCCCACACGCCATGGCCAGGAGGACGACGAGGATAGGGCGGCCCTGGCGCTGCGGCGGGCACTGGAGGACCTTCCCCGGCTGTTGGTACTGCCCCCCGCCCCGCCCCTCCCCGCTGAGCCCCCCACACACCACACAGCGGAACACGGAGCGAGGTGACGGAGCAAGGGATGGTTGTAGTGGTGGTGGTGGTAGGAGGAGTGGTAGTGGTGGTAGTGATATTTAGGCTATGGGACTGGTAACTTGGGTGATGGTAGACATGGTAGTGTGGCTATAGGTACAGTAAGGTCTGGTAGTGGTGGTGGTGGTGGTAGGGGGTATGGTCGTGGAGGTGGGAGTGGTATTTAGGGTAATGGTAGTAATAGTGGTGTGGTTAGAGAGAGAGTAAGGTTCGAGAGTAACCATTCTCTCTCTCTCTCTCTCTCTCACTCACTCACTCACTCACTCACTCACTCACTCACTCACTCACTCACTCACTCACTCACTCACTCACTCACTCACTCACTCACTCACTCACTCACTCACTCACTCACTCACTCACTCACTCACTCACCATCAACTCACTCACTCACTCACTCACTCACTCACTCATCACTCACTCACTCACTCACTCACTCACTCACTCACTCACTCACTCACTCACTCACTCACTCACTCACTCACTCACTCACTCACTCACTCACTCACTCACTCACTCACTCACTCACTCACTCACTCACTCACTCACTCACTCACTCACTCACTCACTCACCTCACTCACTCACTCACTCACTCCTACTCACTCACTCACTCACTCACTCACCTCACTCACTCACTCACTCACTCACTCACTCACTCACTCACTCACTCACTCACTCCTCACTCACTCACACTCACTCACTCACTCACTCACTCACTCATCTCCTCACTCCTCACTCACTCACTCACTCACTCACTCACTCACTCACTCACTCACTCACTCACTCACTCACTCACTCACTCACTCACTCACTCACTCACTCACTCACTCACTCTCTCTCTCTCTCTCACCTTGGTGGCCGGGACAAAGTTACCCTCGGTGGAGGAGTCGGAGGAGCGGGAGGACACTCGGCTCTCTTTACTGCCTCTCCGACCCTGAGTGGATAGCGTCAACTTAATATTATTCTCACTTTGTGTAGATTGAGTGGAATTAGGCTAGGGTTAGACTACTCACTACTACTTTATTTAACCGTACTAAATGAATACTACTATACTAACTATAACTACTAACTCTATACTACTACTACTGTAACTTATTAACTACTACGACTAGTTAACTACTAACTACTACTACTACTATACTATTATTAACTACTAACTACTATTAACTACCTCTATTAACTACTAACTACTATTAACTACCTCTATTAACTACTAACTACTATTAACTACTACTATTAACTACTAACTACTACTACTACTACTACTATTATGAACTACTAACTACTACTACTACTATTATTAACTACTACTACTACTACTATTACTACTAACTACTACTACTACTATTAACTACTAACTACTACTACTACTACTATTAACTACTAACTACTACTACTACTACTACTACTACTACTACTACTACTACTATTAACTACTAACTACTACTACTACTATTAACTACTAACTACTACTACTACTACTACTATTATGAACTACTAACTACTACTACTACTACTACTATTTTTAACTACTACTACTATTACTAACTACTACTACTACTATTATTAACTACTAACTACTACTACTAC
>JACEEZ010015525.1:40000-45000 GCA_016584305.1 Chionoecetes opilio | reverse complement strand
AGAGAGTATGCCAATAGAGGTGTGAAATGTCTTGTCCAACAGTAGCTACAGCGTTACAATTCTCTGATCGCGTGTATTGATAGTGGTGATAGTAGTGAGTCAGAGTGTGGTGCCAGCCCTACAGGGGTTGCAGCAGGCGCCCTTATAGGAGAGGGTTACTGTGATGTACTGTGCCTAGCTTCACTTGATCTAAACGGACTGAGACTGGTGGCTCGAGCTGTAGGAATGGAGGCAGATAGGTAACAGACGATAGCAGTGCCCGTGGAGGCCGTACATAATGTGGTGGGCGTGGGCGTGGGCGTGTGGTAGGGTGAGGAGGAAGAGTGTGAGGCAGGGGAGGAGACTAGACGACATGTGGGGCTCTAAGGCATCCATCCACCCCCTCGAGTGATGCCCAGATTCAGTTAGAAATAGCTAGACTTAGGGCCCGTGAAGCTGAGGCGAGATCACGCGAGGCTAGAAGATTAGGATAGAAGAGTTGATAGATAGGATAGAAGATAGAAGAGGATAGGATAGTTGGATAGAAGGATAGATAGAGTATGAGGATAGAGAGTTGAGGTGAAAACATTCTGTGGGAGTGGTGGCCTTACCTAGGGGTAGGAACTGTCATGAAGGGGGTGTCAATAATGGCTCTGATGTAGCGAGGCATATGAGGGCAGTGCCTGTGTTGAATGAGGATGATGTAGACACAGGATGTTTCAAAGAGTAGCAGAAAGTTTGTTGGCCTGCAAGGAACTGGGCGGTGCTGGTGCAGAGAGCCCTGAAGGGGAGGCTCACAGAGGGTATATGCCTCCATGAGCAGGCTGGCAATTATCACCCATTCTCAGGGCGTAGGAGCAGGCCCCAGAGACCTGTAGACAGAAGTTTCGTACCTCAGGAAAACAGGCCTGGCACTCCTTCACAGGGTTCGCTGGTATTACGAGGGACTATTTTGAACGGTGGCTTTCGTGCGGTGAGAGCAAAACATTTTCATAGCTCGAGTGAGATAATACTGATTGAGGAATTTTACGACAGCATCCCGAAAGAGACGTGATGGGGGAATAGTCCTCGGAGCTACAGAAATTATGTATAGATGTATATAGCCTCCTCCTCCTCCTCCTCCTCCTCCTCGCACCCCACGACCTCTCTCCCCTTTATCCTCTCCTCTCCTCTCCTCCCTTTCCTCCCCCAAACATCCACCCCTTCCCCTGTCTCCTCTAGCACCTCATCTCCTCTTTATCCTCTAACATCTCCTCTAGCACCTCATCTCCTCTTTATCCTCTAACATCTCCTCTAGCACCTCATCTCCTCTGCCATCTCCTCTTTATCCTCTAACATCTCCTCTAGCACCTCATCTCCTCTTTATCCTCTAGCACCTCATCTCCTCTGCCATCTCCTCTTTATCCTCTAACATCTCCTCTAGCACCTCATCTCCTCTGCCATCTCCTCTAGCACCTCATCTCCTCTGCCATTCTCTTTATCCTCTAACATCTCCTCTAGCACCTCATCTCCTCTTTATCCTCTAACATCTCCTCTAGCACCTCATCTCCTCTGCCATCTCCTCTTTATCCTCTAACATCTCCTCTAGCACCTCATCTCCTCTGCCATCTCCTCTTATCCTCTAACATCTCCTCTAGCACCTCATCTCCTCTTTATCCTCTAACATCTCCTCTAGCACCTCATCTCTCTGCCATCTCCTTTATCCTCTAACATCTCCTCTAGCACCTCATCTCCTCTGCCATCTCCTCTTTATCCTCTAACATCTCCTCTAGCACTCATCTCCTCTTATCCTCTAACATCTCCTCTAGCACCTCATCTCCTCTGCCATCTCCTCTTTATCCTCTAACATCTCCTCTAGCACCTCATCTCCTCTGCCATCTCCTCTTTATCCTCTAACATCTCCTCTAGCACCTCATCTCCTCTGCCATCTTCCTCTAACATCTCCTCTAGCACCTCATCTCCTCTGCATCTCCTCTTTATCCTCTAACATCTCCTCTAGCACCTCATCTCCTCTTTATCCTCTAACATCTCCTCTAGCACCTCATCTCCTCTTTATCCTCTAACATCTCCTCTAGCACCTCATCTCCTCTGCCATCTCCTCTTTATCCTCTAACATCTCCTCTAGCACCTCATCTCCTCTTTATCCTCTAACATCTCCTCTGCACATCTCCTCTTTATCCTCTAACATCTCCTCTAGCACCTCATCTCCTCTGCCATCTCCTTTATCCTCTAACATCTCCTCTAGCACCTCATCCTCTGCCATCTCCTCTTATCCTCTAACATCTCCTCTAGCACCTCATCTCCTCTGCCATCTCCTCTTTATCCTCTAACATCTCCTCTAGCACCTCATCTCCTCTGCCATCTCCTCTTTATCCTCTAACATCTCCTCTAGCACCTCATCTCCTCTGCCATCTCCTCTTTATCCTCTAAACATCCCTCTAGCACCTCATCTCCTCTTTATCCTCTAACATCTCCTCTAGCACCTCATCTCCTCTTTATCCTCTAACATCTCCTCTAGCACCTCATCTCCTCTGCCATCTCCTCTTTATCCTTAAACATCCTCTTTATATATAACATCTCCTCTAGCACCTCATCTCCTCTGCCATTCCTCTTATCCTCTAACATCCTCTAGCACCTCATCTCCTCTTTATCTCTAACATCTCCTCTAGCACCTCATTACTCTTTATCTCTAAATTCCTCTAGCACCTCAAACTCCTCTGCCATCTCCTCTATCCTCTAACATCTCCCTAGACCTCATCTCTCTGCCATCTCCTCTTTATCCTAACATCTCCTCTAGCACCTCATCTCTCTGCCAACGTAGAGTCATGGTGCCATGGTTTTATATATTTAGGAGGCTGTTGATAGAATGACAGGTCGAGCAGATACAGCAAGGACCTTACCATTTAGGGCCACACTGCACTAGATCTCCCGCCCACGGAACCATTCCCTAGAGTAAGTACGTGAGGAGTAGAGAGGAGAGAAGAGGAGGGAGAGAGAGGAGAGAGAAGAGAGAGAGAGAAGAGAAGAGAGAGAGGAGAGAGATAGAGAGAGAGAGAGGAGAGAGAGAGAGAAGGAAGAGAGAGAGACCTAATTTTCACATTGAACTTGTAATGGGTGTGGCAAATACGTCATCTCTGCAGGATGCGGATGAGAAAGATTGTGTCTAGGGCCTCTCTTGCCAGTACCCATAGTAATAGTAGTAAGTAGTAGTAGTAGTAGTAGTATAGAGTAGTGTAGTAGTAGTAAATTTGAGTATAAGATTCAAGTATTCTGTAGTTGGTAGTAGTAGTAGTAGTAGTAGTGGTGTAGTAGTAGTAGTAGTAGTAGTAGTAGTAGTAGTAGTAGTAGTATCGAGTGGCATACAGATTCATAGTCAATCTTCATGTAGTAGTAGTAGTAGTAGTAGTAGTAGTAGTAGTAGTAGTAGTAGTAGTAGTAGTAGTGGGAGTAGTAGTAGTAGTGGTAGTAGTAGTAGTAGTAGTGGTAGTAGTAGTAGTAGTAGTGGTAGTAGTAGTAGTAGTAGTAGTAGTAGTAGTAGTAGTAGTAGTAGTAGTAGTAGTGGTAAAAGTGTCAAGTAGAGTCAGTACTGAGTCAAGAGTCAAGTAGAGTCAGTACTGAGTAAAGAGTCAAGTAGAGTCAGTACTGAGTCAAGAGTCAAGTAGAGTCAGTACTGAGTAAAGAGTCAAGTAGAGTCAGTACTGAGTCAAGAGTCAAGTAGAGTCAGTACTGAGTAAAGAGTCAAGTAGAGTCAGTACTGAGTAAAGAGTCAAGTAGAGCCACCACTGAGTAAAGAGTCAAGTAGAGCCACCACTGAGTAAAGAGTCAAGTAGAGTCAGTACTGAGTAAAGAGTCAGGTAGAGTCAGTACTGAGTAAAGAGTCAAATAGAGTCAGTACTGAGTAAAGAGTCAAGTAGAGTCACCACTGAGTAAAGAGTCAAGTAGAGTCAGTACTGAGTAAAGAGTCAAGTAGAGTCAGTACTGAGTAAAGAGTCAAGTAGAGTCACCACTGAGTAAAGAGTCAGAGTTCGCTGGGGTGACAAAAACTCCCGCGACAGGCCCATCCCATCCCTCTCTCTCTCTCTCTCTCTCTCTTTACCCCTCTCTCTCTCTCTCTCTTTATCCATCCCTCTCTCTCTCTCTTTACCCATCCCTCTCAGATCCCTCAGGGCGGTCAGACCCTAATGCTGAGGGGCGTGGTCCCGACTGAGGATGTGGGAGAAAGGGCGGGGCTGAAATGCCTTAACGGCTACACACCCTGTAAATAAAGCCTGCGCCGCGATCTGTATCCAGGCATCGTTCACGCGGCTATCGTGGATGAGCTCCCGATTGATGGCGTCCATCTCCTGTTGGGCAACGACGCGATGGGGGGGAAGACGACTCCCTACGTAATCTTGTCGGATAATCCCACGAAGGAGGAGACTATGAGGCTATGAGGCTATGAGAGAGAACCTTGAAATATTCCCTGTGTGTGTGTCTGTGTGTGTGTGTGTGTGTGTGTGTGTGTGTGTGTGTGTGTGTGTGTGTGTGTGTGTGTGTGTGTGTGTGTGTGTGTGTGTGATTACAAGAAGTGTGTCACAAAGGGCGCAGGATCAGGAGGTGGTGTATCAGGGTAGCAATGATGCCCCTTAGGTTAGGTTAGGTTAGGTTAGGTTAGGTTAGGTTAGGTTAGGTTAGGTGGTTAGAGGTTAGGTTAGGTAGGTTAGAGAGTTGTTTAGTGATGACATAACACCCGGGGAGAGGGAGGAAGGCTCCTCTCCCCCAGTGGCAGTGATTCGCACTCAAATAGCCGACTCTGAAATAAAGGCCGTGAGATATAAATGAGAAGAGGACGACTACACTCTCTCTTCTCACTCTAACTCTCTCTCTTCTCACTCTAACACTCTCCCCCTCACCTCCAGTGCTTGTCAATCCTCCTGGAGAGTTAACGAGGAAATGGCTGCCCCCAAATGTGCCGCAAGATGAAGGGGAATGGCGTGGCGTGCCAGTCATTTAGGTGTCAAGAAGACCCTTGAGAGGATTGG
>JACEEZ010015525.1:30000-35000 GCA_016584305.1 Chionoecetes opilio | reverse complement strand
ACACACACACACACACACACACACACACACACACACACACACACACACACACACACAACACACACACACACACTCACTTGTCGCGGTAGACCAGAAGACCGCTGGCGACACACACACACACACACACACACACACACACACTTGTCGCGGTAGACCAGAAGACCGCTGGCGCGCACACACACAACACACACACACACACTCACTTGTCGCGGTAGACCAGAAGACCGCTGGCACACAACACACACACACTCACTTGTCGCGGTAGACCAGAAGACCGCTGGCACACACACACACACACACACACACACACACTCACTTGTCGCGGTAGACCAGAAGACCGCTGGCACACACACACACACACACACACACACACACACACACAACACACACACACACACACTCACTTGTCGCGGTAGACCAGAAGACCGCTGGCACACACACACACACACACACTCACTTGTCGCGGTAGACCAGAAGACCGCTGGCACACACACACACACACACACACAACACACACACACACACACTCAAGTTAGCTAGATTGATTTATTACCGAGAGAGAGAGAGAGAGAGAGAGATAGAGATAGAGATAGAGAGAGAGAGAGAGAGAGAGAGAGAGAGAGAGAGAGAGAGAGAGAGAGAGAGAATTTTAGGTAGGCCAGAATTCCTCTAAAACCGATCATTCTCCCAGCTTGTCCAACAAAGACTCAGGCCTAGATAACAACAAGTGTACATTCAGCCTTCCCTCAGCTGTCATGATTGCCTGAAGAAAAAGGGAGAACAGTACATGTCTGGTCCATGACAGGTCCTCCAAGTCATGACGCTAACGTGACGTCATGGTCATAGGTTAGACGTGGAAAAGAGTCATTCTAGAGCAGAGAACTTTGGGTCCACGTCAGACCCACGCCTGACCGTGCGAGAGTCCCACACACGAACACCGTGGGCAGAGACCGACGTTACCAGTCAACACGAGAGACTGGTGAACACGAGACCAGTCAACACGAGAGACCGCTGAACACGAGACCAGTCAACACGAGAGACCGCTGAACACGAGACCAGTCAACACGAGAGACTGGTGAACACGAGACCAGTCAACACGAGAGACCGCTGAACACGAGACCAGTCAACACGAGAGACCGGTGAACACGAGAGACTGGTGAACACGAGAGACCGGTGAACGAGAGACCGGTGAACACGAGAGACTGGTGAACACGAGAGGACCGGTGAAACAAAGAGGACCGCTGAACACGAGAGACCGGTGAACACGAGAGACCGGTGAACACGAGAGACCGCTGAACACGAGAGACCGGTGAACACGAGAGACCGGTGAACACGAGAGACCGGTGAACACGAGAGACCGCTGAACACGAGAGACCGCTGAACACGAGAGACCGGTGAACACGAGAGACCGGTGAACACGAGAGACCGGTGAACACGAGAGACCGGTGAACACGAGAGACCGGTGAACACGAGAGACCGGTGAACACGAGAGACCGGTGAACACGAGAGACCGGTGAACACGAGAGACCGCTGAACACGAGAGACAGAGTCAGGTTGAACATTCTACACGGGAGTTGAACACGAGAGAAAAAGACAGTTCCTGAACACTACAAGGGAATGAAAGTACTTTGTTATCCCTTATTAAACCCAGAAAGATAACCTACTGATTATTCCAACCCCTTGCATGACTGGCCGTGCAACAACAAAACCCACACACACACACACACTTGTCGTGGTAGACACACTAACAGTCGGTAACCGCACACACAGTGGTGGTCGCGAAAAGTATCGGAAGTCACGTATAATAACTCCATAGAGACTGAACAACACAAAACAACTGATAAAAAGATGCCAGCCAGCCAGCCGTCGCAAGTTTCCCGCCCCCACACAGCCACCACCACCACCGTTCCCTCCCTAGCCTACCCACCATCCGTAACCCTAAAACATCCCAGGCCGGACATCCACGCCACCTCGCTCAACCTCACGACACACGCTCGCACTCCTCTCGCGTCACTCGCTTCCTTTCACGCCTTACGGAAGAAACCAGGACGCAGTGAGAGACAGCGACAACAAGAAAGGTAAACATAGGAACCCCACGGCAGCCTGTACCATCCCAGCGAGCCTCCTCTCACCGTAAGCCAGCGGAGAGTATCCTACACACACAGCCTGGACTGCTGTTTGGACGATAATACCACTACCCTTCGCCGCCCATCTTCTATCAACAACCAGACACTCCTGAGAGCTATAAGACCTTCCTTTTAAGACACGTGTTATCTATGTAGTGATATTGTACCACTAATTTCTCTCTAGTTAACGGGAGATCCTGATATACGAAGCTAGGCGCTGTGGTGTGTCTGCGTGTGTCCCTCGCCGACCCCGCCAGACCCCAGACCCAAGGTTCTCTGTTATCTCCGCGCTCTCGCCTGGTCATCAGTCTAGCCAAGGTATGCAGTATTATGTTCTGGAGGTGTGTCATCCATAGCAGCAAGAAGTAGATCAGAATTTGTTTGTTATCAGTCAGTTCATTCAGTTCACCTTAATGCCGACAATGGTCAGTGTCAACAGTGGTAGTGTTAGTCACTGTGGATGTGTCTAACGGTAGTGTATCAGTGGACCCACCTCAAGAGTTTGTAAAAGCCTAACCTCTAACCTAACCTAACCTAACCTAACCTAACACTAACCATGGCTTTAGACCAGATATTTAAGCTTCTTCACCATTTTTCTAGGGGGTTTAGTCTCAGGTTGCAATGGCTAGACACTCCCTCACCTCTCCCAACATCCAAGTCTAATGCTAAACCCAGGGTTAGTCTTAGATTAGCCCGTGGCAATGTTTAAAAAATCGGGCAATTGAATCATGGGTGAGTTAGAACAAGAAAGCATTGTTAGACATGAGATTATTACCTCCGCCGCCGGGGTACCTAAGGTTTCAGGGGATGCCAACACCATTGAAATCAATCAATGCTTGCCTAGAGTGAACACTAGAATTTTTTTTTTTTTTTTAGTTTTTTTTAAGGGTCGAAATTTCCTAGCTCTATATAAATCTAGATTTTTTTTTTTTTTTTTTTTTTAGGGGTCGAAATTTCCTAGCTCTATATAATCTAGAATTTTTTTTTTTTTTTTTTTTTTAGGGGTCGAAATTTCCTAGCTCTATATATATCTAGAATTTTTTTTTTTTTTTTTTTTTTAGGGGTCGAAATTTCCTAGCTCTATATATATCTAGAATTTTTTTTTTTTTTTTTTTTTTTTTAGGGGTCGAAATTTCCTAGCTTATATATATCTAGATTTTTTTTTTTTTTTTTTTTTTTTTAGGGTCGAATTTCTAGCTATATATAAATCTAGATTTTTTTTTTTTTTATTTTTTTTTAGGGGTCGAAATTTCCTAGCTTATATAAATCTAGATTTTTTTTTTTTTATTTTTTTTTAGGGGTCGAAATTTCCTAGCTCTATATAAATCTAGATTTTTTTTTTTTTTTTTTTTTTAGGGTCGAAATTTCCTAGCTCTATATAAATCTAGATTTTTTTTTTTTTTTTTTTTTAGGGGTCGAAAATTTCCTAGCTCTATATATATCTAGAATTTTTTTTTTTTTTTTTTTTTTAGGGGTCGAAATTTCCTAGCTCTATATATATCTAGAATTTTTTTTTTTTTTTTTTTTTTTTAGGGGTCGAAATTTCCTAGCTCTATATATAATCTAGATTTTTTTTTTTTTTTTTTTTTTTTAGGGGTCGAAATTTCCTAGCTATATATAAATCTAGATTTTTTTTTTTTTTTTTTTTTAGGGGTCGAAATTTCCTAGCTTTACTAGATTATAATCTAGAATTTTTTTTTTTTTTTTTTTTTTTTTTAGGGGTCGAAATTTCCTAGCTCTATATATATCTAGAATTTTTTTTTTTTTTTTTTTTTTTTTTAGGGGTCGAAATTTCCTAGCTCTATATATATCTAGAATTTATTTTTTTTTTTTTTTTTTTTTTTAGGGGTCGAAATTTCCTAGCTCTATATATATCTAGAATTTTTTTTTTTTTTTTTTTTTAGGGGGGGGTCGAAATTTCCTAGCTCTATATAAATCTAGAATTTTTTTTTTTTTTTTTTTTACACCCTGATTGCCAATAAGAAACTGACCTCAGATAGATTGAGGATGGAAGGGCTTAAACAACATCTAGACGCCAAAAACGGCCAGGCCAGGCATGTTATAGATCTGTTACAGACAATTAGAAGACCTAGACCATTACGACACTTATGTTCGGGTGTTCGTACGGCACTTCTCGAAGAACGGTGACCCAGACCACCTCCGGGCTATGGTGAAAAAATACTATCGCTAAAACTCCATCCTCACAACTAGCTACAGGTATATAGCAAGGCTTGATCTGCGGGGAAAGGCTACGGAGAATCTGCTCAAAGCCTCCCAGTGGACGTTGCCGCTGGACAGACTCACACTGGACCACGTGGAGGAGGAGGAGGAGGAGGAGGAGGAGGAGGAGGAGGAGGAGGAGGAGGAGGAGGAGGAGGCGATAGAGCGGCCCCCCTCGTCTTTAATGGTTCTCAGACAGTGGGGCTTTGAAGGGAAACTAGTCCTTAGGAGAAATGAATTGCACGCTAGGAGGATACGCCGAGACAAATCCTCGACACGACTCGTACGTGATGCCGCTACGGTCGACCCACTCGCCGCCGCCTCGGGCCAGTAACTCGGGGACACGTTACGGCAGGCCCTTATCACGTAGCGGAGGTCCGACAGAGAACAGACCTCGCAGCGTCTCACGGCAACGCCCTCAAGTTGAATGTTATCAGCGCGGTCGACCGGGTCACGTCGCGATGGATGGTTACAATTCAACACCTTGCGGTAATTGTCAATATGCCGGACACCGCGAAAGAAATGGCTACCTGGGGCCTCGGTGTAGCTTCGTACGGGACCCCCTTCGTAGGTCAACACCAGGAAGGGAACACTACTCTCCCAATAAGTGCAAAGAACTGACAATCTGAAATAAAGTCAGACCAGGTGGTAGGG
>JACEEZ010015525.1:0-22500 GCA_016584305.1 Chionoecetes opilio | reverse complement strand
CTCTACAAGCCTACAAAATAATTCCATAGGCATACAAAAAGCCCAAAATAATTCTATAGGCCTAAATAACATCTCTACAAGCCTACAAAATAATTCCATAGGCATACAAAAAGCCCAAAATAATTCTATAGGCCTAAATAACATCTCTACAAGCCTACAAAATAATTCCATAGGCCTACAAAAAGCCCAAAATAATTCTATAGGCCTAAATAATGCCTCTACAAGCCTACAAAATGTCCAAATAAATTCCATAGGCCTAAATAATGCCTCTACAAGCCTACAAAATGTCCAAATAAATTCCATAGGCCTAAATAATGCCTCTACAAGCCTTCAAAATGCCCAAAATAATTCTATAGGCCTAGTAGGCTCAGCAACTCGTGGAACTGATGCCGTGACATCCTGAAGTGTTGGTGGAATTTCAGATCATCGTCCAGTACAGGTCAATATTAATTATCCGACCTTGCGGGGACTTGCAGGTAGGTCGGATAATTGGAATAGTTGGAGGTTAGGATATCACTGTTACCCTAAACTAACTCATCTCAACTCAAGCTAACTCAGGCTAGGGAACAACTGCTATTTATCCTCCAAGTTCTCTCGTCTCTCGTCATCGGGCGGAGTTCCGGGACCCCAGAAATGTCGTGTTGAAATTCGACCGTACGTGTTTGACCAGCTTACGGTTACGGTTTACGGCATTTGGTGATAGGACCTTTGACCTTCAACAGTAGCCAGCCCTGAAGCTTCCTACGTTGGGTCAATAATAACATGGGAAATCCAGTGGCCAGGAAAAAGGTTTTACCCGAAAAATGACGCGATTTTGTATGAGGAGTGAGCTCTCCGGCGTCTTTCCCCAAGCCCTCCATGGTGGCAGGTCATCAAAGGTCACGCTGATGTGGCGGGGCAGCTACACACTCTACAGGCGAGCGGAGGGAGAGATGCCAGGAGTAATGTTTTGACCCGACAAACTAGGCGATTTTGTATGCGAAGTGAGCTCTCCGGCGTCTGGCGGACTTAGTGTAGGTCTCACGGCAATATCGAGGGGACACTTCCGGTAGAGTTTTTAGCGCTCTATAACTTTGTCGTCGGTGAAATTTTTCGCATCTCGAACGTAAGTGACTTTTATGTGCGTTTAAAGTGTAATGGAGTGGCTTTCAGGTGAGCTTCGTGGCGTCTGGCGGACTTAGTGTAGGTCTCACGGCAATGTCGAGGGGACACTTCCGGTAGAGTTTTTAGCGCTCTACAACTTCGTCGTCGGTGAAATTTTTCGCATCTCGAACGTAAGTGACTTTTCCGTGTGTTTAAAGTGTAACGGGGTGGCTTTCAGGTGAGCTTCGTGGCGTCTGGCGGACTTAGTGTAGGTCTCACGGCAATATCGAGGGGACACTTCCGGTAGAGTTTTTAGCGCTCTATAACTTTGTCGTCGGTGAAATTTTTCGCATCTCGAACGTAAGTGACTTTTCTGTGTGTTTAAAGTGTAACGGGGTGGCTTTCAGGTGAGCTTCATGGCGTCTGGCGGAATAAGCGTAGGTCTGAATGTCATTTCGAGGCCACACTTCCATTTCTCTCGAGTTGTGAGTTGTCTCGTCATCGCGCGGAGTTCCCGGACTAGGAGCCTTGTGAGTAGTCTGTTGTCTAGGAGCCTTGTGAGTAGTCTGTTGTCTAGGAGCCTTGTGAGTAGTCTGTTGTCTAGGAGCCTTGTGAGTAGTCTGTTGTCTAGGAGCCTTGTGAGTAGTCTGTTGTCTAGGAGCCTTGTGAGTAGGCTATTAAGAGTCTTCCAAAGCAACGCAGATTGCATTCATGGAGCAAAAATTATACTTCCATGCTCTGTTATAATATGCTGCAGTGACACTTGCCTTACGGTGACTTACGGTGACTTACGGTGACTTACGGTGACTTACGGTGACTTACGGTGACTTACGGTGGGCTACAGCCGCTACAACCTGTCATTTGTCAAGTTCGAAAAAGGTCAAATTTACGGGCGTTTCTTTTTTCACTGCTATTAACTGTGTACTGTGGTCCTTTAACTGTGTACTGTGGTCCTTTAACTGTGTACTGTGGTCATGTAACTGTGTAATGAGGCAGCCATTTATAAAACCCTGTATGGTGTGTTATAAGCTAATATTTTGGGAATGAATGGTGCCCAAAAAATTATTTCAAAAGATTGTTGTTTTTGATCTTCAGGGTGAAACTTCAAGGTCTACTACTACTGCTACTACTACTACTACTACTACTACTACTACTACTGCTACTGCTACTACTACTACTACTACTACTGCTACTACTACTGCTACTACTACTACTACTACTACTACTACTACTACTATACTACTACTACTACTACTACTACTGCTACTACTACTGCTACTACTACTACTACTACTACTACTACTACTACTACTACTACCACTACTACTACTACTACTACTACTACTACTACTACTACTACTACTACCACTACTACTACTACTACTACTACTACTACTACTACTACTACTACTACTACTACTACCACTACTACTACTACTACTACTACTACTACTACTACTACTACTACTACTACTACTACTACTACCACTACTACTACTACTACTACTACTACTACTACTACTACTACTACTACTATACTACTACTACTGAGAGAGAGGTAAATGTTGTCCGATTGAGCCAGGAGTTTTCTCGACTATTCCCATAAATTCTGGAGCTTAGATTTTCAGAGTTTCAATTTTTAAAGGACCACCCTAACCCACACCCACACACACACACACCCACACACACACCCATCAACACCCACACACACCCACACACACACACCCAGACACCCCCCCACAGACACCACCCACACCCACACCCATACACCCCCCCAGACACCCACCACACCACACACCACCAACCCCCCCCCACCCCACACCCCTGCAGACAGAGCGGTAGCGGGAAATACCCTCCCTAGCGTGATGGGTCAGGGGGGGTAAAAATTTGAAACCCGGAAGTTGAAGCACCACGGGCGGTGTTGTCTGCTTGGAGCCCTTTCTCGGGCCCCATATCCAGGCTATTCCCCGGGCCCGTAGTAAAAAGGGGGGCCGAAGTAGCCTTCTCCAGCGGGTTTATTTTTCAGCGAGGCTTTGATGACCCCCTCCCCTTTGATTTTTTCTGGAAGAAAACCCAAAAGCAAAGGGAATTTACGGACGATTTTTTTTGGGTTTTTACGACAGATTTTGGGGTGTTTTTTTTTTTTTGTGACTCGTGTTGTTGTCTTGTCTCTGTCTTGCTCGTCTCTGTCTGTTCTCCTTTTCAACGACATGATAAGCTAGTTCTAACCTCTCTTCTCTCTCTCCTTCTCTTCAATGACATATATAGTAGTTCTAACAATTTCTCTCTCTCTCTCTCCCCCAACGACATAATAGAGCTAGTTCAAAACTCTTTTCTCTCCTTCAAGACATAATAGAGTATTTCAACTCTCTCTTCTCTCTTTTTCTCTCCCCTTCAAGAATGTTATGCTATTTCTAACCTTTCTTCTCTTCTCAAAGACAAATAGATGTAGTTCTAACTAACTTCCCTCTCTTCTATTTTCTCTCCTTCTCTCTTCTCTCTTTCTTCTCTCTCTTCTCTTCTCTCTTCTCTCTCCGCAAATCCGTGGTAACTTCAATGGGCCCTATAAAGAGTAAAACCTAAAGGTAGTATTTTCCATTGAGAGATTAATATTAGATAAAATTTTTACATTTCCCACCAAATTTTCCCCCGTAATGCCCTTTTAATTTGTGTACATTAGACGATGTGGAGGATCTAACAATGTTTTAAGATGACCGTTTTGTGCCTTGTCCACTAACTATGTGGTATATTCAGTGAGTATAAGCAATGTTTTATACTGGACCTGTTTTGTAGCCTGTCCCCAAATACTTGGGGTTTTGTGAGTATAAACAAGGTTTATAGCTATGACCGTTTGTAGCCTTGTCCATAACTCTTGGGGAAATTTAGTGACTATAAGCAATGTTTTTTGCTATGACCCGTTTAGTCCTTGTCACTAACTACTGTGGTATATTCAGGACTATAAACAAGTTTTTTTAGCTTGACCCGTTTTGAGCCCCTTTTCCCCTAACACTGTGGATATTCAGGAGATAAGCAATGTTTTATAAAAAACTGTTAGTAGCCTTGCCACTAACTTTCTGTGGTATATTCGGACTATAACAATGTTTAAGCTAGACCTGTTTAGTAGCCTTGTCCACTAAATACTGTGGTTTTTAGTGCAAAACAAGTTTTATGTATGACCCGTTTATGCCTTTTTCCATAACTATGTGGTTAATCAGTGATTAAGCAAGTTTTAAGAGACCTGTTTAGTACCTGGCCACAACTACTGTGGTATATTCAGTGACATAAGAATGTTTTTAAGTATGCCGTTTAGTTTGCCTTTTTCCCCAATACTGGGGAATTCAGGACTATAAGCAAAAGTTTTATAGCTGGCCCGTTTAGTAGCCTGTCCCCTAATACTGGGTATATTTAGTACTATAAGCAATGTTTTAGCGGACCCGTTTTGTAGCCCTTTTCCACTAATACGTGGGATATTATGAATAAAACAAGTTTTTAGCTTGACCCGTTTAGTAGCCTTTCCACAACTACTGTGGGTTTTTCAGGTATAAGCAAATTTTTTTAGCGGGACCTGTTTAGTAGCCTTTCCACAACTAAGTGGAATTCAGGACTATAAGCAATGTTTTATAGCTGTGCCTGTTTTGTAGCCTTGTCCATAAAATATGGGTAATTCAGTGATATAAGCAAGTTTTTAGCTATGACGTTTAGTAGCCTTGTCCCTAACTATGTGGTAATTTTTTGTGAGTATAAGCAATGTTTTATAGTAGACCGTTTAGTAGCCTTGTCCATAACTAGTGGTATTTCGTGATATAAACAATGTTTTATAGCGTGACCCTTTTTGTAGCCTTGTCCACTAACTACGTGGTATATTTAGGGTATAAGCAATGTTTTTAGTATGCCTGTTTTGTAGCCTTGTCCACTAATACTGGGATATTCAGTGAGTAAACAATGTTTTATAGCTATGACCTGTTTAGAGCCTTGTCCATAACTACTGTGGGATATTTAGTGGTAAAGCAAGTTTTATAGCTAGACCTGTTTTTGAGCCTTGTCCCCTAAATACCACCCCCAAAAACCACTACTACTATACTACACTACACTATATATACTACTATCACTACTTACTACTATCTACTACTCACACCACCCCCACCACCACCCCCACAAACCCCCCCACCACCCCCACTACATACTTTTCTATCAAAAAACTACCACCACCCCCACCCCCACCCCACCACACCACCACCACAAACTAACTAACAACACCACCACCACCACCCCAAACCCACTACCCCACCCCCAACCCCACCACCCCCCCAAACCACCACCACCACCACCACCACCAACCACCACCAACCCCCACCCCCATAAACCACACACTACCACCACCACTACCCCACCACCACCCCCACCACCACCCCACCACCACCACCAACCCCCCAACCCCACCACTACCACACCACCAACCCCCACCCACCCCCCCCACACCACCACCACCACCACCCCCAAACCCCCACCACCCCACCACCACTAACATACTCCACCCCACCACCACCAACCCCCACCACACCACACCACCACCCCCACCACCCCCAACCACCCCCACCACCAAACCACCACCACCACACACCACACCACCACCCCCCAACCACCCCCCCCCCCCCACCCCCCCCACCACCCCCACCACCACCACACTACTACTAATACGAACCACCACCACCCACCACCACCAAGACTAACCACTAATACTATACTAACCCCCCCCCCCCCCACTACCACCACCAAAAACCCCCCCCCACCCCCACCACCACCCCCCCACCCCCCCCCACCACCCCCCCACCCCCACCACCAACCCCCACACCCCCCCACCCCCATACCAACCACCACCACCCCCCACCCCACCACCCCACCACCACCCCCACCCCTACTATACATACCCCCACCCCCACCACCACCACCACCACCCCCACCACCCTTTCTACTAAACTCACTACTACCACCAAAACCCCCATCCACCCCCCACCCCTCCACTACCACTACCACCCCCCCACCACCCCCCCCCCCACCCCCACCCCCAACCACCACCCCCACCACCCCCCCCCACCACTACTACTATACTACCACCACCACTACCACCACCCCCCCATACCACCACCCCCACCACCACCAACCACCACCCACGACCATACCACCACCACCCCCCCCACCACCCACACGACAACACCACCAAAACCACCACCACCCTACCACTACCACCACCCCCCACCACCACACCACCCCCACCCCCACCACCCCCACACTTACTACTAATTTCTACTATACATACTATACTATACTATACTACTACTACTACTACTACTACTACTATGCTTACCTCCACGACAACTTCACATCGGTCCCGTAAGTTTTAAATTATTTTTGCCAGGACCATTTTTCCCCTTTTCCTCCTCCCTCCTCCTCCTCCTTTTCCTTTTTCTTGTGACCCCATTCTCTCCCCCTCCCCCCTCCTTTCCCCCTCCCCCTCCTTTTGGGTCTTTCCCCTTCCCGGCAGTAGTACTGAAACAACAAGATATTTGAAAATTTATTGGTAAATCTATTGAAATGTGGGGGGGGTTACGTTAAAGGGTGTCGGGGGTGTACTAATGGGTTTGGGGGGATGGGTGTTGGGTGGGTGTGGGGGGAAGGGTGGGGCTATCTAGGGGTTTTGCAGAAATAAAATCATTAAAAAAATTTTGGGCGGACAGCAAAAAAATATAAAACTTTGAATACCGCCCTAAGTAAAATAATGGGTGTGGGGGGGGTAATGTTTAAAGGGTGTGGCGGGGGGTTTTTCTAAAAGTGTGGGGTTTAGGGGGGGTTGGTATGGGTGTGGGTGAAGGCGGGGCTATCGGGGGGTTTGAGAAATAAAATCCCTTGAAAATTGGGGCGGGGAGAATGAAAAATATAAAACTTTTGTACCCCCCAAAGTAAAGTAAGGGGTGTGGGGGGGTAATGGGAATGGGTGTGGCGGGTGTTACAAGGGGTGGGGGTGATGGGTGTTGGTGTGGGTGGGGTGAAAGGGTGGGGCTATTAGGGGGTTTGCAGAAATAAAACCATTGAAAAGTGTGGGCGTGACAGCAAAAAATTAAAAATGTTGGATTTAGGAAAAATTCTCTATGAGCTTCCTGGAAATCATTACTTTTGGAGAAAGACATGTGTTTATAGGGAGGGGAAACAAAATGTTTACGCTGCCACACCTTCTTCCTCTTGTGACCGCCGCCTCTGTTTTCCCTTTCCCGGACACTTTTTTTGCAGATTGGCTTTAGTTTGGGGTTAAAGCGGGAATAGCTAAGGTTTGGGTTTGGTTTGTGGTTTTAGGTGGGGGATAGGTTTGTTTAATTTGGTTTAGGTGGTTATAGGGTGTTTTAGGGGTGTTTTTAAATTGGCGTAGCTCCTAGACAAAAAGCCTCACACTTAAAAAGCGATGGGTGATTCCTGGGTTCTCATACCCCTCACAAAAGCCTCATACTTTAACAGCGGGTGACCACGCCACAGCAATTTTATACAGAGGGTGTTTTTATTTTGTCACCCCCTGTATGAAATTGCGTCCAGGGTCACGGGCCCCTGTTAAGTAGTGACGCTATGTGGGGTGTGATGATACCCGGAATGAAACCCAAACGCTGTTTAAATAGTGAGGATTGGATTTGGGGAGTGATGTACCGGAAGCACCCAATCAGCTGTTAAGAGGAGGCTATTGTGATGGGATGAGATACCCGGGAAAGCACCAACAGCTGTTAAGAGGAGGCTATTGTGATGGGTAGGATGTACCAGGAAAACCCAATCAGTGTTAAGTATGAGGCATTGTATGGGTAGTGATGTACAGGAAGCACCAATAGCTGTTAAGTAGGAGGCTATTTTGAGGGTAGTGAGATACCCGGAATGCACCAAACAGCTGTTAAGAGTGAGGCTATTGGTGGGTAGTGATGGTACCAGGAATGCACCAATCAGCTGTTAAGTAGTGAGGCTATTGTGATGGGTAGTGATGGTACCAGGAATGCACCAATCAGCTGTTAAGTAGTGAGGCTATTGTGATGGGTAGTGATGGTACCAGGAATGCACCAATCAGCTGTTAAGTAGTGAGGCTATTGTGATGGGTAGTGATGATACAGGAATGCACCAAATCAGCTGTTAAAATAGTGAGGCTATTGTGATGGGTAGTGATGGTACCAAAGGGAAAGCACCAATCAGCTGTTAAGTAGTGAGGCTATTGTGATGGGTAGTGATGATACCAGGAATGCACCAATCAGCTGTTAAGTAGTGAGGCTATTGTGATGGGTAGTGATGGTACCAGGAATGCACCAATCAGCTGTTAAGTAGTGAGGCTATTGTGATGGGTAGTGATGGTACCAGGAATGCACCAATCAGCTGCCCCGTAGCATAGAAGGGCAGGCAGGGGGCGTGGCTCCCTGACTGCATTTTGACCCTAATAAAAAAAATTGTAATATCTGAAAGGTATTCGCTTCTCTCTCTCTCTCTCTCTCTCTCTCTCTCTCTCTCTCTCTCTCTCTCTCTCTGGGATGTAGGAAATATTTGATTACAGGAAGTTTCGACGGAATGTACTTTCGACGGTAGAAAATTCTCTCTCTCTCTCTCTCTCAACCACATAATAGATGCTAGTTCTCTCTCTCTTTCTCTCTCTCTCTCTCTCAGTCCAATCAATTTAGCGCATTTTTACCCCTAACCCACCACAAATTGCAATAGAAACAAAACAATTTTTTATGAAACCTGTTGATCCCAGAAAAAACAAATATATGAAATTATACTCAATTCTAATGAGTGGATCAATTATTTTTTTCAGATTGAACGAGAGCCGTGAACGAGAGGTGGAGTTTTTTTTTTAACATTTCAATTTTTTTTTAACATTTCATTAGTACCAATTTGGGCCGTTAACCACTTACCCGATTAACTTAAAAAACTTGGAGAGTACATGTAAAAGGTATATCGGAAAACGAGGGAACAATGTAACCCTAAGTTTCCTCTCTTTTTCAGCAACATGGTGACTGTGTCTTCTGTAAGAAACCCCTCCCCCTTGATCCAACCATACACTGAGGGACAAAGGTTGTCAGGGATCAAGAAACTGGAATTTGACGTGGTGAAGAAGTCCCAAGTCCATCCGGGAGGGCAGTTCATACAGATTGCGGAGGGTGTTCTGTAATGTGAGCGACATTGAATTTCTCTAAAGCGAAAACATGTTTCGTCGTGCAACAAAGGGAGTGCCTTCGTTTTTGGATTCAGCGTTTGGGACTACAATTTGGGTTTGTCTTTTCTGGGGTAACCGAAATTTACAGGGGGGAAAAAGGGATCAAAATGTTGATCCATGTTAAGACTTCGACTTCAAAATATGTGCGACTGCCTGTGAAAAAATCGTTAACAATTGGTCGATACATGAGGAGCAGAAATTGCAGTTTTGGCGATCTACACCAAACAGATGGGGTATTACCATAACGGTTTGTGCGTACTAATTCGACAAAGAAAACAGTCACCACTAAAATTTCCAATCGGAAGAGGCGTCTTCATCCAAAAAAGAAATTGGTCGCCTAAAGGACCAAATCAACATGAAGCGTTCCTGAAGGTGGCAAATTTACCTAGAAGGAATGATGAGGAACTAACCACAATTAGTGATTTAATTGGGAAAATGGGGGAAATTTCCTAGTAAAACACTGGCTGTGATGCATATGGTTTTTCATAACATGAAGGATAAACTTCTCAATCAATTTTGGTGATAAGATCATAATTGCAGACATGAATGGAAACCAAATTTGTGACATTTAGGGGTGGGGCCCATCGTCGATTCTTCAGGCCTTCAAAATTCGTCAACAAAAGGAGAGTGATCCTGAAGCGAAAAAGTTGCGCCTGATCAAGACAGCCGCTGATCTCATTAAAAGTGACTTTAAAACAGGTATCTCAAATTGGGAACATTTACCCGACTACTATCGACATTTCCACTGTTCAATGCTGGCAACCAAGTTCCTACCAGAGTCACTAAAGCTCTTGCTGGAAATGCTCTTTGTGGGGAAAGGAAAAGACTTAAAAATCGGCTCACTCGAACAGGCGATCATGCAAGCCACGAGGCCTAGATCCTTCAAGCTCCCACTGTTGTTTGGGTCTTGATATCCAAATCCCACTACCATTTCGGTTCTCGATTTCTCATAGCCCACCGCTCTTTGCACATGGATATACTTGTTCATACACGGAGGTGCAAAAACGTATGAGCGCAGCAGTGGAACAGATATCCCTGGTTTAACCCTGGCATTTCATTCAATATGTGGCGGACCAATGTTGACCATGACATCTGCACATTAAATGGGAGAAACCCAAAATTCCATGGCATGGGCATCATTGCGTGTGACACCAAAAGCAGTCCGGACACTTCAGATTTGCCCGTAGAGCTGTCTCAGCAGAGGATACCACAATTGGGGCGAATCAATATACGTCCATTCACATCAGCATGTGGAGGACTGCATTTCACTTATCTACGAGAAGCTTCCGGAGTCTACTGACCTGCGACAAATCAGCTCAAATGTTATCTCCTCTGGAAGGTTTCGCTCACAGTTCGATCACCTCGCCCCTCTTGGACGGGAAAATGATGCAGATGGTACACAAGGGAGAACCATCCGGTGTAGGCATCAATAATGTTTTCTGCCCATGATTGATCTCAGTCCAAGTGACTTGGACTGCATCAACTCCACACTGCATTTCGTTTGTGGAAACATGCCAGAGATATGGTGTAACCCCGATACTGACATTTGATCAGCCACTTTGGTGGAAAGCTCTCACCATAGTCAAGAGCGAGCCAGGGGAAACAGCAAACTTCACTCGTTGTTCTAAGACTAGGAGGATTCCATACCACTCATGAGTTTTTCTTGGGTGTATTGGCCACCTGATGTCTGTACAGGACTCAAAGAGCTTCTGGAAGTTGCATATGCTAGCAACACTACAAACCCACATGATGAGTGGCAAAGCCGTGTCTAGAGCTATACGTGGACATCTACTCGTTGCCCGCCGCACTCAATTGCAAAACTTGTTTCCAAGGATTTTCAGATGAACCTACCAAGTGAGGGAAAGACAGTGAGCCTACACTTTCCAACAGAGCTAAATGATGCAGGTGACAGTGTTGGACGGTCTGATGTCGGGTGACCAAGCAGTGTCAGACATCGAGTCGTCGAAGGTGTTTGGAGGTCATTGGAGACAAAATAAAGCATGTGATTGGGGGGGGGGGTGCAATGAAGGATCAAAGGGACAGCGAGACTGTGGTTACAATACATGGAAATGGTGGAACTTATCCGTTTATTTCTGAAATCTGAAAGAACAGGGGATTGGCTGCTTCACTTGCATGTTCCTGCGCCGCCATGCTGCCATATCTGCAGCTTCCGGACACAGGCACTCACAAAGTGCCTTCACATATATCTGCAACTTATGACAGAGTTACCGAAGGACCATCCAGAAGTCATCAGAAATTTTCTCCAAGGATTCCAAGTTGTCCGACGGAAACGACAAAATACTGGGCTGGTCTGTCTACCGATTTAGTCATCGAGCAAGTACTTATGAGGACCTGAAGACATCAGGTGGGCTACCAGTGGAAGAGGGGTAAACAGAGACACAGCGCTCAGTCTGGGTCATGGCTAGCCCTGTCTGTGCAGAGGTGAACAACGCCCTCCAACACCTCACTGAAGTGATGTATGTGACAAGTGAACAACACAAGGATCTATCAAAGTCTAGACAGAAGAATGATGTAGCTGATACCCAGAAAATGCTTGCGTTTTTTCATGAGAGGGGTCCCTTTCCCAAAAAAACGATACTCTTCACAACATTTTCACTGGTATAGTTGCCAAAACAGCGGTCAATGTTGATGACGCGAAAACCGTGGGAGAAAGGGTCTTGGGCAGATGATGGTAAAAAAGTGTGCTTGAAAACATCATCAAGAAGAAGAGTCAAGCCATAACTATGGACTCAGAGCTGCAATGACGACAACCCGACGGAGACATCAATATCAACCCTCAGTTACTCTTCCAGAGACTTGTGATCGCTGGCAGCTGAATAGGGGACTTATCCAAAGCACTCGTTTGTGAGTTATGCGCATATCCTCCTTCTTTGGGTTTGAGACTAAATATGCCTTTGCCCCTCCGCCAATAAGCCAGCGTTTAGCCTCAGCAATCAATCCTTGGCACCTGCCGATACTATACAACCATCTGATTACAATACGTACTAGATGGCGGTTTCCTTTGCAGCGCATACCGTGGCAGTCAGGTTGAACAGTACAATAATATTCTTGACCGCTACCTGAAATATGTTTAGTAGGCACTACGGGCATGCTATCGTCGTGTTTGATGGCTATCGTCCCAAAGGGCCCTCAACGAAAGACTGTGCTCGTCAGAAAAGGGGTGAGCGCATCAGGAAGGTATTTTTTTTTCTGAAACCATGACGCTTACTGGGCAGAAGGAAGAGTTTCTTCGGAACAAGAATAACAAGCAACAATTCATAGACATCCTTTGGGAAGAACTGGAAGAATCTCATTGTGAAGTGCTTCATGCGAGTGGGGAGATGCGGACCTACTCATAAAAACAACTGCAGTTCGTAGTTCTTCAAAATCCAACACTGTTCTTGTTGGCGAAGACACTGACTTGTTGATACTACTGTGCTATTATTTCAGCAAGAATAGGGCGCACAGTCTCTACTTAATGTCGGAGCCCAAAAGGGGGTTTATTGAAACCCAAAACAATACTTGGACATTGGCAAAGTCAGAGAGGCTCTGGGTGAGACTGTGTGTGAAAACATTCTCTTTATCCATGCATACCTGGGATGCGACACGACATCAAGGTCTTTGGGATCGGCAAAGGGAATGGACTCAAACTGTTCAAGGACAATGATATTTCCGGCAAGCGGCCCTAAATTTTTGGCAATGAATACTCAACACAGGATGAGATCATTGCTGCAGGAGACAGAAGCAATGTTTGTGTGTACGGAGGGAAACCATCAGACAATTTAAACGAATTGGGGAGTAGAAAATTCATGCTAAGGTGACAAAAAACAGAACAGCATTGCACCCACGGGTACTTCCGCCAACGAGCTCAGCTTCCAAATATCACAGCCTACGGGTATTCCACAGGTTCACGAGTGGAAAGGACACAACTCAATTTCCCCTTGACTGGGGATGGAGTATCATGGACACCAGGATGACCCTGTGCATTCTGACCTCGCTGCAGCCCAGAGTATCTCCTAAAGCTTGTTAGATGTTCATGCAAGGGTGGCTTTCAGTGGTAAACGTTTGGTTGTTGTCGGAAAATTGGGCTGCCTTGCACATTCGCATGTGGGCTGTGCAGAGGTAGTTGTTCAAATGCAGGGCGAATCAGTAGACGTTTTCGATGCTGCTGATGATGGTGACCATGGAAGAGATGAAGTGACGTGTTAAATATTGTGAACGGAACTAAGTTCATTGTGTACACATAGTTTTGGTAGTGTATCCCAACATTTCCCCTATATTTAAAATAAGACCTTGTGTTTGTTAATTGTAATTATCTATATATGTATATGCCTACCTATCTAACTATATTTCTTGACTCACTATTAAATAATTAAGTACTAGAAATTACGAACTTTATTCAGCTCAAAGAATATTTTTTCACGAAAATTCCCAGACTCACATCAGCTCAAATTTAAAACCCGGTATCACCTTTACGGGTAATGTCAGTTTCCTGAAGAAGACTAGCAATACATTTTGTGAGGGGGCTATATATAAATCAAGTTTTATTGCTGCATTTCACAGCTAAGGGGGGGTCAGTAAGCATGTGACAGTTGTCATTTGCCATAACCAGCCACAACTGGTTAAATAAATATTAAAAGTTGTTTTGTTGTATTAATTTAAAAGTGATATTGTCGTATATTTTAATTTCCAATTATTTCGGTAGTCCGAAAAAGTAACCAAAACGCCAAATGACCTGAAAAACCATGTTTCCACTCAAAATATTTAAGTAAAAATCTTGGCAGATATTCAGTAGGCATCAAGGTTTCAGAAAAATATAACTTCGTTTCTATTGCATTTGTGGTGGGTCCATTCATATTTTGAACTGGACTATCTCTCTCATCCTCCCCTCTCTTTTCTCTCTCTCTCATCTCTCCCACATAATAGATCTAGTTCTCTCTCTCCTCTCTCCTTCTCTTCTCTCGCTCTCTCTCTCTCTCTCTCTCTCAACCACATAATGATGCTAGCTAGCTCTCTCTCTCCCCTCTCTCTCCTCTCTCTCTCTCCTCCCTCTCAACCAATAATAGATTCTAGTTTCTCTCTCCTCTCTCTCTCTTTTCTCTCGTCTCTCTCTCTCCCTCTCTCCCCTTCTCTCTCTCTCTCTCTCTCCTTGAGCTCCGTGGTAACTTCCATAGGTCTATCAGAGCAATCTCCTAAGGTATATTTTGCCCTTGAGAGAATTATAGTAGATACAAAGTTACCCAATCATTGCCCACCAAATTTAATGACAGCCTCTACAGCAATGAGTATAACAGCTTCACTGGTCGCCATCTGTGTTTTATTATGATGTTCGTACCGCTTCGTCTCGCCCGAAGAAAAAAACGCTGGTGAAATTGTTTAAAACGTGTATCTTGCAGCTACCAAGCATAAAAACAACGCTGAACATGTAGATTATAAGTCATGATAAAACTACTGTTATCATCTCAAAGGGGCCAAGACACCGCAAGTAGTGAGGCTATCATTCCTTATAAGGCGCCTGGCGACTTTAGTGCGGTGGCGACTTGCTGTTATCTATCTATCGTTAGGAAGGGTTGTGTTAAGAAGGGAGTTGGGTTAGGAAGGTGGGAGGGAGTGTTAGGAAAGGTGGAAGGCAATGTTAGGAAAAGGGAGTGTTAGGAAAGGTGGGGCAGGAGAAGCAGTGTTAGGAAGTGGGGCAGTTTAGGAGGTGGGAGGCAGTGTTAGGAAGGGGAGGCAGTGTTAGGAAGGGGAAAGGGAGTGTTAGGAAGGGGGGAGCAATGTTAGGAAGGCAGGTTAGGAAAGGTGGGAGGCAGGTTGAAGGCAGTGTAGGAAGGTGGGAGGCAGGTTTGGAGGGAGGTTAGGAAGGCAGTGTTAGGGGGGAAGGTGGAGGCAGTTAGGAAGGCAGTGTTAGGAAGGCAGTGTTGGGAAAGGTAGTGTTAGGAAGGCAGTGTTAGGAAGGCAGTGTTAGGAAGGCAGTGTTAGGAAGGTGGGAGGCAGTGTTAGGAAGGTGGGAGGCAGTGTTAGGAAGGCAGGGGTTAGGAAGGCAGTGTTAGGAATGCAGTGTTAGGAAGGTAGTGTTAGGAAGGCAGTGTTAGGAAGGCGTGTTAGGAAGGTGGGAGGCAGTGTTAGGAAGGTGGGAGGCAGTTTTTAGGAAGGCAGTGTTAGGAAGGTGGAGGCAGTGTTGGGAAGGCAGTGTTAGGAAGGCCAGTGTTAGGAAGGTGGGAGGCAGTGTTAGGAAGGCAGTGTTAGGAAGGTGGGAGGCCGTTTTTAGGAAGGTGAAGGTAGTGTTAGGAAGGCATGTTAGGAAGGTGGAAGGTAGTGTTAGGAAGGCAGTGTTAGGAAGGCAGTGTTAGGAAGTGGAAGGTAGTGTTGGGAAAAGGCAGTGTTGGGAAAGGGCAGTGTTAGGAGGTGGAAAGGTAGTGTTTAGGAAGGGGAGGCAGTTTTTGGGAAGGTGGGAGGCATGTTAGGAAGGCAGTGTTAGGAAGGCAGTTAGGAAGGTGGGAGGGCAGTTTGGGAAAAGGTGGGAGGCAGTTTTTAGGAAGGCAGTGTTAGGAAGGGGGTGTTAGGAAGGCAGTTGGGAAAGGGGGGAGGCAGTGTTAGGAAGGCAGTGTTAGGAAGGTGGTGTTAGGAAGGCAGTGTTAGGAAGGGGGTGTTAGGAAGGTGGTGTTAGGAAGGCAGTGTTAGGAAGGCATGTTAGGAAGGTGGTGTTAGGAAGGGGGTGTTAGGAAGGTGGTGTTGGAAGGCGGTGTTAGGAAGGCAGTGTTAGGAAGGCAGTGTTAAGAAGGCAGTGTTAGGAAGGCGGTTTTGGAAGGTGGTGTTAGGAAGGCAGTGTTTGGAAGGCAGTGTTAGGAAGGTGGTGTAGGAAGGCGTGTTAGGAAGGCAGTTTTTAGGAAGGCGGGTGTTGGAAGGTGGGAGTAGTGTTAGGAAGGCAGTGTTGGGAAGGTGGGAGGCATGTTGGGAAAGGGCAGTGTTGGGAAAGGCGGTGTTTAGGAGGTGGGAGGAGTTAGGAAGTGGGAGGCAGTGTTGGGAAAAAAGGGGGGAAAGGCAGTGTTGGGAAGGCGGTGTTAGGAAGGCAGTTAGGAAGGCAGTGTTAGGAAGGTGGGTGTTGGGAAGGCGGTGTTAGGAAGGCAGTGTTAGGAAGGTAGGGGTTAGGAAGGGTGGTGTTAGGAAGGCGGTGTTAGGAAGGCAGTGTTGGGAAAGGCGGTTTTTAGGAAGGCAGTGTTTAGGAAGGCGGTGTTTGGAAGGCAGTGTTAGGAAGGCAGTGTTAGGAAGGCAGTGTTAGGAAGGCGGTGTTAGGAAGGCGGTGTTAGGAAGGTGGTGTTAGGAAGGCAGTGTTAGGAAGGCAGTGTTAGGAAGGCGGTGTTAGGAAGGCGGTGTTAGGAAGGTGGTGTTAGGAAGGCGGTGTTAGGAAGGCAGTGTTAGGAAGGCGGTGTTAGGAAGGCGGTGTTAGGAAGGCAGTGTTAGGAAGGCAGTGTTAGGAAGGCGGTGTTAGAAGGCAGGGGTTAGGAAGGCGGTGTTAGGAAGGCGGTGTTAGGAAGGTGGTGTTAGGAAGGTGGTGTTAGGAAGGCAGTGTTAGGAAGGCAGTGTTAGGAAGGCGGTGTTAGGAAGGCGGTGTTAGGAAGGTGGTGTTAGGAAGGTGGTGTTAGGAAGGCGGTGTTAGGAAGGCAGTGTTAGGAAGGCAGTGTTGGGAAGGTGGTGTTGGGGAAGGCGGGGGGTTAGGAAGGCAGTTGTTGGGAAGGCGGTGTTAGGAAGGTGGGCTAAATACGATTAAAAACAACAAGTCTGGTGAAAAAGTTGATTTTTGGGTGTGGGGGGTAATGTTAATGGCTGTAGTAGGTTAATTAATGGGTGTATTGTAATGGGTGTTGGTGTGGGTGTGGGTGATGGGTGGGGCTATCGAGGGGGTTTTTGAAAATAAATCCATTGAAATTTGGGGGGTGAGGGTCAAAAATGTCAAAATTTTGTGTCGGCTCATGACAAGTATGTGTATTTTGGTGTGATTTTAGAAGTCCATAAAGGGCAATAACTACTAACACAACACTTGTAATACACGTAATATTTCCCCAAAGGGCCTTAAAAATACCCAGAAAAACCCAAGATTAACACTTAAAACTCCAGAATTCCGTAAATAACACAAGATTACTATTAACGCCAAAATTTTTCTGATATTCCCGCCATCAAACTTACCTCAATTTAAGGTATTTCCAAAGGGCTATCTCTCGTTCTTTGGGTATTTTTCTTATAGCCACACCTTGCAATTCACGCCATTATAGGCCTAAGCACTTGACGTAGGCTGATTTCACTGATTTTTTTTGGGATTTGGGTGAAAAACAGTTTGTTTATGTAGACACGTCGGCCATTTTGAAAAATTTTGACCCCAAACCACTCCTAGTTTATTCATAATTTATTTTTTTGTCTAGTTTTTCCATAAATTTTTTGATGAAAAGCTCAAAGAATTATAGTGATTACTTTTCTATCATAAAAAAGGGTGGTGATAACTTATTTCTATTTTTTTATTTGAATTTAATTATTTTTTGTTTCTTTCAAGGCATTCTTTGACGTTTTAGATCACCAATAAAAAAAATTAACAAATTAATCCCACAAAAAACTGATAAAAAACCAATAATTCCCCAAAATACACAAAAACTGAGTCACCATAAAAATCCCACAAAACACCACTCCATCACCAAAAACTCCCACAAAACTTGAATAAATCCCACAAATATCCCGCTTTCCCTCAAGATAAAGCTAATACTCCTTTTATAACCTTTACTAGTTTTGTTTTTTCCATAAATTTTGGATGAAAAAGACTCAAAGAATTATAGTGATTCTTTTCTATCGTTAAATAGGGTGGTGATAACTTATTTCTAGTTTTTTATTTGACTTTATATATTTTTGCTTCTCCAAGGCATTCTTTGACGTTTTAAATCACCATAAAAAATAAAAATAATTAATTCCACCAAAACACCACTCCCATCACCACAATTCCCACAAAGCACCACTCCCATCACCACAATTCCCACAAACACCACTCCCATCATCACAATTCCCCCGAAACCACTCCCCTCACCACATTCCCACAAAACCCACTCCCCTCACCACAATTCCCACGAAACCACTCCCATCCCCCACAATTCCCCAAAAAAACCACTCCCATCACCACAATTCCCACGAAACCACTCCCATCACCACAATTCCCACAAAACACCACTCCCATCCCACAATTCCCACAAAACACCACTCCCATCACCACAATCCCACGAAACCACTCCATCACCACAAATTTCCCAAAAAAACCACCACTCCCATCACCACAATTTTCCCCCAAAACACCACTCCCATCACCCACAATTCCCACAAACACCACTCCCATCCGTGGCGTCACCCGGAAAAAAAATTTGTGGGGGGTTTATCCCCGGGGGGGTGATGGGGCTATCCAGCTGGGGGTCGGGGGGTAATTTTGAAAATGAATCAGTTCCAGGTAATTTTGTGGCCCAAAAAAGGGAAGAAAGTGGAATTAGCTTTTAAATACATGACATAAAATTAAAAGAGTTATACCAGGCATCATACCATATAACTATATTTGATCATTTTGAAGAAAATTTTATCTCTATATATCTCTATAATAGAAAATAGTACTTAGTAATTTCAAGGTTTGTTTAGCAAACATATTTCAACATTTAAATGAAACATCAACCAATTTTTCTATAAGTGTGAAAAATAAGGTTTTTGCTCTGGCATGGAAAAATTTGGGTAAATATTCCTTTTTATTTTTTTTTGGGTAGCAGGCTACTAGCAGCAATTTGGGGGGGGCCCCGTCCTTGACTTGGGGGGGCTAAGTCCCCCTTTGCCCCCCCGGTGACGCCACTGCTCCCATCACCAAAATTCCCACAAAACACCACTCCCCTCACCACAATCCCCACGAAACCACTCCCATCATCACAAATTTTCCCCCAAACACCACTCCCTCACCCCAAATTCCACAAAACACCACTCCCTCCCACAATTCCCACAAAGCACCACTCCCATCATCACAATTCCCACAAACACCACTCCCATCACCCCAATTCCCACAAAACACCACTCCCATCACCACAATTCCCACAAGCACCACTCCCATCACCACCAAATTCCCCCAAACAACACTCCCATCACCACAATTCCCACAAAGTACCACTCCCATCACCACAAATTCCCACAAAGCACCACTCCCATCACCAACCCCTTCCCACAAAGCACCACTCCCATCACCACAATTCCCACAAAACAAACCCCTCCCATCACCACAACTCCCCACAAAACAACACTCCCATCACCACAATTCCCACAAAACACCACTCCCATCACCACAATTCCCACAAAACAACACTCCCATCACCACAATTCCCACAAAGCAAAACCCCTCCATCACCACAATTCCCACAAAACAACACTCCCATCACCACAATTCCCACAAACACCACTCCCATCACCACAATTCCCACAAAAAAACACTCCCATCACCACAATTTCCCACAAAGCAACCCCTCCCATCACCACAATTCCCACAAGCACCACTCCCCTCACCACAATTCCCACAAAACAACACTCCCCTCACCACAATTCCCCCCAAAGCACCACTCCCATCACCCAATTCCCACAAAACCCACTCCCATCACCACAATTCCCACAAAAAAACACTCCCATCACCACAATTCCCACAAAACACCACTCCCATCACCACAATTCCCACAAAAAAAACCACTCCCATCACCACAATTCCCACAAAACAAAACTCCCATCACCACAATTCCCACAAAGCCCCACTCCCATCACCACAATTCCCACAAAACAACACTCCCTCACCACAATTCCCACAAAACACCACTCCCATCACCACAAATTTCCCCCAAAACAACACTCCCATCACCACAATTCCCACAAAACACCACTCCCATCACCACAATTCCCACAAAGCACCACTCCCATCACCACAATTCCACAAAACAACACTCCCATCACCACAATTCCCACAAAGCACCACTCCCATCACCACAATTCCCACAAAACAACCACTCCCATCACCACAATTCCCCAAAACAACACTCCCATCACCACAATTCCCACAAAGCACCACTCCCCTCACCACAATTCCCCACAAAACCACCACTCCCATCACCAAAAAACTCCCCCAAAACACTACTCCCCTCACCACAACTCCCACAAAACAACCCCTCCCATCACCACAATTCCCACAAAACACCCCTCCCATCACCACAATTCCCACAAAACTACTCCCATCACCACAATTCCCCCAAACACCACTCCCATCACCACAATTCCCACAAAACACCACCCCCCATCACCCCATTCCCACAAAACAACCACTCCCATCACCCCAATTCCCACAAAACACTACTCCCATCACCCCAATTCCCACAAAACACCACTCCCATCACCACATTCCCACAAAACACTACTCCCATCAACCACAATTCCCAAAAAACACCACTCCCATCACCCCAATTCCCCAAAACACCACTCCCCCTCACCACAAATTTCCCCACAAACAACCCCCCCCCCTCAACCCCCAATTCCACAAAACAACACTCCCATCACCACAATTCCCACAAAGCACCACTCCCATCACCACAATTCCCACAAAACACTACTCCCATCACCACAATTCCCACAAAGCACCACTCCCATCACCACAACTCCCACAAAACATCACTCCCATCACCACAATTCCCACAAAACACCACTCATCACCACAACTCCCACAAAACATCACTCCCATCACCACAATTCCCACAAAACTTGAATAAATCCCACAAAATATCCCGCTTTCCCTCAAGATAAAGCTAATACTCCCTTTTTAACATAGTATAAGGGATACGTATTGAATAGTTATACATAATATACATTTATTGCATCATTTATATTATGTATAGGATGTATACGACCTAAATCAGATTCTTAACAAATTAAATAAGGGCGGAAGGGTATAGCGGCCATCTTGAAGAAATATAATAAGGACTATATTAATACACAAAACACTATGATTTTCGTCCTTATGAATATTAAATAGGGAGAAAGGGGTTTGAGGTGGCGGCCATCTTGTTAAATCAATAAAGACTATATTGGTATCTTAATTAATGTCTCTCTAGTCCTTAGTGACGTTAAATAGCGGGAAGGTGGCGGCCATCTTGGAAGAAATCAATAAGGTTTATATTACTATGTATAAGAGATGTAGTCTGTTTCTTACGGACATTTAATAGATAGGGAGGAGAAATAGCCGCATTACAGAGGATTAAAGCAGCATTTGATGATTACTGAATACGTACGAAGGATTACAAAGGATTTATGATGATATTAAGGGATTATAAAAGGTAAATAAAGGCGAGAAAGGCGTTTAGTATTTCGATGTAATTATCATAGTTTACCCTAAAATATATGAAAGAAAACGTAAATATATAAAGAAAACGGACTCATTTTAACGTACACTTAACTATTTCTATACGCTAACCATGAGGGTACCTGGAACTCTCGCCGCCGTCGTCGAGTGTTCCAATTCTTGATATTACAGGACACAATAGATACATTTCATCAAGTGTTACCCGCGTTTTTGTGCATTCAGGGATGAAATACTGTCGTTAGCTTGATCAGTTAGGTTAGGTTAGGTGCCATTGTCCAGGTTAGGTCAACATTTCCACGTCGACGAGAGTTCCAGGTTGTTGTTTCGGCGAGAATTCCCATCGGCGACAGTTCCATAAGCCCTTACTAATGAAAAATATTACTATGCATAATCGGATAATTTCACTCAGTCATTATTAATAGTAATAGTACCGTAGATAACAGTCAAGTCGCCACCTGCACTAATGTCGCCAGGCGCCCTATATAAGGAATGATAGCCTCACTACTGCTGTGTCTGTGCCCCTGAAGATGATACACAGTAGTTTATATCATGACTGTATAATCTACACTGTTTCAGCGTTGTTTTATGCTTGGTAGCTGCAAGTATACACGCTTTACAATTTCACTACGCATTTTTTTTTCGGGCGACGACGACGGCGGGAGGACACTCAGAACATTAACACTAACTGGCGACCTTAGTGATGGTCGCCACTCTGGTGATATTTTTGTCATATGTTCATTTATAGCCCTCATGACACAGATGAAAACACATCCAGACTCTCCAGTATAAGCTT
>JACEEZ010015524.1:0-21672 GCA_016584305.1 Chionoecetes opilio | reverse complement strand
GTTCTGTGTTACTTCCAATCTGTCCAACTCTTCCTAGACCACACCATTGTTTCCAGGCCATACATAATTCTAGGGACAACCACACCCTTCCATAGTCCTCTCACCACTTCATACTTGTTGGCCCGACATCTTGCCACACTGCCTAGCCTTCCAACCCACTGGTTGGCTCTAGCTATCCTCTCATGTTTAGTTTTCTCACATCCTTTATCATCCAACCAAATACCAAGATACTTGTACTCTTTCGTTCTCTTTATTTCATTCCCACCCACCATCCAAATCCTGTCATCATCAGAGTCATCCCCATTCACCACCAACACCTGACTCTTCTCCTTACTGAGCCTAACATTGAAGTCCCTTCCATACTCAGTCACAGCATCCAGCATCTCTTGTAGCTCATTGTGGTTTTCACTAAGGATCATCACATCATCTGTATACATCAGTACACTCAACACTTCATCTCCAATTTTCACACCCAGACCCGCACGCTTCACTCTCACTGCCATTTCCTCAACATATAATCCAAAAAGTAGAGGAGAAAGGACACAGCCCTGTCTTACTCCTCTCTTACTATTCATCCATCCAGTCTCGAGGTCACCCATACTGAACTTGGCCTGTGTGTTCTCATACATACTGCTTATTATTTTAACAACCTTCTCACCCACGCCAATCGTCTCCAATATCTTGCATAGTATTCTCCTATCCACTCTGTCATACGCTTTTTCAATATCTAGTAAGGCTAGATATTTCTTTCTTCCCTCCGAAAGTATAGTAAAAATAAAGATCTCGAGCAGAACAAAAATAGATATAGATAAAATCATGTCGCCCATCTTTTCTATTTATTGCTTCTTTGTTATATATATTTTATTATTATCCCTTCCCTTTATTTTCTCTTTTCATTACTTCTCTGATATTTTCTTCATTATTATCCCTTCCCTTTCTTCTTATTTTCCTCAATGGCTTCTGTTATTACTATTATCCCTTTATTATTACTATTATCCCATATTATATCTATTATATATATTATCCCTTTCTTTTCTTCCTTTAAGTTTTTTTTTTCGTCATTCTATTATATTCCCTTCCTTTTCTCCCCTTCATTTTCATTGCTTCTTTCTTATATATCTTTTTCTCCTTACTTACTTTCTCTTCTTCTCACTTTCTCCTTTCTTTCTTTTTTTCTCCTCTTCTTACTTTCTCCTTTCTTTCTATAATTTCTTTATTTTCTCTTTTACTCCTTTCTTTTTCTCCCTTTCTTTTTATTGCTTTTTTGTAATATTTCTTTTTCTCCTTTGAATTACGTCAATAAAGAGTTCATAACATTTCTTCTCTTTTCTTCTATTACTTGTGTTATATATCTTCTTCTAATTACTTTTTTTCTCCTCTTCTTATTTTCTCCGTTTCCTCTTTGAATAATAATAATAATAATAATAATAATTTTATTATCACCCGGAGGCACAGACAAATAAACAAAAAAAAAGCAACAATAATAAGATAAGGAGTTAACTTAAGTCCTATGTGACTAAGTATGCGGGGTTCAGACTACACGTATTTGCTACGTGCGTCTTGTCAACGTGACGTCATCGTGACGTCACCGTGACGTCACTTCCTGCTTGTGTGACCTTGAAAGACGTGCATCTGGAGGCAAAAGATTCGGAGCCGCCAATTCTTTTGGCGGGCTTTCTCCAGAATCCGTGAGCGGTGGTGTCACAATTTGTAGAACATTACTAGCCATTACCGTCTCAAGTTTTCCCGATTTGTGCAGGGATAAAAATATCGGTAGACGACAGTACCAGCTACCATGCGGCAAGGATGGGTAATGTCACCGTGGTTATGCAACTTGTTTATGGATAGAGTAATAAGATAAATCAGAGCAAAATCTAACCTAACGATTACCGTCGGCGAGTGTTCCCGATTTGTGTAGGGATACAAATATTGGTAGACGACAGTACCAGGTACCATGAGGCAAGGATGGGTAATGTCACCGTGGTTATGCAACTTGTTTATGGATGGAGTAATAAGATATATCAAAGCAAAATCTAATCTAACCATTACCGTCGGCGAGTTTTCCCGATTTGTGTATGGATAAAAATATCGGTAGACGACTGTACCAGGTACCATGAGGCAAGGATGGGTAATGTCACCGTGGTTATGCAACTTGTTTATGGATGGAGTAATAAGATAAGTCAAAGCAAACTTAACCTAATCATTACCGTCGGCGAGTTTTCCCGATTTATGTAGGGATAAAAATATCGGTAGACGACAGTACCAGGTACCATAAGGCAAGGATGGGTAATGTCACGGCGGTTATGCAACTTGTTTATGGATGAAGTAATAAAATAAATCAAAGCAAAGGTTTGTGATGTTGGTATAGACTCTAGAGTATTCATTGGCTCGTCAAGTAACACTTAAACCATGATGTACCTACCACTACTTATCATGAGGAAAGACAACAAAAGGAACTCAATTAATAAGGTGTTTTAATACTATCATAACCATGAATATGTACAACCTACAAAGAGAAGACTACGACGATGAACAAATTTCGAGTTGTTTTGGGCGAAATTGATATTCCAGGTGCTATATTTCCGTGCTCGCTGACAACATAGAGAAGACCTGAGGTGATGGTTGATGTGCAAGGGCTTCTAAACCAGGAAAACAGTCACAGCAGAGTCTCATTAAAAAGTAAGCAAGTGGTAGGGACACATTACGTACCTACCAGTTGCCTACCTTTTGACGAGGGTCTGTTGTGACTCTGTTTTCTTGGATTAGAAGCCTTTGCACATCAGCCATTACCTCAGGTCTTCTCTATAGTGTTGTCAGCGAAAACAGAGCACAGTAATATAGCACCTGCAATATAAATTTCGCGCAAAATAACTCGAAATTCTTCCATCGCGTAGTTTTCCTTCGTACGTCCAAACCGCGGCGACCCACCTTATCCCACAATGCACCGATGTAAACAAACCGTGACACTCCTTAGGCTGTTCAGATACCGTATTTGCTACGTGGTTCTTGTTATCGTGGACGTAACCGTGCGTCACGAGACGTTTACCTCGTCTCCTGGTCACTACCCGCTCGCTCTTATCAGAAAAAATGAGGTATAAACCGCTTGCTTTCCTTACTTCTCTTCTTTTGTAACCCTCATGACACACCTCTATTACTCCTTCACTATATCCCCCTTCCTCCCTGCCCTACTAGATAGCGCATAATCCCTACAACAGCGCTATTGCAAAATTACATTGTGGATTCTGTTAGCGAGGGTCTAAACAGGTGCTGACACATATCGATGTCGTTGCGCTATTTTACAGTCACTAATAACTACTCTTTGCAACTGCGTTGTAGAGGTTTGGTTTGGTGGGCGGTAGCGGGATGCTGGTAAGGAAGGATGGTATATAGTAGCTACTAGAGGTGCAACGTGAGGAGGGTTAGAATAGAGAACACGAGAAATAAAGCAGGAAATAACCATAGGTGAGTGAGACACCATAGTTGGTGGTTACTTACATTACAAGCGCGGTGCCGTGTAGTCTGCCTTCAAGCAGAGAGCACACATTTTTCACATCATGTATGTTTCATTACTAATATTGTCCCCGAATCACTGAAATAATATTTTAAATCAACCTTGGAAACAGATTATTTTGATATTGCAAACATAGTTGCGTATGTAGTGCCAACATTGTGGCTTGTTGCTCAACAGTCCTGGTTACTCTGTCTGCCAACCACCCACATCAAGTGGGAAAAAAATATAAAATGAATACTAAAATAAAGATAAGTACTATATGTAAGTACTACTGTTGACTCTGAATGGCACGCGTGAATATATTTCCTAATTATAAGTTAATTAACTTACCGTCTCACTTCCACTGTGTACATGCACAAGTTGCCTTAATTCTAATAAACATCATTCCCTCACGTCGTACGCACTACTTTTACGGCTACATTCTTACTTAATAAACATATTTTATCCTATTCGAATGTAAATAGACTAATCCTAACTCTCCGCACACTCATCTCTCTATCTCTCCTTTATCCGCCAACTTATCTCTCAGGGCGATAAGAATACGAGAGTCCATTTGGGGGAGCCGTGAGTGTTGGTGTTCTCACCACACCACGGGTAGGGCACCGGTGACTATCACAGCCCCAACATGGCTTGCGCCACCCTACTTCCACCTCTATTCCACTGCTATCGTGACCAGCCACGGTGCTAGGCAGCCGCACTCCATATCTACTCCATGCACTTGGTGACCCTAATAACCATATTAATGTCCTTACTGTAGACTAAATTTTTCAACAACAAATCACACATACAGCTCTAGCTAACAAATGTTTGATAACATACCTTTAAAAGGGAGGATAAGTCACCTCCCAGTGGGCCTTAGCCCTGGACGTCCGCTGCTACAAATGCCTAACCTACGTGAAGCTCCCTCCTATCGTTCGTTTTGCTACTGCTACTTCATACTGCTACAATATAAAGCTTTCTCCTAGCCAGTGATTCAGGACTGAGGCGTGGAGGAAAATTCCTCATTAGCTTATTGATATTTATATGTTATTTCATCTCTTCCCCTATTAATGTAATTTCTCTCGTTACAAGTATAATGTTCTATAAATTGTGACACCACCGCTCACGGATTCTGGAGAAAGCCCGCCAAAAGAATTGGCGACTCCGAATCTTTTGCCTCCAGATGCACGTCTGTCAAGGTCACACAAGCAGGAAGTGACGTCACGGTGACGTCACGATGACGTCACGTTGACAAGACGCACGTAGCAAATACGTGTAGTCTGAACCCCGCATACTTAGTCACATAGGACTTAAGTTAACTCCTTATCTTATTATTGTTGCTTTTTTTTTGTTTATTTGTCTGTGCCTCCGGGTGATAATAAAATTATTATTATTAATATTATTATTCAAAGAGGAAACGGAGAAAATAAGAAGAGGAGAAAGAAAGTAATTAGAAGAAGATATATAACACAAGTAATAGAAGAAAAGAGAAGAAATGTTAGGAACTCTTTATTGATGTAATTCAAAGGAGAAAAAGAAATATTACAAAAAAGCAATAAAAAGAAAGGGAGAAAAAGAAAGGAGTAAAAGAGAAAATAAAGAAATTATAGAAAGAAAGGAGAAAGTAAGAAGAGGAGAAAAAAAGAAGAAAGGAGAAAGTGAGAAGAAGAGAAAGCAATAAGGAGAAAAATATATATAGAAAGAAGCAATGAAAATGAAGGGGAGAAAAGGAAGGGAATATAATAGAATAACGAAGAAAAAAAAACTTAAAGGAAGAAAAGAAAGGGATAATATATATAATAGATATAATATGGGATAATAATAATAATAAAGGGATAATAGTAATAACAGAAGCCATTGAGGAAAATAAGAAGAAAGGGAAGGGATAATAATGAAGAAAATATCAGAGAAGTAATGAAAAGAGAAAATAAAGGGAAGGGATAATAATAAAATATATATAACAAAGAAGCAATCAATAGAAAAGATGGGCGACATGATTTTATCTATATCTATTATTGTTCTGCTCGAGATCTTTATTTTTACTATACTTTCGCAGGGAAGAAAGAAATATCTAGCCTTACTAGATATTGAGAAAGCGTATGACACAGTGGATAGGAGAATACTATGCAAGGTATTGGAGACGATTGGCGTGAGTGAGAAGGTTGTTAAAATAATAAGCAGTATGTATGAGAACACACAGGCCAAGTTCAGTATGGGTGACCTCGAGACTGGATGGGTGAATAGTAAGAGAGGAGTAAGACAGGGCTGTGTCCTTTCTCCTCTACTTTTTGGATTATATGTTGAGGAAATGGCAGTGAGAGTGAAGCGTACGGGTCTGGGTGTGAGAATTGGAGATGAAGTGTTGAGTGTACTGATGTATACAGATGATGTGGTGATCCTTAGTGAAAACCACAATGAGCTACAAGAGATGCTGGATGCTGTGACTGAGTATGGAAGGGACTTCAATGTTAGGCTCAGTAAGGAGAAGAGTCAGGTGTTGGTGGTGAATGGGGATGACTCTGATGATGACAGGATTTGGATGGTGGGTGGGAATGAAATAAAGAGAACGAAAGAGTACAAGTATCTTGGTATTTGGTTGGATGATAAAGGATGTGAGAAAACTAAACATGAGAGGATAGCTAGAGCCAACCAGTGGGTTGGAAGGCTAGGCAGTGTGGCAAGATGTCGGGCCAGCAAGTATGAAGTGGTGAGAGGACTATGGAAGGGTGTGGCTGTCCCTAGCATTATGTATGGCCTGGAAACAATGGTGTGGTCTAGGAAGGAGTTGGACAGATTGGAAGTAACACAGAACAAAGCAGGCAGAATAGCATTAGGTGCCAATAGGTATGTGGCAGTGGAAGCGATTAGAGGAGACATGGGATGGAGCACGTTCAGAGAGAGGATAACAAAGGCAGGACTGAGGTACAGAGCTAGACTGCAACGAATGGATGACAGCAAGTGGGCAAGTAAGGTTTGGGACTGGAATATGTATGGGAAGTGGATGAAAGACTCAGAAAAAGTGGAAAGATGGACAGGTGAACTGGGAATGTTTGTGACAGGAGTGATGAGACATGGGAATATATGGCTGTGTGTAAAAAGGAAATAAATAGGAGAGTGGAAGAGAAAGGGAAAGAAGAAAGGCTGAAGGGAATAAATGAGTGCGAAATCAACACTGGAATGGTACAAGAGAAAGGACCATCCACGGAATGAAAGGTTCTATGATGGTGGCTATGGAGGGGATTTACTCTTCAGAGCCAGTACAAAGTCGCTGGAGGTAAATAGTCGTATGTACAGATGGAAGAATGGTGGCAGCAAGGTGTGTGTGATGTGTGTGACAGGAGTGGATGAAACCGTGGAGCACCTGATGCTGGAATGTGAACGGTATGAGTATGCTAGAACAAAGATGTTGGAAGTAGTGGTAGGAGAGGTTGGAGTGGAAGAATGGAGAGAGATGAGAGACAGGAGTGTGGAGATGGAGTACCTGCTGGGGTTGTGTGCTGAGTGGAGGAGTGACAGTCGTGTAATTGAGAGTGTAAAAGAATTCTTGGAGAATTCTTGGAGAGCACGTAGGAGAGAGAATGAGAGGCAGGGGGCCCCTCAGTGATGGGGGACCCCGTTTGGGTGTTGTGCTGGGAGGGGTGGGAGGGGGGATGGAACACTGGCTGTGTTTCCCCCCCCCCCTTTTGCTTCTCTCCCAACAGATTACGCGTGTGGGAGAACGCCAGACCAAAGGCTTCACCGACAGCATCCGCTGGGTGACTCCCAACTCAAGATCAAGATCAAGTGTAAAGTTATAAAAATTCGAAGAGAAACAGAAATTCGCGTCACATAAACGTAATTTTTAGACACTACAGGCAGACAATGGGTGATATAGCCTCGGGGGAACCATTATAAGCTGTCAGTGGAGCTGTGATAAGGGTTTAAATGATGACATAAGGCATGGAAAGTGGTGAAATAAGGCAAGATGAGCGGCCAGGGCAAGTATGATGCCCTCACGCAGGAACTCATCACACATCTACTTGGCTTTAGGTTACTGATGATTATTATGGTGTCTGTGTGTGTGCGTGTGTGTGTGTGTGCTGTGTGTGTGTGTGTGTGTGTGTGTATATATGTGTGTGTGTATTTACCTACTTGTATTTACCTAGTTGTAACATACAGGAAAAGAGCTATGCTCGTATTGTCCCGTCTCCAAATCTACTATTATCCAGCTTGCCTTTGAAGTCCTGAATACTTCTTGCATTAATCACTATTGCATCAAGGTTGTTCTAGGCTTCTATGCTTCTATACGGGAAGCTGTATTTTTTTATATCCCTCATGCATGTTGTCCTTTTCAATTTCTTCTCATGACCTCTTCTACTTCTATCGTCCCACACAAACAGATCTTCTCTGTCAATTTTTCCAGACCCATTGATGCTCTATACACTGCTATAAAATCTCCCTTTTCTCTTCTTTTCTCAAGTGTTGGGAGTTTTAGTTTGAAAGTCTTTCTTCATATGGTAAATTTCTCAGGCTTGGAGCCATTTTTGTGGCTGTTCTTTGTATTCTCTCAATCTTCCTTATATCCTTCTTTTTATGTGGTGACCAAATCACTGCCGCATATTCCAACCTTGGTCGAATCNATCCGTAACCCTGCTCTCACGCACCAAAAGTTTAATAGTTTCTCTTTCCACTGCGACATCCGTCTGGGCTCCTTAAGGGGCCCCGCGGAATGGCCTGACTATGCGGCGAATTTTTTTTATGTTATCAATTTCACCACGAGTATTCTTTTTTCCTGGCATTATTATATATCGTTGGTTTTGCAAGAGATTATACTACCTTATGAAAGAAAAAATAACAAGAAATGCAAATAAATAGCGGAGTTTATCGACTCCGAAAAAAACATTGAGTAAAGAGAAATAAGAAATACTTACGTTCACCACTTCGCAGCTCGAAACTTCCTGAGTCGACTTAATATGGTTTATATGCCAATAATAGTGGGTATTTATGAGGATTCCAACGCTACCATTAACATTTTCATATGGCCAGTAGTTCTTGAGAAAATGGAGGAAAACTGAAACACATGCTGGAAGACGGATTAGGCTACAAGTATAGGGCTTACCCGGCTCAGGACATGTTTTAAAGGGACGATAGTCCGCGCTCACAGGCTGCCTGCTGAGAGGAAACTGAGACACAGGTCCTTATCATTTCAAATCCACCTACAAGAGAGAGTTGACAATTAGTTTATTTTATGGGTCTAGCTTGGATCTTTGACGCAGAAAATTTTGACGCGATTCTGATAAATACTTGATTTTTGGCGAATTTTTACAAGTTTTTTGACGCGATTCGCGTCAAAAGCTCAGATGTAGACGATTCCATTTTGACGAGAATCGCGTCCACGGTGCGTGAGAAGGTTAACTAATAAATAATATGTAGTATTAATTAATATATATATATTGATTTCCGCCCACACGAGAGCTACGAAAACACAAGATTCATTCAAAACACGTTAACCCCTTGAGGCCCAGAACGTAATTTCCATTGTAATTTGGGTACCATTAGATAATTGTTAGTGACTATAAGCAATGTTTTATAGCTATGACCTGTTTAGTATCCTTGTACACTAACTAATTTGGTATATTCAGTTACTTTTCGTAATTTTATGACTCGACAACAGACAATTTTGTATAGCAAAGGAAGATCTGGGCGTGAAGGGGTTAATAAATATCATAAAATAGTAAGTCTGTGAGAATAGTAGCGGCCAGTTACTATTTTTACTATTTTACTATTTTACTATTGTATTTGCTATTATTTCAGAACACCCCGGGTACTCGCTACCAAGGACGCCCATTTCACTTTTTTTTTAAAACCGGCAAAAACGCCTGAAATTGAAATGCCAAAATTTTTACCGACAAATAATTTAAAGCCAAAAAAATTTGAACGGCATAAATTTTAATGGCAAAAAATATAATGCCAAATATTTTATCGCCCAAAAAATATATAGACAAAATTTTAATGCCAAAAATTTAATGCCAAATATTTTATCGTCAAATAATGTAAAGATAAAATTTTTATAGCCAAAAATTGCAAGCCAAAATTTTTTAATGCCAAAAAATTTAAAGACAAATTCTAACGTCAAACATTTAAAGCCAAAAAATTTAACGGCAAAATATTTTTACAGGTTTCCGGAAAATACAAATATCTCCATCTGAAAAAGCAACAATTTTAGGCCATGAAAAACTAGTCAGTGTCTCAGAAAATGACCGCGCAGTCCTCGTCCATTTTTGCATGAAAGACACCTATGCGTAACATGGCATTAGGGTAGTGTGTGTGTGTGTATTCATCTAGTTGTATTTTACAGGGTCTGAGCAACGCTCGTATGGCCCCGTCTCCATATCAACATTTTTATCATTCATCGTTAGTGCTTAGTGTTGGCCGAAGCCAGCACCCCGGGAGGCGGGTCACAAACCCCCGGCTAATACCCGGTACCCATTCACTGCTGGGTGGACAGGGGCTCGGGTTTTAAGGAAACAGCCCAACTGTTTCCGCTCCGCCCGGGGATCGAACCCGGGACTTCTTGGTTGTGAACCGAGCGTGCTACCCCTACACTACGGAGTACCCTGTGTGTGTGTGTGCTTGTGTGTGTGTGAGTTAGTGCGTGTGTGTGTGTGTCATTCACCCATAGTCTTGTCCACGCGCGTCGGACCTCGTCCATTTTTACCATCTGTTCCACATGGCGGGTTTCTGCTCACGTCAACACTATTTTCGCCTTTGTCCCTGTTTATACAAGCCACAGTTTCCCAGTGACTCCTTATTCTTCAAGTGCAGCGTTATGAATGTTGGTAGAAAAAATCCTGGTAATAGGTACACCATACGCAAGGTATCGCTGAAAAGATCAGAGGGTCAGAAAATCTGGGAGTGAGGGTGAGCCCAGACCTCCGACCTAGGAATCAATGTATTGAGGCTAGAAATCGAGCCAACTGGGTGTTAGGATTTATTACCAGAAGTGTTAAAAGTAGAAGTGCTGAAGTTATTCTAAAGCTTTATTTGGCTCTAGTCAGACCTCACCTAGACTATGCGGTTCAGTTTGGTCTCCGTATTACAGGATGGATATTGCCTTGTTAGAATCAGTGCAGACAAGGATGACTAAAATTATTCAAAGAATGCGTAACTTTAGTTTTGAGAAGAGATTGAAACTAATAAATTTACACTCACTCGAGAGGCGTAGAGTAGGGGCGATCTGATAGAAGTTTTTATGTGGATAAAGGGATTTAATAAAGGAGAGGTAGGAAAAGTTCTTAAGGTTAGTAAGCAGGGTAGAACGAGAAGTAACGGATTCAAGCTGGAAAAGCGTAGATTTAAAACGGAAATTGGGAGAAACTGGTTCACAAATAGGATGGTGAATGATTGGAATGGACTAAATCATCAGGTGGTCAATGTGGAGTCTATTGGGGTCTTTAAAAGGAGTCTGGATAAATTCATGGATGGGGAAGAGAGGTGAATATAGGTAGAGTTAGGTAACAGGAACTACCTCGTGTAGGTCTCACGGCCTCTTGTAGCTTCCTTACTTTCGTATGTTCTTATGTTCTTATGTTCCACCATAGCTGTCATTATAGTATCGGGGTCTGATGGCTTCATATCAATCAGTGGTGTGTAGATGGCTCGGGTTGCTGGTTTGATCACATGGCCCTGTGTCCGAGACATTGCTGTATTGAAGCCATTGTATTCAGGTGTGTTCTCGTTCTGTGTTATCTGAGTGAGGAACATGTCATCAGCTATCTGTGCTCTATTGACGGTGATAACTTTAGAAGCTAGCAGTTTCAATGGCATAACCCGATGCCGTGCGAAATTATCTGGCATGGGTGGTCTCTTCGGTCCTTGTTAGCGTTGTGTCTCAATCGGCGGCATCGGTTCTTCATTCAGCTCTTCCTTCCTAAGCCTCCTAATTGTCTGGCTATTGGATGTCTGTAGATCGCCTGGAACTCCTGGAGATGGTGAACAAAAGTGCCAAAGAATGGGTTGATTTGAGACCATTAGGTGATGATATGTTTGCATCGAAGTTTGTCTGCTACTGCCTGGAGTAGACAAACCTCAGAATCCATCAATCCCATGAAATGACTTTCTTTGGAGGTTGCATGGGCAACAGACTTCTTGAATCGTAGATTTCATCATATGAGCTAGTTATGCCATATTCGGAACAAAGTTCTATGAGACTCTTATCCCTCAGAACCGTTCCAAGGGTGATCTGTAATGCTGTCGGTTTGTTGGTCAGAACGCTAGTTACAATGTTGCCTATCAATAGTGCTGGGTTCGTATGATCCGATTTTGGTGCCAGTTCTGCAAGTAATGTCAGAAGTAAATCGCTACATACTTCACTGGCATCTTCCAAGGACAGTCTAATCTTGTACCGATCTCTATCAATGCTGACTGTTGAGCACTCCTTTTTTATCACCTTAGCAATGGTAGTCACATCAGTATCATCTTTGTCATCAACAAGCTTGAGGAGGTGCGGTGCTTTACTCCGGAAGACAAGTATGCTAGCAACTCCATTTCCTGAGAGTTCAAGGAGATCACCACCGAAATAGTTCACCAGACGTTCAATGAGTTTACGTCGCGATAGTGCAGCGCCTCCATGACTGATATAATGTGATATATGCATCATGAATTTCAAGAGTATTCCACACATGGGATTTGTCTGCTGATATGTCACGGATTAGATAATTGGAGAGAAGTGTCCTCTTGGTGTTTGTGTTGTCTCATGTCCTGCAGCAACTCTCACATTCCTGTGGTTAGTGAACGTCTTGTAACAATCCTCATTCCTCATGGTACTGGGCAGCATGCAGATATGATAGGGCACCATTGACTCTTACCCTGACGTTATCAGCAAGTTGATCATTGCGCAAGTCACATTTATGCAATATGTTCTGTTTGAAAGAATCCACAGTTCGACACTGGATTACAGTTCTCCATCTACTGGAGTTACGAGGGTCAGCTGGTAAACATCTCTCGCCACAGAACAGACAATGTTCCCTGAAAATGAAAGTGTCGCCAGATCGCCGAGACTTCTTGAGTGGTACTTCTTCTGTTGAGTGGCTTGCTGTCTGAATAGATATCTCTGAATATGATGTTCGGAAGTATATGTGGAGACACAACTCTTGTGACATCTGATTGTTTCAACTCCGGGTACAAGTTTGTTAGCTAGCCCATCCCCACGTCTAACACTACATTTTCTCACCGTTTCTATTCTTACTGAGCCACAGTTAATAAGCGAGAAGAATTATTTCCACAGTCAAAGAAGCACTGGTCTAATAAGCATAATGGCTCATGATGTTATGTACCTGTAGGAGGCAAAAAAACATGCATATAAGCGAACCATCACCATAATACATGCAATGCATACAAAAGCTATATAATATCTGGTCATGCTCGCAATATCATACTGTGGAGACAAATACTGATGATTGGGTGGCATCAATGGCTTCCTTGACCCGGAAAACATGGAATAGACACCGAGATTGTGTCTCTAGCACCAATATTAAAGAAGTTATGCCATATTCTGTATATGCGATTTATGCAATTGGCGGCCATTTTGTTTTTGGTCCATAAAAAAAAATCCGCAAGGGCGCCAATGTGGCACCCGGCTGATTCTGGCTCAGGACATGCCAGACTACCACAATCAACCATAAAAGTTCATACATACCACAAAACACGCTTAGGTGTAAAACACCTGTTTGACAACTGGACTAGTATCTCCTCAGTGCTTACAACTCCTCCGGCTGACGGGAAATATGAGGCGGTGACAAGTGCCCTCGTTCGCACCCTTGGAAGGTCGTGGAGGCTTACGTGGCGGAGCTCGACACGCTCCAATATGACGGACGTCGCCCTTCAGCATGTATCTCCCGTATGCAGGACCTTAACAGGGCTGCGGGTTTCCCATTGTCCGAGGAGATGCTTCGTTACCGCCACACCAGCCTCATGCCCCACCCAGTTCGCGTGCAACTAGCGGGCTTACAGGGCCCGGTCAACAGCAACGAATACTCGGAGCTCGTTGACAAAATTCACGCGGCCTACACCTCGTTCCCCCCTCCTCTGCCCACCCATCCCTCCTGTGCCTGCAGCGCCTCCGACGGGGTCCGGGCGCCCGCGGTGTTTATCCCATTTGACACCCCTGCAATCAATCAATCATTGGGGGCATCCGCCGGGGGGCGCGTCGCCTCGCCCACCCTACGACGCCACTCCCGGGGGTCACCACGTGCGAGTTCCCATGCAGGCTCCTTTCCCATACCAAGCAGCTCTCGACAAGAAACATCAACTTGCCCCAGCCATGAGCCTTGTGGGCGCCCCCTTGGCCTCCTCCACGCCGGATTGTCTCTTACAGATACAACCCGATGAGAAGGATCGGTTTCAGGGTAGCGTGCCACATGCCCATATAGCCGAAGTTGGCGCTGACGGACTATGCAGGTAATAGGCCTCGATTCAGTCTCACGGTGCAATCGCTGATTTGACACGTAATCATCCCAGCGATACCCCATGATTCTGCGAAGACACTTATTACCAAAGGCATTGATTCGTCTCTTCAAGTCACTATTTAGTGTCCATGTCTCACAACCATAGAGTTGGACAGGGATCACAAGCGACTTGAAGATCCAGATCTTTGTCCTCCTGCACAGGTACCGACAACGCCAAATACTCCCGCTGAGCGAGTCCATAACACCGTGGGCTATGCCAATCCGCCGTAAGACTTTTTGACGTGACCCGCCGTCATTATGGACTGCGCTACCGAGGTATGTAAAACTTTCCAAGATCTCATGTCCTCGCCACACGCATGAACAGACTGTACTGCTTCATCTAGTAAGTCTCCAAACACCTGGACCTTGGTCTTGAGCCAGGAGACCTCAATTCCCAAAGGCTTTGCCTCCTCGTGCAGCGCCTCGAGAGCCATCACCAGGACCTCCAGCGACTCAGCAAAGATTACTGCATCATCGGCAAAAACAAGATCAGTGATCTTGGTGTTGCCGACGGATGCTCCACAATCACTTTGATCTACAACCTTGTCCCAATACCCAGTCCATACAAGCGCTGAAAAGTGATGGGGCAAGGACGCACCCTTGCCTCACTCCTGTATTCACAGGAAAGAAGCCGGATACACCTGCCCCACACTTCACAGCACTCTCAGTCCCAGAATACAGACCATGTTATCAAACCAATAGTCCATGCAGGAATCCCTCGAAGTCGCAGAAGATCCCAGAGTGACTCACGATGCACTGAGTCAAAACGCCTTCTTGAGATCAACATAGGCTGCAAGCATCCCTTGTCGAAACTCACGTCGGCTTTCCACCAGGCACGAAGCGCTAGGATACGGTCCGTTGTTGACTTACCAGGCGTGAACCCAGACTGCTGAGGTCTCTGATGCTTCACCAGAGGCTGCAAATCCGTGTCAGCAATAGATGGGCAAGCACCTTGCCTGGTACGAGCTGAGCAGTGTAATACCGCGGTAATTGTTGCAGTCCTGACGATCCCCTTTCCCTTTCCAGATAGGGACGACCAGCCCCCTTTTCCAGTCAGGAGGAATGGTACCTGATTGCCACACGGCAGTCAGGACAGCATGCAACCCGTGGATCATGGCCTCACCCCCAGCTTTGAGGAGCTCCGCACTGATATTACAAACACCAGCTGCCTTTCCACCCCTCAACTTTGCTACAGCCTCTCTGACTTCGTCAAGAGAGGGTGCGCTTTCGTCAATGGGAGGATCGGCATCCACTCCCTGTTCCACGAAATACCTCAGTGCGCTGGAGGACCCGGAGCGCGAGGGGGCCATGGTGATGTTCTGGCGCACAGCTCTTCCACGGACGCCCGATGGTCGCTTCGGTGCGGCAGCCAGGAATTGTCAACCTCCTTGTTCGTTTTCGGGAAACGGCCAGCGCGGGAGTCGGTGAACGCGCACCTGTCTACCGCCCCCCTCTCGGGCCTCCACCGCGCGGCACTCTCCGGGCCATGTCATCCTGATGAACAACCCGCCCGATCCCCGCATATCGCCGCCGATCCCCTGCACAAGTCCAGCCGTGCCCCTCCGCCCCTAGTCAACCCACCACAGATCGTATCACCCCGCGCCCGCTCGCCTACCCAGTCTTCTGCAGCGCCTTCGCCTCCGTCGCCACCACTCCCTGGCCGCCGGACGCTGCTTTGGGTGGCCGACACGCTGTCGGGGATGCGTTACCTGGTGGATTCAGGGGCGGAGGTCAGTGTTATGCCGCCCTCGTCAGATGATCGCCTCGCCCAACCCAGCACCGCTTACGACCTTCTGACCGCCAATAACACCCCAATCGCCACCTATGGTACGCGGACTCTCCGCTTCTCCTTCACGCCTGCCTCGCCCTTCGTCTGATCCTTCGTGGTGGCTAAGGTGGATCAACCTTTCCTGGGTGTGGATTTCCTCTCCTTCCACGACTTGCTCGTTGATTCCCGGCGCGGACGCTTACTGCATCACCCAACCAACACGGTCATTCCTACCGTGCCCTGCGGGCAGCGAGCGCCCCTCCTGACACACCCTACGCCAAGCCGGTCCTGTACGACGCTTCTCTCGAGGACTTCCCTTCCTCACTTCTCAGCGCTTCCAGCCCCGCCAAAAGGGATCACAAGGTAACATACACCATCGCCACGACGAGCCCTCCTTGTTTGCTCGACCGCGACGTCTGACCTCTGAACGCCTCCAGGCGGCGAAAAAGGAGTTTGAGCACTTACTGCAGGAGGGGACCATAAGACCTTCCAACAGCTGCTGGACTTCACCTCTCCACATGGTACCGAAGGCCCAAGAAGTCGAATGGCGCGCGTGCGGCGACTACAGAACGCTCAACGCCATGACCCGGCCGGACCGTTACCCTATTCCACACGTGTTGGATTTTCCACAGCATGCTGCACGGGCGGTCAGTCTTTTCGAAGATTGATCTTCTACGGCCTTCCACCAGATCCCCGTGGCTAAAGAGGACGTGCCGAGGACTGCAGTGACGACGCCTTTCGGTCTGTCGAATACCCTACATGAACTTCGGACTACGCAATGCGGCTCAGACCTTCCAGCGCTTTATGGATAAAGTAGTCAGGGGACCCAACTTCATCGTGGTGTACATCGACGACATCCTTGTCGCCTCATCGTCGCACCAACAAAACGAGCTCCACCTGCGGCAGCTGCTCACTCGCCTTCAGAGTTTGGTTTACGGATCCACCCAGCGAAGGTGTCTGTTGGGTGCTCCGGCGTTGGACTTCTTGGCCACAGAGTCACGTCAGCGGGCTTATCTCCCCCTCCACGCAGAAGGTGGTCAGCGGTCGCGGACTTCCCGCGGCCTCGTACGGTCAGGAAGCTCAGGGAATTTCTGGGGGTGATTAATTATTACCACCGCTTAATTCCCCAAGCTGCCGCTCGGCTCGGCCCACTTACATGACCTCCTGAAAGGGGTAAAGAAAAACTCAGCGAAGCCACTACAGTGGACTAATGAAACCGAGGGAGCGTTCAACAGCATCAAACAACAACTCGCTTCCACGACGCTCCTCGCCTACCCAGTCCCCAATGCCCCCACCGTCCTCACTACTGACGCCTCAGCAGAAGCAGTGGGCGCTGTCCTCCAGCAGAAGGTGGAGGACGAGCTTCGCCCTATCGCTTTCTTCAGCAAGCGTTTGGAGCCTTCCCAACGCCTCTACAGCGCTTTCGATAGGGAGCTGTTGGCGGTGTATGAGGCCGTGAGACACTTCCGTCACTTACTGGTGGGCAGGGAGTTTCAAGTATTAACAGATTACAAGCCATTAACACACGCTATGGTGCAATCTGGCGAAAGTTTCACCCCCCGGGTCTCCAGACAGCTGGCCTATATATCAGAGTTTACCACAGGCATCCGCCATATCCCAGGGCAAGACAATACCGTGGCCGACGCTCTCTCCCGCTGTGATACAACCCCCCGGATGATGTCTGTGGTCACGATGCCTGCGCCGCTAGATTACGTGGCCCTGGCGGCGACACAGGAGGGAGACCCTGAGTTGCAAGTCCTGATTGAGGGACCCACAGCGCTCCACTTGGTCCTGCACGACGTCCCCGTCTCCGCGGCCAAACTCTGGTGTGATGTATCGTGTGGCCACGCATGCCCATTCATCACCCGTCAACACCGCAGGTCAGTGTTCAATCAGTACCACTACCTGAACCACCCCGATATCCTCGGTACCCATAGCATCATTAGCAGGCGAGCAGTATGGCCTGGGATGTGACGTGACATCAAGGAATGGAACGCGGGCCTGTCTTGCCTGTCAAACGGCAAAGATTCACCGACACACACGAGCCCCTCTCCACACCTTCCCCACGCCCACCCAACGATTTCACACCGTCCATGTAGACCTGGTGGGTCCCTTGCTGGCCTCCCGCGGTCAACGTTACCTGCTGACGTGTGTGGACAGAGTGCCCCGTTGGGGCGCCGCTATTCCCATGCCTGATAGTACCGCGGAGTGCACGGCTGTTCATTTCCTGTCGGGTTGGGTAGCACTGTACGGCGCGCCTGTCACTCTCATCACGAATCAAGGAGTGCAGTTTGAGTCCCATGCTTGGGCTGACCTGCTGGCTTTCCTGGGAACCCGCCGTCAGCGTACTACGCTGTATCACTCTCAAGCCAACGGAATGGTGGAGCGTTTCCACAGACTCCTAAAGGAAGCCATACGGACCCAGCCACACCCAACAAGCTGGGTAGACACCCTTCCCATCCTCCTCCTCACACTCATAGCTACAGAAGAGGAAGATATTCATCACACGCCGGCAGAGCTGGTGTATGGTGAAGACCTGCGACTGCCGTGCCAGTTCGCCCCAGTGACGGATGCCAGCAACGCCCTCTCCTTCCTCCCGGTGCTTCGGCAGGCGATGGCTGCACTACGGCCCACGCCCCCAAGTATGCCCCCGCCGCGTCCCACTCAACTCCCGCCGGAGCTGCAAATGGCTACACACCTGTTCCTGCGGACGGATGCTCATACGAGACCCCGGGACCCACCCTATAAGGGTCGCTTCCGGGGTCCTGGCGCGCTCGGAAAAGCACGTCACCCTCGAAGTTCGCGGCACCCTTATGTGAAGTCGGGGGACCGCGTGAAGGTGGCTCATCTCCTTCCTTCACCTCCTCCTCCCCTCCTCCCTCAAAATGTGCCCCCCCTTTCCCTTCCATTCCTTCTCCTCCTTCAGATCAATCCGCCAATCCCTCACCCCCGGTTTGTCGTCGTTCCCCCTGCCCCCTTCGGGGGCTTTCCCCCTCCCTTCCTCTTCAACCTCTCCCCAGCCATCCTGACGAGGAGTGCGGAGGACTAAACAGGATTCACTCTCCGTGTGAGGGGGCGCAGCGGCTGCTACGCGTCGGGATGAGGGGGAAATTAGCTAGTGGACAAGATACTAAACAGGTCATAGCTATAAACGAGCTTATATTCATTAAAATCGTCTATTGGTACCTATATTACAATGGAAATTACGTTCTGGGCCTCAAGGGTTAATACAAGGTTTGAAGTTTGAAAGTTTGAGTTGCGTTTTGTTCATCGTTGTTTTGCTGTAGTTTATAAGTTCCGTCCACACCAGGACACTTTGTTTGCCAAAAGTTTACACACAATGTTTAGTGTCCAGACTTCCGCTTTCCAGTTCCTTCCCTCATTTGTCCTCCCTTTCCCCACCCCCCTGTCTTGCGAACATTCTCCCGGAATCCCCCTCCTTCTCCCTGGATAATGTAACCCTCTTCCTCCAACAAAACCACATCCTGCATCTGATCTAACCATCCTGCTGTAACATTCCCCTTCCTCTCCCCTTCCCTCACCGTTTTCACTCACTCTATAACCCCTCCCTTTATTATGCTTTGCCATAGTGCCATATGACCTCTGATGACTGGCACATTCCCCTTTTTAGCATTAATCAATCAATCAATCATTGTTGTCAGGCTGTGTGTGGGGTGGGGGGCTGCTGCAGCCTGTGTTTACGTTTACAAGGCACTCACTGAACTGTTACAAAAGGGAAAAGAACGTGTAGGGTGAGCAAGTTTTAAACCTCCCCCCCCACGTCAATATTACTTTTATTCTTTATATTATTGAAAGTCATTACTGTCTCTTACTGTCATCGCTGTCATTTCATCGCCAGTATCTATAATCATATAACCAGTATTATTACAGGAACTACCACGTGTAGGTCTCACGGCCTCTTGTAGCTTCCTCTGCACACACACACACACACACATGCACAAATGTTTCTTGATGTTTCCCATTCTGGATGAGAAACAAATAAACCTTAAAATTGTTTACAAACAGTTTTCTGGTGTGGACGGGCCTTGAGAAATACTCTTATTTTGTTTTGGGGTGCAATTTATAGTCACAACTATAACTACATTTTCAGATGTTACATACATACATCAACATTGTACTGAAATTATAAGGAGAGAGATTCCTCCTCACCCCTAACCCAGGAGTCAATGTAACACACCCTCACATAACTCTCCAAAGTTTAGAATCTCAACATACAAACTAATTTTGATCCTTACTGTAATTATAATTTTATTGCTGAAAAGGTATTTTGTATAAAGTTTGTATACAATGTACGGTTTTTTTTCTTACTTATTCTATTTGTTTTTCCTATATACTATATTTTATTTCACGTATTTAACCAGGGTAGAACAAGAAGTCACGGATTCAAGCTGGAAAAGCGTAGATTTAAAAAAGAAATAGGGAAAAACTGGTTCACAAATAGGGTGGTGAATGATTGGAATGGACTCAGTAGACAGGTAGTACGTGCGGAGTCATTAGGGAGCTTTAAAAGGAGGCTGGATGGAGTCATGGATTGCAAGGCATGTATTGGCTGCCTTTTCCATGGCAACGTCTGTCTTTTGTGTGGACCTTTTCCCGGGAGGCGTACTAGGGTGTGAATCTTGACTCCCGATAGTGGGGAGAGCTAGGAAGATTAGGGAAAAAGTGGGTAAAAAAGTGAATAAATGAAGATAATAGGTGACATATGGAATGGTATGTTGTTGTTCTCGGCAGCAGGGCGCGGGGACAAATGCCTCCGCCGCTCGCGCCTCTCCAACAAAATATCTCCCTGGTTCAGGGCTGCCAACCCAGGCGCAGAGTGGTCTTAGCCGTGGATCAACAGAAGACCAACATTATAAGATCATAAATCAACATTAGACTCTCCCTAGTCAATGTTTGTTCGCCCCTGGAACAGCTGCTAAGGCAGGGGCGATCAGGCGAAGATGTGGTGTGGTGTTAGACGGCGGCTCACGTACCAACCGCCGCCGGTAGGGTAGGAAGATGTAAACACCATGGCCGCTTGTTCCAGACTGACTTTATTTCACTCTCGCGCTCAAAAATACAACTAGTGAAACAAGTGTTAATTATCCCAAAACTATCAAATAAAGCAAGCAGCAAAAATAAATGAATTAAATAAACCCCATAAACCCAAAGGTACAAACCCATTCCCAACATTTTCCCAACCATAGGAGTATAATTAAATATATACTCCTATAATAACAAGCTTGAAGACCCCACAATACCTAAATACAGGCACACTTCAGCACACACACCACGACTCAAACGGAGCTACCGTGGTGGTGACAAGACGTTGTGCTCCAGGGCCGACATAAACAAAAAGATAAGTATTGTTAAGCGCACTTAGCAGACGAAAATTTGCTGATCTTACACTTAAATATTTAAGAAATGCTTAAGTAATTTAACCAAAAATACTTATCCGATTTAAGTATGCTTAACAGGCACCAAAGTTAAGTGTCCTTCATGGGCATGCTCAAGTCTTTCTCCAGCACTTAAGTCTTCAGTAGGCCAAGATGGACGCACAAAAACAAGGAATAATCCCTCCCGAGGTCAAAAATGTACAGCCTAGAAAGACGTTATGGATATGTATGATGATGCTGACCTTATTAAAAGGTACAGGCTGGATCGCGAAGGAATAATATGCAGTTTCGGGAAAATATGCAGTTTCGGGAAAATATGCAGTTTCGGGAAAATATGCATTTTCGGGAAAATATGCAGTTTCGGGAAATATGCAGTTTCGGGAAAATATGCACTTCCGGGAAAATATGCACTTCCGGGAAAAATGCAGTTTCGAGAAAATATGCAGTTTCGGGAAAATATGCAGTTCGGGAAAAAGTGTAGTTTATGACTTGCAAGATTTTAGGAAAGAAGAGATAGTTTTTTATGTACAAGCT
>JACEEZ010015523.1:0-20273 GCA_016584305.1 Chionoecetes opilio | reverse complement strand
CTCATTCCGCACGGGGCCATAACACACACACACACACAAACACCAACACAACAACACACACACACACACACACACACACACACCCACTTTGCATATTATTACTAGCCGCAAAGCCACCCTCTGGGCGGCCTTTTTGGCTAGCTCCTGCGGAGGGCTATTGGTGGGCCTTCGGGCCACCAAACACAGACTCTCCAGATAGCCCCTTCTAACTTTCCTGAAATCATGGATGTAGAAATGTATGTATTAACGCCAACCCATTCACATCATAGCCTCTTCTAACTTTCCTGAAAGCAAAGCCGCCCCGCGGGCGGACTTTTTGGCTAGCTCCTGCGGAGGGCTATTGGTGGGCCCTCGGCCCACCACCTGTGTTTGGTGGGCCTTTGGCCCACCAAACACAGACTCTCCAGATAGACCCATTACCCACCACCTCGGCCCACCAAACAGACTTTCCAGATAGCCCCTTCTAACTTTCCTGAAATGTATGTATTCCCCCCACCCATTCACTCACCCATTACCCATCACCCCCCACCCATTCACTCACCCATTACCCATCACCACACAACCCATTCACTCACCCATTACCCATCACCACACACCCATTCACTCACCCATTACCCATCACGCCCCACCTATTCCCTCACCCATCACCCATCACCCCCCACCATTCACTTACCCATCACCCCACACCCATTACCCATCACCCCACCCATTCACTCACCTATTACCCATCACCCTACATCAAGGTTTCCTCAATTCGAGGTATCACTGTTTGCAGTTCACCTCACTTCACGCCAGGTGGCCATAGTGTCGTCTCAAAAATATGTGGACAACTATAAATCTCTCAATACAAGAACATTTTTCTTTATACATTTAACCAGTGCATTTTTCTCTTTCTTTTTATGTATGTTGGGTAATATATATATAATCTTTTAATTAAATGATCAGCCGTACAATATCTACCCGCAGGACGCTGCTCGTTACCATGACTACCACACCACATGTTTTCCTCTTAAAATTAGGTTGCCAAGTTGTGTCATTATTGTCGACATACTTCTCTCTCTCTCTCTCTCTCTCTCTCTCTCTCTCTCTCTCTCTCTCTCTCTCTCTCTCTCTCCTCTCCTCTCGTCTCTCTCTCTCTCTCTCTCTCTCTCTCTCTCTTCTCTCTCTCTTTTATAGCTATTAACTGGTACTGTTCAGGAGACTTAAAATCTGAAATGAAATGAAATGAAATGAAATGAAATGAAATGATAATTAAATTTAAAATATTTAATATGGTACTGAAGAGAGAGAAGAGAGAGAGAGAGAGAGAGAGAGAGAGAGGAGAGAGAAGAGAGAGAGGAGAGGAGAGAGAGAGAGAGAGAGAGAAGAGAGAGAGAGAGAGAGAGATTATTAATATGTGAAAGGTAAGAAGGAAGGAAGGGAGGAGAGAAGGAGGGAGGAAGGAAGGGAAGGAGGGGGAGTGGAGGTAACACGGCTCTTCTCCTCCTCCTTTTCCTCCTCCTCCTCCTCCTCCTACATGCGATTTATTGTAATATAATAAATACTACTATTACTACTATCATTGGAGAGAGAGAGAGAGAGAGAGAGAGAGAGAGAGAGAGAGAGAGAGAGAGAGAGAGAGAGAGAGAGAGAGTTGGTCCAGTTAACACACAAACACAAATAAATCATCGTACTTCTAATGTTTACGGTCAGCTGGCCCAGGCGTGACATGCGGACTCTCGTGCGCCTGGCAGCGGGAAAGGCTGCGGCATATGATTGCCACTGATGCCCCAGCCTTTATAATGTATGCCATTATTTCAATAGTTCCAGACAATGACATGTGTTTTCCTTTCAGGAGTTGGCTCAATATAGTCCCTAGTTACATCTCATTGGCATGTCTGTAAGAACTGACTGTTTTAACATTGTAACAGGCCTCACTATTGGTATTTGTTAAATGTCCTTATAATTTTTTTAGTTTTCACACAGCGATGAAATTCGTTTATTAATATTAGAGTAGCTACACATATATTTATGCGCACACACAGACACCTACATACCCATAAATTTACACACACCCAAACATACTTACACATTAACACAGTGTAATATACAAGTACACACTCACATAATGAATCCATGCATACATACAGAATGACTTAGTGTGTATAACTTTGAAGCAACAATTTCTTGAGTTTATGTTTGAAGGATATTTGAGTTGTGGAATTTTTTATTTCTGCTGGTAAACTATTCCATAATTTGACACCTCTGACTGAAACATTTTGCTGAGCATGAGTAGTCCTGGAACGTGGTATTCGTAACTGTAATGACTTTGTAGCAAAAGTATGTGAAATGTAGTGAAAACCGTTATCAATAGGATACACATGTAATGATTTATAAACAAATAAGTTTGATTGCAGAAATATTATATCAGACAGTTTGAGTAACTGGTGGTCTCGAAATAGTGGGTTGGTGTGCTCATATCGTGATTTATAAAACATAACACGTATTAACTTTTTTTGAGAATTAAATAGATTATCCACATATGTTTTATATGCTCCCCCCCAAATTGTTGAACAATACAGTAGATATTGATATCCTAGTGATGAATATATTTGAATAATACACTCAAAAGTGATACAGCTACGAATTTTATATAAAACTCCAATTAATTTAGATATTTTAGTACATAATTGATTTATTTGTGATCTCCATGTTAATTTATTGTCAATAGTTATACCTAGAAATTTATATTCTTCAACTTTACACAAGGATAAATCATTTATTTTTACGTCAATATGGGCTGCACTAGTCATTAGAGGGTGGGATACCATGTAGCATGTTTTAGAGATGTTCAGTGTTAGTTCATTGCTTTTTATCCAGTTAGATACATTAATTAACTCTGAGTTTAGAATATTCTCTATTTCACCAAGATCTTGTCCCTGAATATATATGGAGGTGTCATCAGCAAAAAGCAAAAACTTCAATTTATTACTACAACGTAAAATGTCATTGATATAAATAAGAAACAAAACTGGGCCTAAAACTGAACCTTGTGGTACACCATAGCAGATTGATTCATGTGAAGATGCAGCATTATTATATACAGTGTATTGTCTTCTGTGGCTTAAGTAGCTGTTTGAGATGATGAGGAACGATGAGGGAAGGGGAAAGAACGGAATGTTACTGCAGGATGGTTAGATCAGATGTAGGATGTGGATTTGTTGGAGGAAGGAGGTTAAATTTTCCAGGGAGAAGGAGGGGGATTCCGGGAGAATGTCCGCAAGACAGGAAGGTTGGGAAAGGGAGGACAAATGAGGGAAGGAACTGGAACGGGCAGGAGTAAGATGGAGGCAGGATATTAGGACATGTTGGACAGTGAGAGGAACTTGACAGGGTGTGCAGAGGGTTGGGGAGGAGCGTGACATGAGATAGGAGTGTGTGAGGCTGGTATGGCCTATGCGTAAGCGTGCGAGAGCAGTCTCCCAACGTCTATTAGAGTGGTAAGGATTCGACCATGGAGATATAGAAGGTTTGATCAGGCGAAGTTTATTGGCAGAGAAAGTGGTCCAGGAGGATTGCCAGCGGTCGAATAGGAAAGATTTAAAGGAAGGGTAGTAGTTGGAGGCTGGCAAGTTTGAGAAACGGGGCCAATGGGACATAGTGGCCGAGCGCGCCAAAGAATCAACGCGTTCGTTGCCCGAGATACCCACGTGACTCGGTACCCAGCAGAAGTAAATTGTTTTGTGGCGTATGGATAGTCGGAATAACCAGTCTTGAATCTCCCGAACAAGAGGGTGAAGTGAGCGAAGAGATTGTATAAGAGAAAGGGAATTGCGGGAATCAGTGAAGATAGTGAAGAAACAGGATGGGTAGAAAAGTATGCGTTTCAAGGCGAAGAGGATGGCGTACAATTCCGTTATAAGAACAGTGGATTCTGTAGGTAGTTGGTATTTATATTGAAAACAGGGGAAGAGGACAGCAAAGCCAGAACCAGAGTGGGATTTAGAACCGTCAGTGTAGACGTGGGTGCTAGAGGAATGAGTGGAAAGGTGTTCAAGAAAGTGAGAGCAGAGGACAATAGGAGGGATGGTAGACTTGGGAGAGGTAGTGGGGACAGAAGAGCAGATATGGGGGGAAGGTATAAGCCATGGAGGGAAGGAATGAACGTAGAATGGGAGAAGATTAAGAGTAGGAAAGGAGGAGTGGGAGCGAAGGGTGCGCATGCGAACAGGGAAGGGCGGTGGCAAACGAGGGGAGGAGGTGATCACTGTGAGGAGAGATTGGGGGACTGCAATCTTAGAAGTAGGAAATTGATGAAGGCGAGCATAGCACCGAAGTGATAGGAGGGCTCGACGGCGAGAGAGGGACGGTAGGCCCGACTCAGCATAGAGGCTCTCAACAGGGGAGGAGCGAAAGGCACCTAGAGCCAGACGGAGGCCTAGGTGGTGAACAGGGTCCAGGAGGCTGAGGAGGGAGGCACAGGCAGAGGAATAAATATGACATCCATAGTCAAGAGTGGAGAGGACCAGGACGGTGTGGAGATGGAGGACAGTCTTACGGTCAGCACCCCAAGACACATATGAGATAGTTTGTAGGAGGCGGAGGCGACGAAGGGCATTTACCTTTAGAGATAGGATATGTGCCTTCCAGGTAAGTCGAGAGTCGAAAGTGAGGCCAAGGAATTTTCCAGAGGGGCAATACTTGAGAGGTATGTCATATAGAGAAAGTGGAGGTGGGAGTGGTACACGAGAGCGAGAGAAAAGGATGGAGAAGGATTTTGTGGGAGAGAAACGAAAGCCACGATTAGTAGCCCAGGAAGAAGCAACGGAAATTGCAGATTGGAGGAGACTGCAGAGTGGTGCCAGGGAAGGGCCGGAAGCGTAGATGGCTAGGTCATCCACGTAAATGGAGGACCGGACGCCAGGTGGTAAGGTGGATACGAGTCCATCAACTGCAATGAGGAACAAGGAAGTGCTGAGGACACTTCCTTGGGAGACACCTTCATATTGTGGGAAGGATGAAGATTGAAGAAGTGGAGGAAGATATTTTGACTCTGAAGGAGCGATCACATAGAAAGGACTTGAAAAAGACCCCCATGTTACCAGCTATGCCGAAAGTGGTTAGCTGGTGGAGGATATGATGTCGCCAGGCGGTATCATAAGCTTTCTCTAAATCAAAGAAAACAGCAAGGACTGATTTGTGACGGGCAGAGGCTGTGGTAATGTATGTTTCCAGGTGGGCTAAGGGGTCAGATGTGCTTCGGGCATGTCGGTAGCCAAACTGAGAAGGGGAGAGAAGACTTTTGGATTCCAGGAACCACATAAGACGGAGATTGATCATGCGTTCCAGTAACTTGCATAGGCAACTAGTAAGGGCAATGGGGCGGTAATCTTGTGGGAGGGTACCGGATTTATTGGGTTTGTGGAACGGGAGGACAAGGGCTTCGCGCCATGGGGGGGGGGGAAAGTCCCCAAGGGACCAAACCTGGTTAAAGAGGGCTAGTAAAAAGAGGAGAGAAACAGGAGGGAGGTGTTTGAGCATTTGGTATTGAATCCCGTCAGGGCCTTCACATGTGTCGCGGCAAGAATGAAGAGCGGAGGCTAGTTCAGAAGAAGAGAAAGGGGCATTGTAGTATTCAGAAGAGGATAGAGAGAAGGTAACAGGAATGCGTTCCCTGGCAGCTTTGATTCTAGTGAACTGAGGAGAGAGGTGGGATCCACTACTAACGAGACTGAAAAAGGAGCCTAATTCCTCTGCTACTTGGAATGGCTCTGCAATAATTTGGTTATGAACGTGCAGGACTGGGGCAACAAGGGGCGGGTGTTTACCTGACAATTTATGGATTCGGCGCCAAACTGATGAAATGGGGGTATCTGTGGTGAGGGAGGAGACGTAGGTGCGCCAACTATTAATTACTGAGAGTTTAATGGTCCGAATAAGGCGGGGAGAGGCTTTTTAAAAAGAAATAAAAGCTAGCAGGGGAGATACATGCTGGTGTATCTGGAATATTGGATCAAGAGATCAGAGATGTGAAGGAACATCTAATGAGAAGGGTAAACAATATCATGGATCCAGTACTGCGAATGCAAGCTTTGGATGGAATCAACAAATGGGAACAGATGATTGTTAATGAAAGAAAAAATGCTATTCCATTGCTCAACCTTATATCAAAAACCTACTCCTCAGAAGAACGAGGTTATGTAAACAACATCCTATTGATGATAGCATGTTGTTAACTAACAGTCTAGAGGTCTAACAGTCTAACATTCTCGAAAATCTTCACGTTTATCCATGTTCATTCCATTATTCATCGTGTTTAGCCAGTTTAGCCGCAAGCACTACAGTGGCCGCACAAAAAACTAGACAAAAAAAGTGCACATTTTTTTTTAGACACGGTGTTTGTGCAAACTTTAGATTCAATTTCCCGCCATCCGATTTGCTGGGCAATACTTTTCATAAATCTGGCAGCCTCTCCTGCCTGCCTAGGGGCGAAAAAAACCATTCACAGCCTATTAGTAGTCTGCAGGTTTTCACAGACATGAAATTGTGTTGCTTTGCTCCGTTGCCGTCCCCTCCATACTTTTAGGCTGTTTTGGGGACCAAGTAACTTTTGTTCTCTGCAAAACCATGGGTCGACAGAAGCTGAAAAATGAAGAGAAAGCCCGTGCCTTAACCCTGTTTGAACAGGGATGTTCTGTGGTTCATGTAGCGACTGCTGTTGGGGTTACACGTCAAGTCATTTATGACCTAAGAAGTCATAAGGAAAAGCTGGGTTGCGTTAGACGTAAAGTATTTTGTAAACCTAGAGCATTCCATGCCTTCTAGGATTAAGAAAGTGTTGAAAGTCAAGGGAAACATATCTTTTACGCCTTTTGCGCTCGTTTGCTGCTATTATCTTAACAATACATGTAAATACACAACAAATAAACATATAAGAACCCAGGCTATACTTACGTAGGACAGAGTAAAAGCAAATTACTTCCACACCATACGGTGTGTTGCTGCGCGCTCGTTTTCTTTGGGTCTGCCTTAAAACTCCTGAATTTCCCACATTTGAATCGAATTTCCCACACTTGAATCGGAGTGCCCCTGCAGGTTACAGTTCGTGAATATGCATCCGGGACTGTCGTAGGTACAAGTGATCTGTTGGTTTCATCTTTTCCATCCATTTTTTTCAATGTCCAGTTCTGGTGGATCCGCGTCTTTCACGGCGCGCCATATGGAGCTTGATGATGCGCACGTTTCACGTTTTCCTCGAAGACCTCGCGGGGCCGGTGGTAGAGAGCATAATTTTGGTGTTGATGTATACCCTTTGCTTTTTTTGCTGCCCAAGCACTGGGGTCGTGCATTTGACATTGTGTCACTGTTGTTCTGTCCATAGCAAGCAGTCATGAATTTCGTTGCCTGCTGTATCACCGGGGGCAGCGAAGCACAATTTGCCCCAGAAGTGACAGAAGAAGTCCATTATTACAATTTCAGAAACAGTGCTTTTCCAATGCCGAAACAGCAAGCAACTGTGTCGAAAACCAGAAAGAACATGAGCAGCTAAGATTTCTGGTATGATATCTATGTGCTTCTCAACGGTCTTCCCGATATCGACTATTGCTCGATCTTTGATGGGAGATTCCATACTCACCATGAACTTAAGACCATCTTCCAGATCGTAATGTAGAAGCAGTACAAAAAACGTCTGTGTCATCTGATAAGACGGTGATGCTTGTGGGTTTCTCCTTTGCAGCCATGAGCTTTTGTTGAATGATGATGAATTTGCCTCTTCATGTGAGTGTTCTTTATCCCCTGTTGTTGATAAGTCCTCCATTGTTGATCTCAATCGGAGTTTTGTCTTGGGATGTGATGATCAGCTTGTGATTCTGTAGGGTGGTTTCGATCGAAAAAACGTCTCCTTGAGTTCAGTGCAGATTATGTCAATGAGCTGTTTCTTGTTTCAGTGACAGTCAGGATTACTTTCTGTGAGGCAGCTCCGTTGAAACCCTTGAGCTGGTGAACTTATGGCTTCAGTGTTCCTCGCATTTCTTGTGACACCTTTTGTGCTGTACTCATAGTACCGATCAAACACAAGTACAGATCCCCTTTTGCAGCTTCCTCTCAATATGCTGTCTGAAGTTTGACACATACGTTTTTACTGTACCATCCACAGGCCAGTGTATCACCCAGAGGAGAGCAGAACCATCGATGATTGTGATGTCTGGTTTGGTGCATTTCGAGATGAGACCTCAACTTTCAGTGAGTCTTCAACACGGATTTTCCTGTTGAGCATCTCATCTCTCCTGCATCTGTGAACTTTGATGTTGGGATTGGTGCCAGTCATGTGAGAGAACCTCATGATGTCCACTTGAGGGGAAAAACTGACCTGAAGACCTACACTCTTGAGTAGATGAGGCTGGTGTCAAACATTTTGTTCACCAAACTTTTACACTTTTCTTCGTCACTGCCATGATCGTGATCTTTTTGTTGATGGTATCATGGAAATGCCCCGGCTAAGTCGTTTCGAATTCAGCCATCTGTTCTCTTAAAACTTCAAGGGAATCTTGCACTTTGGACGTAGCGGGGACCTACCCTGCCACTGACAATATTCACTATCCCTTTCAGGATGACTCACTGGATCCAGAGGATTGAGCTCAACTCGAGCATGTGTCGGATGCCCCCCTCTGTCCTTTCTGTCATGGAGATCCTAGCTTGAGCTGTCTTCTTGGTAAAGATCTGCACATACCTCCATCACCATCGACCATTTCGTGAGGTTGGACCCCAAATTTTGCTGCAGAGGTGAAGACTTAAGGCCTATGTTTTGAGTGTTCAGGCTCAAAGTGATGCCGATGATCCCTCCTTTCCCATGGCCGTACATCATGAAAGTAGTCTCTATGTACATGTCGCTCCAGATCCAATTCCAGATCCCAGGAATATGTCTCAGCACATGTCTCCTTTCATGAACAGACCCAGGACCTTGGTGGGAAGAGCTTATCGATCTGAGATAGAAGAGGCCATATCGTGCGTAGTGCACATGGCCAGCCGCTTTAGAGTAGGGCATCATCAGGGTAAAGGCTTCAAGGTGAAGTGGCCAGTTTTCCTTCCCTCTCTGCTCTGATAAACATCATCATGATAAATACGTCTTTCTGAGTATGTCAACCCATAGTTTAGGGTTTACTTTGCTGGCAAGTTCTTCCAATATGCTCATCAGATCATGCTTGCGTGTAATTGGAGTTTGCTCTATGATACTCCTCAGTACTTTCTCCACAACGAGTCGTAGCGCCCTCACGTTTTGAGGAAACTTCTTACCAGACAACATCTTCGGCACTTCCCAAACACAGCACTCATCACTTCGGCAAGTCCGTTTTCTGCCATCAAAGTACCAACGGATCCGACAAAATCATAAGAGAATGTATTCCTCCGAGCCGCATGATGACATTTGGGAATCGGTCTGGGTAGGTCCACATTACGTGAAGAGCCATACGGTACAGTTGCAAGTCGCATGTGAAAACAACAAATTCCTGGCCTGTCTGTTGTGTGAGATGTTAGGCCTGTGCCAGGGCCGTCATCATCGTGTCAGGATTGGACGGAGTCATATCGATCAGTGGCAGATACACAGTTTTTGTTTTTGGTTGGGTTGAGATGCCTTTTGGGGGATGTTGGCTGTGTTGTCCCCATTGTACTCGGGGCATCGATCTTTGATGATGATGTCTTCCAGAAAGGCTGTGTCTGTTTTGTCAGCTCTTTGTCTTGCCAATGCTTTCTGAGCATGCATCTTCAGTGAAAGCACATATTTTCGGCGGTCTCCTGGGGTAATGCAGAATTTTTCGACCCCATTGAATCTTTCGTTTTGCAAGTTAAACTCTATGACTTTGAATCTCAGATTTCTTGATGCGTTTGATAGTTTCCTGTTGGTCAGAAGACAGCCTTTCTTGCTCCTTTTGTGTGAAGAGTACTGCCAAAGAATGAGTGGAAACAGTTTGCCATTTTGAGACGATATGTCTGCATCGAAATTGTCGGCTACTACTTGGATCAATCCAGCATCTGCATCTGATATGCCTGACAAATCAACTTCTTCTGCGGCTGGACAATGCAGATGATTTCTTTAAACGCAATATTTCGTCATAAGAGCATGGTTACGCCAAAGGCGTGCATGAGATTATGAGTTTTTTAAGAGTCCCGAATCACTACTCCAAGATCAATCTGTAGATGGTGGGGATTATGCAGTGCAGTTGTGATGATTTAGGGCCCAAAGAGAATGGCAGGCAGAGTCTTGTCTAATTTAGGAGACAACTTAGATAGTAGGGCCAAGCATGGTTTGCTTACGGATTCTGCGGCTATATCACGGTTTTATTTTAGTTTCGTAGTGAAGTTTATCCTTGGAATTCCTAATTCCTTCGTGATTTTCTTGGTGACTTGTGTCAAAGCGACATCCATATCATCGTCTCTTCATCAAAACCCGTTTCAGTAGTGTGGATGGCTTACACGAAAGATTAGGATACTTGCTTTTGCCGGAGAAAATTAGCACCAGAAGGTCCTCCCACAACACTTTAGAGAACATGTTTTACCCGACTCACACGTGAGAGTTTGCTGGGCCCCATATCCCAATGTAAGCATTTAACATTTCCACGGAGTTCCAATGCGCCTTGGGTTTCTTGAGTGCTTTGAATCCCAAACGTTCAGGCAAACATCCACCTTACAGAGTTTGATGTCGAGCCGCAGCCCATGTAATCTCTTGCCCTGTAAACTTGCATCTGCATGAGACATGGTATCGGGTCTCCTGCGTGTAAGTTTACTGATGGGTCCCTGTATGCGCACTTCACAGTGGTTTTGGCCCCCTCGTCAATCCCTTGTAATCACATGCTTTTGCAGAACGTTCAGGGGATTTCTCTCCTTTTGGCAATTTCACGGGCACCGGGATGTTGGCTTCCACCGAGAGGTTTTTGTAAACTTTATCCAACGACATTCCTCCCCACAGAATAAACATTTTTCCTTTAAAGCTTAAAGCTTGACACATGAAAGTCGTGTTCTTGGGGGGAATCACAGAAGTCCTCATTTTGTTTGCTCTTTTGAGATGTCTCTGTATCTGAGGTGGATGTATAAGTACATACACGCTTATGGCCCTTCACAGTAAAGTCACGATTCCCTTGACAGAAATCCTCAAGTACTGATGTTTACCGTCGAGATTTTATTTTGCTTTGTACTTGAGATGGTTTCAATTCTTCCAGTCCAGACTCGATCAGTTTTTGGGTTGTCATCACACGCAAAACCTCCATTTGAGAAGCACTCACTGGCCATGACTTTCGAAGTACCAACGCACCGGTTTCGCACAAGACCATTTCAAATACCTAGAAACAAACAAAAAATATTTCATTATAAAAATTAACTAGTACACATGTATTTGTATGGCGGCTATCTTGATTGTTTTGTGTTTTATTCTAAAATCATTTTCGTCATCGGATTCCTTAGCCTGAAAACATATAAAATTACTTTTATTCAGTTTTAGCTCATTAGTAATGAAGATATGAGGTGAATTATATATTCCCAGAATCGGTGGCGGTCACTTTATTTATGCTCCAGCAAAAGTTGCTCAATTTTGACAAGATGCGCCTGTCCAGTTTGAATGATATGTATAAAACATCAGTTAACAAGATTTAAAACATGAGACAATCGGCGCTGTATTGACTGAACACAGCTCACACAACACCTCCGTACCTTCCAAGCTCCCTAGGCGCACGCCTTCACCCGCCCGCGGCGCCGCCGCGCAGGTACAAACACGTCTGGGGAAATCCACGTCTGGGGAAATCCCCGCACACGAGCAAACCCGCACCCTCACACGTCAGCAGCACAGCGCGAATATGTACACCCAATTTTACTACAATACTTGAACCAGCTTTTACAGCCATGTAGCAATGGCTGTCGAGAAAGTAAATTTTCTGCAATGAAAAATACATTTATGGCGGGCCATCTTGTTTTGTTTTGTGTGTTATTGATAAATAATGGCTTCATTGTAATCTTGATGCCTGAAAACATATAAAAGGACCTGTCATTCGTGTTTCTATCACATATAGTTACGAAGATATGAGGAAAATAGATTTTCCCAGATTCGATGGCGACATCTTGGATTTCGCCTCCTAACACAAATTGCTCAAGTATGACAAGATGGTCACCCCGGGAGTTCTGAATATATATGCCCTTACCATCAATAAACAACATTAAAAAAAAAATTATACTCCAAAATGAGGTCAAGCACATATTTGGCGTTTTTCTGCCGGACTACAGGCGTCCTACGACAACAAACCCGTCTTTTTATCATTAAAGGGGGATGGGGGGGGGGGGGGGGCACGAAGTGGAAAAACTCGCCGACGTCAGCGAGAATTCCTATCGGCGACAGTTATAGGGATGGTTTGAGCATATATGATATATGAGGCATTCAATTTCGTACAGAAATGTACTCTGAGCAGGAGATGGGGGTATATACGGTGGGGTTTAAAACATTTTTGTACGAAATTGAATGTCTCATATATATATATTAATATACTAGCCGCAAAGCCGCCTCAGGGCGGACTTTTTGGCTAGCTCCCGCGGAGGGTATTGGTGGGCCCAAGGCTGCGTATTGACTGACCCCACAGCTCACACATGGGCCCAAGGCCCACCAAACACCGACTCTCCAGATAGCCCCTTCTAACTTTCCTGAAATCATGGATGTAGAAATGTTGTAATTTCCCCCCACCCATTCACTCACCTATTACCCATCACCCCCCACCCAATTAAACTCCCCCCATTCCCCATCACCACAACCCCTTTTCACTACCCTTTAAAACCCATAAACCACCACCCATTCACTTCACCCATTACCCATCCCCCCCCCACCTATTCCCTCCCCCATCACCCATCCCCCCAAAACCCAAAATCCCCCCCCACCCATTCACCTCCCCCATCACCCCCACCCCACCCATTCCCCACCCCCCAACCTTTTTCACTCCCCCATTCCCCAAAATTTCCCCCCTACATAAAAAGGTTTTTTTAAATTATCGAAAACCCATTTTTTTTTTTCTTCACAATTCCTCCTAAGGGGGGCCTACTAACAAAAAAAAAAAATAAAAAAAAGTGATGGGATTTCATCTTAAGGGGGCTTAAAATGTGCCCCCGGGGCGCCCCGGTTCCAAAACGGGTTCCATATGATGGGGTTTGGGGGCACTGGGGGGGCCCTATCGCGAACACACCCCAATCCACAGACACACACAAAAGAGCCCACTTTCGTTTTATTATTACTAGCCGCAAAGCCCCCCCTCCCGGGCGGACATTTTGGTTTGCTCCTGGGGAAGGGCTTTTTGGGGGGCCCGAAGGCCCCCCAAAATACCCCCCCCCAACCAAACCAAAACCCCCCCCACCAGGGATAGGCTCCAGGGTTTTTTCATCCATCCGGGCACACACATCACACACCCCCTTGTTTGCCACCAATTTTCCCCTCTGTACATACGACTTTTTAAACCTCCAGGGACTTTTTTCCGGGGCTTTTAAAGAGTAAATCCCTCCTAGCCACTATCATAAAACCTTTCATTCCGGGCGGGGCCCTTTTTTTCCTGTACCCTCCAGGGGTTTTTTTTCCCTCACGCTTTCCCCCCTCACCATTCTTCTTTCCCTTTCTTTTTCCACTCCCCTTTTTTAAATTTCCCTTTTTTGGGGCACACAGCCATACTCCCTTTGTCTCATCACTCCTGTAAAAAAATTCCTAGTTCACCTTTCATTTTTCCATTTTTACGAGTTTTTCATCCCCCTTCCCATACAATTCCAGTCCCCAAAAACCCTTATTTGCCCCCCTTCCCGTCATCCATTCGGGGCAGTCTAGCCCCGTACCTCATCCTGCCTTTGCTATCTTCTTTTGGGAAGGTGTTTCCACCCCAAATTGTCCCCCTCTAATGCTTCCACTGCCCCCAATCCCTTTTTGGTTTCCCAAATTTGTTTATTTTTCCCGCTTTGTTCTGTGTTACTTCCAATTTTTCCCAAATCCTTCCTAGACCACAAAAATTTTTTCCAGGGCCTGCAAAAAGCTGGGGAAACAGCCACCCCCTTCCATGGGCCTTCACCACTTCATACTTTTTGGGCCCGACATCTTCCACACGGCCTAGCCTCCCAAACCCCCTGGTTGGCTCTAGCTATCCTCTCATGTTTATTTTTCTCACTCCTTTTTTCATCCAAACCAAAAAAACCCAGATATTTTTTACTACTCTTTCTTTCTTTTTTATTTCATTCCACCCCACCCACCCAAAACCCCTGTCAGCATCGGGGGAAAATTCCCCTTTTTCACCACCAAAACACCGGCTCTTCCCCTTACTGAGCCTAAACTTTGGGGAAGTCCCTTCCATATTTCTTCACAGCAAAAAGGGCAATCTCTTGTACCCTTCATTGTGTTTTTTCACAAAAGGAAAAAAACCCCCATCATCTGCATACATCAGTACACTAAACCCCCCTTGCATTTTCCCAAAAATTTTTCCAAAACCCAGCCTTTTACGTTTACCCCCCCCCAAATTTTCCCAACATATAACCCAAAAAAAGGAGAGGGGGAAAGGAAATCCCTGTCTTACTCCTCCTTACTATTACCCATCCATCTCGAGGCCCACCCATACTAAAATTTGGGGCCTGTGTGTTCTCAAAAATTTACTTTTTATTAATTTTAAAAAACCCTTTTCTCCTCATCCCAATCGTCCCAATACCTTACAAAAGCATTCTCCTACCCCATTTCTGTCTACGTTTTCCCTCAATATCTAAAAAAAAAGGATGAAAATTTTTTTTCCTTTCAATCCTTTCCTTGTTCCTCTCAATCACTTCATTCACAAAAAAACATTGTCCTCTCCCCTTCTGTTTTTTTCTGAATCCATTCTGGCTCTTCACCCCCAACCCTTTATTTCTTTTCACAACTTCACCCTTAGCCCTTTTCTTTTCCGTAAAACCACAAAAAAATCTTACATAACCGTGTTCCACACACGCTTTTGGCCGTAATACTTAATCCCCCTTTCCCTATTTCTTTTTGCCCTTTTCCCTTATGTTTTTGGGTTTCACTCTCCCTTTTCATTCCAGGCACCCAGGCCCCCTTTCCTTACCCCAAATTACGTCCAAACAACTCATGCATTCCCTAATTACTCCCCACCCCCCCTCTCTATAGAATTAATTCGGATCCCCGTCCATTCCAGGGCCTTTCCTTTTGCCCGGTTTTTTTTTACATACCCTTAAATCTCACCCATTCAAATTTTTTTTTCCATCCATTTTTCCCCTCTTTTTTCCCTTTTCCCTAAGGGGGCGTTCCCTAAGTCACTATCGGGCTCTTTTTACACCTCCAATATTTTTCCCCGGGAATTTTCTTCTTACAGCCCCTGCCCTTTTCCTTTTTTCCTCTTTTAGGACTTCCCCTTTCCCCCAATAATTTTTCCTTCTACATTTCCTTTTATGCTTATCTCTTCTCCTCTCAAGAACTTATACCTTTTCCCTACCCCCTTCCTAAACCCTTTTTTCCTAAGTTCTTGATCATTTTTTTTTTCTTCCTTCACTCTTGCCTTCCTCACCAAGCATTTTCCCCACTTCCTTTTGCTTTCTCTTTTTACTCTTCCCCGCCCCCTTTTATTAAACCCGTTCTTTCAGCTTCACTGTTTTTACCCTATTCCTTCCAGACCCTACACTTCCCATTTGACGTTTCCTTTCTTTCCTGGCCTTGTCGAAACTCAAATTTTTCCCCCCAACTCTTTTTTTTTCCGGGCCTTTGCTCTCTTTCTTGGTCGCCTAATTTCTCTCTTTGCCGCTTTGTTAAACTTTCTTAACAATCTTCATTCATCTTTATCCACAACCCCTCCAAACCCCCCAAAAAAATTTTCCCCCCAGCCCTTTTCCCGTCCCATTTTCTCACCACTTCTCGAAACAACCCCGTCTGGGTGGGGTTATATCTAAATTCTTGAATTTTGAGTTTTGGTTATTGGTTAGGTTATTTTTTGGCCATTTTACCTTGTCCCCGGTTTGGTTTCGAACGAGCCTTTACCCAGGGAATGTCGCCAAAAAATTTTTCCCCGTCCCGGGGGAGAGCCCCTTTGGTTGGGGGGATTCGAAGAGCTTTCCTATATCGGGACAGTTCCATAAACCCTTCTTAAGATGCCCCATAAAGTTTTAAATTTTTTTTTTTAAAGGGGCACGCTCGGTTGAAACGAAAAGATTTTTATTTTTGCTTTTGCTATATATTGCATTATTCTGGGTAAAACCCTTTCGCGTCAAATTTTTTTTTGGGGGTTTTTGTTGGTTTTTTGTTGGGCGGGGGTTTATCTCCCTTAAGAAGCCAAAATTTAAAGGGAAAAAAACCAACAAAAAGTAACTGAAAGCTACAAAAATAAATTTTAAACGATAATTTTTTATTTTTTAAATTTAAAAAAGTCTCAGATTTGGGGAAAATGTAATTTTTTTTTGGAAATGACGGTGCCCCGGCTACGGGAAAAACTTCTTCCAAGGCTCAATAAAACGAAGGGGGGCCCTGAAGTTTTCCCAACCCCCCTAAGAAAAAAAAACATGCAAAATTTTTCCCAAAATGTTTTGTTTATATTCATCAAAAATAAATAGAAATCCCGTCAGGGGAAAAAATGGTTTGTCTTTAAAATGAGCGGGTCGTCCCCTAATAATCAGTCATATAAGTTAAAGGCACTTCCCAAAATTAAAAAAATAAAAACCCCCCGCATATTCTTGAAATCAAAAACTGGGGTTAGTAACCCCCTCCCACAGAAAATTTTTAAGCTTTCAAATAAAAATTTATCATACCCTGCCCCGTTAATGCAATTAACAATAGCCACATTTCACTATGATAAAGTAAGGTTTTTATTATCTTTAGGGAAAAACCCCTTACCGTAAAAAAAACCATAAGGGGCCAGGAAAATATTAATTTGTTTAAATTTCATCCCCTTCTTTTCCCCTCCCCCCAAAGGGAATGAGGCAAATCTCCAATTTTTTTATAGGGAAGAACTTTTCCATAGTACAGTCTTTCCCCCTTTTTCCCCTTCCAAGGGCCCCTTTTTGGGGAAATAACCCGGGCTTTAAAACCCCTATAAAATTTTCTCCTAAAATTTAGCTTTGGGGTTTTCAGTTTAAAAACCCAGATTTTTTGCATAATTTTTCTAAAAAGAAATTTTGGTTTCAGATATAGCTTTTTTTCTGCCAAAATTTAAAACAACTTTCGTAATCCTTCCATACTAGGGCTTGGTTCCTAAGCAAGGGTGGTAGCCGAGACCAAAAACATTTATACAGGATTTTAAAGGGAGTGAAAAATTTTTCCCCTCCCCGTCCTTTTCTTTCGCCTTTTCCGTTGTAGGGGTAAATATAAGGAAGGGGTTTTTCCAGGGGGGTTCCGGGTTTCCCCCCTCATTTACAAAGTTTAAAACCCCCTTTCCCAAAAGCAGGTAATATAATAATAACAATAATAATAATAAAAAATAATTTTTTATTTTTTCATAAATTTTTTTATGAACTTAACCTATAAACCCCCCCCAAGACACAGGACAAATTAAACCAAAATAAACACACATAATGGACGGCTTTGTTTTAAATAGAATTTTAAGACAGAGACTGGATGCTAACTATTTTATTTAAATTCCCAGCCACTTTCCGGGGGACGCCCCATTTTAAAACTATAGTCCTTTTTGCTTCCACCCAAATTCATGGAAACGTGCTCCGTCCTTCATTTCTTTTTTCTTATTCACATTATAATTACCGTTTAACACTTATACCAAATACATACAAATACAAACCCTATGAAAAATACATCGCTGCCCCGTTGGCCAAACGGGCCCCAAAAATAAGGTTTTAATATACATGAATGATTTATAATGGTTTAAAATGCAAGGGGAAATTGGGGTAAAATTGGTGGGATTAAATTTGGGAGGAAACATGAAAAAGAGTAAAGGATAAAGACAAAGGCCCGGGTTGACTTCACGTATTTTCTTACGTCCGTCTTTTTATCGTGGGCGTCACCGTGGGCGTCACGATGAAGTTAAACCCCGTTTTCACTGGTCCCACACTCCCGCTCCCCTCATATTTAGAAAAAAATTCAGTATAAAAAACCCCCTTGCTTTTTTTTTAAATTCCTCCCTTTTTTTACCCCCTGACAAAACCTATTTACCCCTTCACTATATTCCCCCCTTTACTCCCCGGCCCCATCTATATAGCGTACAATCCCCTGACAAAAGGTATGGCAAAGGTTTTAAGTGGAAATTTTTGTTTTTTGGGGGGGTCCCCAAAAGGGTTTTCCATATCGCAGTCGTGGATGTATTTTTTTAAATCACTAAAAAATTTTTAAACCCATTACACGGCCGTAGAGGGGGATTAGTGACGTGCGTGATTTCTTTTAGGAAGGATGGTATAAAAGTTGCTACTAGAGGGGCACGTGAGAGGACTAGGGAAATTTGAGAACACGAGAAAAACGCATTTAAAAAATACAGAGGTTTTGGGGTAGTCGAGGGGTTTCAAACAAGCAGCGGTGCCGCTGGTTTCCCCCTTCAAGCAGCGGAACACAATAAATTTTACATTCAGGTAAAGTCTTCCATTACTAAATTTGTCTTCCGAATCACTGATTTCCCCAAAATATTTTAAATCAAACCCTTGGGAAAAAGCATTATTTTGATATTTGGGAAAATTAGTTTTCGTATAATGTTCTATAGATTTTGGGGGACCCAAACCCCTCAGCAGCCCCCAAAAGAAATTTGGGGGCTACCCGGAATTTTTTTTGCCTCCCAGACGCACGCTTTCAAAAGGTTCACACAAGCAGGAAGTAGTCACAAAGACGTCCCCTTGGCAAGACCGGAAAAGTAGCAATTACGTGTTTGTCCCCGAACCCCCCTAAGGCAGAGGGTTTGGCAACCCAGAATTCCCAGAAGGGGCCCGTTTTCTTTAAAATTTTGGCCAAAGGGCCAAAAGTGGGTGATGGAGCCCGGGGTGTTTAAATTTGAAAAGGAAATTTTCCAAAAAGTACAAGTTGATATGTTCAATAATTCATCCCAATATTTTCTTAGAGACCTAGGACCTAGGTCACATACACTATTGTACTACGGCTAGCTATGCCAGTGTTTTATCTTTCTTTTTTTACGACAATTTAGACATTTGTAAGTAGGTGGCAGGAGCCGCACATGTCTCTTGAAAGAGCCGCAGGTTACCGCCCGTTGCACTAAGGGATAGAAGGACACGGCCTTGGTGGTTTCTGGTGGAGGTGTCCGCATATCTGACATAGGCGTGATCCGCGTATCAGGTAGGATGCGGGGAGATGGAGGGTTTGTTATCATAGTAGAGTAGTTTGTTTAGGCAGGGTTGTTGGTAGGCCAGCTGGGTTGTTGGGCCCTGACACGGAGAATGGCCGAAACTTTGATGCTGCGGCGCCGTCTATCGTTCTCTGTGAATGAGTAAATATCAGTGTTGTAGTCAAGACCAGACCCTCCGAGATCAAGACCATGACCAGACCCTTCGAGACCAAGACCAAGACCAAGACCAAGACCAGACCTTCCGAGACCAAGACCAGCCCTCTGAGACCAAGACCAAGACCCTCCGAGACCAAGACCAAGACCAGGACCAAGACCAGACCCTCCGAAACAGATCAAGACCAAGAACAGGCTTACAAAAATATTTTGTATAAATAGACTTATCTGAATTTTTTGGTTGTAGGCAAAAGTATGTTTCGTGGTTTGTGCATCTGGCAACCCTGCTGTCAGATGTTGCTCGATCATAGACCACTGTATACCTGGGGCCAGATCTAGCAAAAAAGCGTAAGTCAAGCGGTGTAAGTATGGCGTAAATGCTACTCCGGCGCAATCCTCGCCCTCCTCTTGCGCCGAGGCTGTTTGAATAATCCGCCGAGATGGACTTACGCCGGGTGCAAGGAGGAGTATCTCGGAGTATCTCCACAGAGACAGCTGATTGGCTGGCGAATACATTGACGTCATCCTCGCTAAAAGCGAATCACAGCAGTGTTTATATTATCTATTCAGATCTATCAGCCAATCACAAGGCTGTCACGAGATAAATAATGTTTACAAACATTAATCAGCTGATTACTCAGCTGGCATCTGGCTTGACCCAACAAATCGATGTATCATGTTTAAAGCGATAAGGAATGGTTTGATATGATGTTTGAAGAATTTCGTCAGTTATTGACGCAGCTGAGATGGATCTCTGCTGTAACTAGACAGCTCTCTCGCAGACTACCCCTACCGAGCTGTCTGCTAGTGCTTATAGTGTTGGCCGAAGCCAGCACCCCGGGAGGCGGGTTAACAAACCCCCGGTACAAACCCTTA